>ML786656.1:426506-447719 GCA_009831015.1 Picea engelmannii | reverse complement strand
CAGCCGTGTTTATACCCCATGAAGTATTTACACCCCAGAAGTATGTACACTCTTCCACGCGGGGGAGTGCAGAGGGGGGGTACCCCCTCTGCGGGGTCCGGGGGGTCTGGGGGCAAGAGGGCCCCCAGCGGGGGTTCGGGGGCGAAGCCTCCGAAGCAAAAATTGCATTGTAAAAGTATATTGTAATTTCATTGTAAATCTGGACCGTTCATTATAAGGTTGCATATCTAACGGTAGAGATTATGTTAGGGTTTTTTTCCCTAGAAGGAAAACCTCTTTTATGAGGGAAATGTATTACGGCTATGGATGATGGTGAATATTGTATTCTGAGAGAGGAGACTATGAGAGAAAGAAGAGGAAGTTACAACAGGTTTTGCTGTAGGTTGTATCCCTTCATTTGCTGGATAATAATAAAGGAAGGACCTAGCAATTTCTCTGGTGGACGTAGCCCACACTGGGTGAACCACGTAAATCTGTGTCTCTCTTGTATTGTGTGTCTTCTGTGTTTTTTTTCTGCATTTGTTTTATTTTATTGCTCCGCGGTCCTGTTTTTTCTAACAGTCTGAAGTCAAAGTAAAACAAAAGAATTAGATCTGAAGTGCCTCGGGACAAGTCACAGGTGAGTGTTGGGGTCATGTTGGCCCTTGGTTATGGAAGGAAGTGAAGATCAAGGAAGAAAAGGCAAAAAGCGAATTGTGCGGAAGATACAATGACTAATACTGGGTCGAAGTGAGAAAAAGAGTAGAAAAGACAGAGCGAAGTAAGGAAAAGCAAGCCATTGGACAAGGAGATCGAGGACGATAGATCAACAAGGAAGAAGGATCATGGAAAATTCAACAAGTGGATAAATCCACCATCATATGCTTTGGAGCACCATGTGAGAAGGAAGGAAAGATAGGTTGACGAAGCCCTGAAAACATGGGTCAAGTTGACCTTGGGTTTTAGACACCTAGGGTTTTGACACCTAGGTTTCAGCCTAAGGATGTCTGTGAGATATTGTAATTTATAAATAAGAACCTATATGAGGGAAGAGGGTTCGCTCAAGCTCGAGTTGTTGGATCTAGTTGTATTGTTTGATATGAGTGATTAATGTGTGTGTGAGAGAGAGAGAGATAAGTGATGAGTGAAGAGCCTTCTGGTATTGTAAGATCTTCAGCTGGGTGTGAAGATCAACCCTGCAATTGGGTGCCCAGGGAGGGGAGAGATAGAGATAAGAGAGAAGATCTGTAGGCTAAGAGCGCAGATCATAACTGTATGCTTTCATCTTAATATATCATAAAGAATAGTTTTGTGGACGTAGCCCTAGAGAGAGGGTGAACCACGTATATCTTGTGTTATGTGTGATTGGTCTTCTATCTTCTCCATTTGATATACTGTGATTGCATTACCATGTTAGATCTGATAAATAGATGGGCAGGTTATATCTAAGCTGATAAGTGACATATGAATGCTGTGATATTATTGTATTAGATCCACTTGATATTCCCCTTGGTTGTAGACATGTCTGTCTTGCAACCCCCCCATAACTGCTTTAGGTGAGACTACATCTGTTTCACAGGTGTTGCCGAAAGGTACAGTAGTTAGGGCTTGTTGGTTCACTCTTGGAGCTAAACCTTGGGTCTGCCCCTGTGCCAACAATGGCGTCACATATATTAGGTTCCAATCATTGACCTGTACTGTGTTTTATTTTCTTATGGAGATTCACCATCTTTGCTCAACTTGCATCTTGTGATCATGTGTGTAATGATAGGTGCACAATATTCAATTCCAAGTTTCTTTGACATTTCCTTGATATATTTGGTCTGAGAAATGAATACGCCTTTGTTGGATTGAGAAATATACAAACCATGAAAGAATGACAATTCTCCAATAATGGACATCTCAAAATATTTTTGCATTTCTTCTGCAAACTTTTGGCTCATTCTATGATCATTAAATCCAAAAATGACATCATCCACATAAACCACAATGATTAACAAATCTCCATTTTTGATGCAAATATTGTTGTCTACAACTCCTATTTTCAAACATTGTTGTTGTAGGTATTTTTCAAGTCTTGAATACCAAGCTATGGGAGCTTGCTTTAGTCCATATAATGGTTTCTTCAGTTTGCATACATAATCTTTGTTGCCTGACAATTGAAATCCTTCTGGATGTTCAATATATACTTCTTGTTCTATATTTCCATTTAGAAAGTCTGACTTGACATCCATTTGATAAAATTTGACGTTCTTGAAACACATGTTGGATTACTGAGAAGGGGGTGAATCAATAATAGAGAAATAATATCCTTTTTAACCATAAAATGCAAGTGTTATATAAATGTAGCATTGTCATCCAATAGTTGCAGAGTAAATAAAAAATGAACAAATGAGCAATCATACACATACACAATACACCAATGTTTTTACGTGGAAACCCAAAGCGGGAGAAAACCACATAATGTTTTTTCTTATATGTATTTAAGAATTACATTCATTGGAAGCACCAACTTCCTTTGTTTTCTAGCTGCAACTAGAAGGAGGCTCCAACGCCCTAGTTTCTCAGGCTATGTTGGTTATTTCTTACTTAGTCTTATTTCTTGACCATATGAGTTATTGACCTAGGGTTCATGTCTTTTCGGGTTTCCAACAAAGCCTCTAAAACTATCGGCCCTCCGAGTGAACTAGAAGGCAACACAACGCACAGAATGCGCTGCGCAGTCTCACCCGAGATAGATTTAAATGGGTGGCTATAATAATCAGGTGTTTACAGTCTAGGATTGAGTAGGATATAGGGGTTTTCTATTTAGTGCCATCTATTATGAACCATAACTATTATCTTTCTATTATTCGTGATTATGCACTGTCTTCATAGTTTATTCCCTTAACACGCCATCATATTTCATAACAATATAATAACTCATTCATTAAGCACAACAATTAACTGATGAAAGAAGGTAAATACATACATTCATTCATCACATTACACAGATATTACCATGGTTCACCCCCTCTTGGGATACGTCCACAAAGATTTGTCTCTTGGATCTTTTATTATGGTAGTTATGCATCTCCAATGCCGTGTGGTTACAATTCCCTTCTGATGGGTAAGACCTATATGAGGCGAACTAGATCACACTAGGTTCCACAACCTGCTATCTAATCCTCAGATCTTCCTTCTCTCCTCTGTTCTATCTCAACAAATTACAAAATAGTTCACAACAATATTTCATATCGCATCGAATCATACATAACCAGTATGATAAATACAAAAAGGAACTAGTCAGGAACCAAAACCTTACACAATAAAAACTGGAACCCTCTCTTATACCTACATATCTATATTTATATATATTGGGCTCTTTAGCTGTTTACAATGTATTACAAAAACCCTAACCCTGCCGACATTAGGTCTTCCTCCAATGCACGTGTGTTGTTCTTCCTTCCAACTGTCTCTTTGCTTGTGCACATTTTCTTGCATGCCTGCGTGTTGTGTTTCCCTCCAGTTGTTACTTCCATTTCTACACGCTTTCTTTCCCCATGATCATCCTTATTTCCACTTCATCCTACTGACAACAGGCCCCCAACACTGACATGTGACTCGTCCCGAGTCACCTAGTCCTTCTAAGCTTCCTCGACATCCTTGGTGATCGTCTGGAACTTTTCGTTAAGCTCTGCTACTTTTGTTAGTGCATGCACAATATTTTCCTTGATGGTGCCCACTACGTGGACTGCCACTTCGTCGCTCAAAAATCCTACACATTCTGCCTGGCTCTGTACTATCTGTGTTTTGGCTCCCTCCGCCTGTGCGAGTACTATGCTACCTGTTCCTGCAGTGGCTCTATTTGAGATTGGTGCTCATGTTTCTGCATTTGCGCACTGATGAGTTCTTCCTGCATCTTCTTCATCTATTGCATCCCTCTGACTCGTTCTGGGATTGGTATGGTATTCTGCCTCTTCTCGAGCTCTTGGATCACTGCATTAATCCTTTCCTCTTCCTGGTCCCACCGTTGGACCTGTGGATCCTCCTCCAACCTTGTTCAAAGTTGTGTTTCTTTATCGAACAAGTCAGCTGCTGTGATAACCTACTACTCTATCTCCTATAGCTGGGCTGTTGTTTCCAGTTTCCTTTGCTAGTTGACTGCTGGTGGAGTGGTTGGTGTGAGATGTTGTCAGAGATTCTCAATCTCCTTCTGATATTGATCAATTTCTTGTGCAATCTGATCAATCTTTTTCGAGTTGCAACTTCCTTGTTCTGCATGGCCTATGGAATATTCTCATAAGTTCCTGCCACTTTCTGCTCCAATCCTTTTAGGTGCTCCCTTTCCTCCTCGGTCTCAGATTTGGCCTTCTTGTAGCCTAATTTCAATTTGTCTTGTTCCTTTGTTTCCTACTTCAGTTCGATTAAGTGTCTACGTGCACAAGATTGTACCTCATGGTTGACACTCACCTGCAACCTGTGTAATGCCCTTGATGGTATCCTTGTCAACACAAGTTGGATCTAGTTCAAGTATTTCAAGGGTGTCTACCCCACAATTACATCCATGCGTAGCATGCTGGGGTTGATATGGAATGTTGTGTGTGGCTACAGTATCCCCTTGTCTATCTGTCAATCTTCCTCTTGCACTCTTCCTTCTGTCTGTGGTGCTGATGGATCTATGCCCCTATTGCGGCTTGCTATTTGTGCTTCCCCTAATTTCTTGAGGAACTCTCCCATTTCTACCAGCTCTTTCTGCAGTTTGTCCCTGTGGTGTGTTGCATGGTCGAAGTCCTCTGCTAGACAATCTTAAACCATTCTGGCGATCATTTCCCCATCATCCTCAATGATCATATAGTTTGGTGATGTTCGTTGCACCTTTGATTTCTTGCATGCACCTCTTATCTATGCTACCAGTATTTTCATTCCCCCTGATTCTTACATGTTGGGATTTGGGGCGGTCTCCTACGCTCCCTCAGCCTGTTTCTGCTGTCCATTGGTCGACTATGTAGTTTCTTTCTGCCCCTTCTAGGTTCTTGTATTCTTTGACCCTTCATCTTCCCGAGTTGGCTTTCCTTGGCCTATTCTTAGTTTCTTGGGTACTTAGATTTCTGGAGGCTGCGTTTCCTCCTGCTCTGCCTCTCCTTCTACTGTTATTTTCGGTACTTCTCGAGTAATGAATAGGATCCTCCATTCGTCGGGCCATTCGCTAATGACCATGTCGATGTCACCCTCTGTGATGCAGTAGTGCATCTGTAGCCACTATTTATCTAGGTCCTGCCTTGGTTGTATCCACATTGTTTGTCTTGTGGCTCGGAAATTGGCTATGTCCGCATATCCCGTGACAGCCTCTGGTGTTATGCTCCATGATCAACTGATAGATTCCTGTTTTTCACATAGGTATTCTTCAAATACAATCCCATTCTCCCTCTTATGCTTGGCATGCAGCCCAAATCTCAACAATAGGTACCTCTCTCCTGCTGGCTGTGGTCTGGTACAAAAAATTACATACCCTAGTTCTCGCCATCCCATGAAGGATATTAGGGTAATCAACCATGAGTAATGGAACTCTATGCCTAGGTCCTGCACATACTTGTAGTCCTCTTGGAATAAATTCAATAGATATGGCACCCAACTCATTGAGGTGCCTTCTACGCACTGAGTTTCAACTGCAATGACTGCCATTGGTACTTCCTCTTTGTGACATTTTCTTAGCAATTTGCAGGCTAAGATTTTTGTGCTCAATTGTGTGTCTGCGTCGTTGATTCGTTTGATCATGATGCCTCTCGTTCCCCTGGCGGTGCGATACTTCTTCTTCATTTTCTCTACCAATGCTTTCTCCTTGGATTTGTCATCTAGAATCAATGCAGGATCCATACCCCAGGTTGGTAACCCTGTGATTTGCGCGATAAGCTCAATAGTTATGGGGACGGGTTTGTCCAGCGATATGTCCCCTCCATGTGTGACTGCTAATAGCTTCTTGATGTAGGCTATTGCATATTGTCCTTTGCCGAAATGTTCTAGGGTCAGTAGACCTAAGATTCCTATTTTGTCCATCCCAGTTGCCCACTAGTATGGCTGGTTGATTGCTTCTCCCACCGAGTTGTGCCTATGGTATCTATAAAGACCCTGTGTGTAAGTTCTAGGAATGTGGTTTCGTCTGATACACCATGGTATGAATATTTGAGCTTCCCGACGTGGCCCAGTAGGTCCGATCCTACTTGTACTCCATATGGTATGAGTGGTAGAACAATTTCTGCTGCAGGTTTCTTGCGGGGTGAGCTCGATATCTGTACTTTGTCTTCCTACTACGATGGCTGGTTCGAAGGTCCAACATCTTCCGATTGTTCCCCTATCAGCCATTTTAGACAAGCCCAAGCATATTCAATGGTCTCCCCTACTGGTTGTCTTGAGATGGTCATTTGAGACCCATCTAGATCGACTGCTGCTTCCAGATTTTGTGTTGTTTCATTAACTTCCAGGTCTGCTTTGGTGCTTTCTGGTTGCACTTCCTTTTGGGTGTCTGCTTTCTCATTCTAAGGCTCGTGTGCTGCTATTGGTGTATCCACTTTCATGGAATTTTCTTGTGGCTGCTGAATTTCTTCCACAATCGGTGTAGAATTCAATGGTATCGTCTCTGGGGATGGGATTTCATTGATATTGATGATCTCCGGCTGCTGCTATTCATTTTCTTCCAATAGTCCTCGTGACCTAGTTTGAACCCTACCCAGTATAACAGTCTGGCTTGCTTCTGCTGGCTTTGGTGGTGCCATAGTGGTGTCTGTCAAACATTTGTTGAGTTCAAAGAACTTCCGTGAGCTCTGTGTGTGCTGGTTGCTATTTCTCCCTCTCTATTCTCCTTTCGCGAATAGACTAGATGCTCCGATGCTCACGTGTTGTATGGGCTTGTCATGAAGCTTGTCGAGGATGCTTCCTCCATTATGCATTTAATGCACCATAACTATGGGTTCAATGTATCTACGATGGTTTTGTACTTACCATTATGCTTTCTTTTCCATCTCCGGTTGACGCGATTAATGTGATGTCCCATCAGTCCTTACCGTTTTTTGATTCTGCCTAGTGTTGTCTTATCGTACTGCTTTTTTCCAATTTTCCTTTTCCTGCTTGTTGTTTTCCTTTGCATATAACCATTTCCATTTCCTTTGTTGGATTAATGTTGCTAACTTCGTGTGCCCCCCCCTACCTTTTTTTTATTGCGTGGTGGGTGGTCGACTGTCCTTATACATCTTCAGTCGGCTCCCATTGATCATTCCTCTGAGTTCTGTGCCTACTAAATCTCTTAGTTGTAAATATCTTCTGTCTGTGAAATATTTTACTTTGTATGGTCCTAACCAATGCATTATAAGATTTCCCAGATGCTGAAGTGATTTGCTGTCATACATCAGTACTAGATCTCCTTCCTTGAACGTTTTCTTGATGTGTCGATTGTGCCAAGCTTTGTCTCTTTCTTTTTTCACTTGTTGATGGAATCCTGCCAAGATTCAATCTTCCTCCATAGTCAATAGCTGATTCAGTCTCTCCTGTACTGCACCTCATTTTGTCATTTGTGTGATAGCTTCTATGCGCAAGATGGGTACTAAAAATTCTAATGGAACTACTACTTCTTGGCCATAAACCAATTTGAATGGTGTGGGCCCTGTCAGATTTTTTCAGGTAGTCCTATATGCCCATAATACTGCTGGTATTTCAAGATCCCAATCATTTCTATTGACGTTACAAATCTTTGTCAGTGCATTCTCCAGGATTTTGTTGAAGGCTTCTACTGTGCCATTCGCCTATGGGTGATATGGTGTGCTCTTCTGGTGATGGAATTCAAAATATTCAGTCATTGTGTGGATGGTGCTGTTTATGAAGTGCGTGCCTTGGTCACTCATCAAGACTCTTGGGCACCCAAATCTCATGATTACTTGTTCAAAAAAAAAGTGTGCTACTGTCTCTGTGCTGCAATATTTTGCTGGTGCGGTTTCCGCCATCTTGTTAGATATTTCGCCACCGTAATAATGTATCTTGCCCCATTCCTTTTGGCTGGTGAGTTAATTGGGCCCACAAAGTCTATTTCCCATTAGTTGAATGCCTGTAATGTTACTTGTGGTCGTAGTGGCATCTTGTCTCTTCTATTGGGTTTTCCTACCCTTTGACATACATCACATCTTTGATAGTACTCCTTCGAGTCTCTGTGAATTGTTGGCCACCATAGTCCTGTGTGAAATACCTTTTGCGTAGTAGATTTCCCTACATAATTCCCTCCTACGATTCCCTCATGGGATTTTGCTAAAATTCTTGGTCTTTCATTCTCTAATACGTATCTTCGCAAAATGCTTTCTGCACCCATTTTATATAAGTGTCCTGCAAACAGTTGATAGTCAGCCGTGCAAACTACCGGATTCTTCTTCTACGTAGTGGTATATTCTTGTGGCGCAGTACCTGTAGTCAAGTACTGTATGATATCTGTGAAGTATTCATAAAAAATCCATACTGAGAATAACTGTGCATATGGAAAGTTATCTTTTACATTCGTAGGTTCTTCTCCATTTGTGACCCTTGACAGGTGGTTAGGTCCTGCATTCAATTTTCCTGGTTTAACTATTACTTGAAAGTCAAATTCTTGAAATAACAGTAACCATCGACAGATTCTCCCCCCCAACAATGGCTTGTTGACTAGGTATTTCAAGGCTAAGTGGTCTGTGAACATCTTAAAGTGTTTTCCTAATAAGTAATGCCTAATTTTATAGTGCATAGACCATGCCTAGGCCTTCTCTTTCTGTCGTGTTATAATTATTTTCTAAGTCTGATAATTTTCTGCTTGCAAACGCTATCGGGTGATCCAAGTCTCCCACTACTCACTACACTAAGATAGCTCCAAGTGATATCACTGATGCATCTACATGCACATGGAATGTCTTTTCCCAGTCTGGGAATACTAATATCGACATGGTAACCATATTTTCCTTCAAAATATCCAGACCACATTGACACTCGTCGACAGTCATTCCATTGAAACTTTGTATCCTTTCGTAAAAACTTTTCCATGGGTGTTGTAATTTGTGCATAGCCTTTGATGAATTTCCTGTAGTATCCTGTGTGTCCTAACGTCACTTTTAGATGATGGACTATTCTTGGTGCTGGCAAGTTAATAATGACCATGATCTTTGCCAGATCGACCAATAAATCTTGTTTGCATACTATATGGCCCAATAGTATCCCAAACAGTGTTCCAAATATGCATTTCTTGATTTTCAATGATATTTGGCACTGTTTGCATATTTCTAACATCATCTGTAAAAATTCCACATGGTTTTCAATAGGCTATATACTGTCCAATCATCTAGGTATACTTCAATAAATTGATGGATGAATTCCTTAAATGTGACGATGACCACTCTGGAAAATATTGCTGGTGCATTCTTCAGTCCAAATGATAGGACTGTGTACTGATAAGATCCCCATTCTGTCGCGAACATGGTCTTATGTCTATCTTCTTGTGCTATCTTAATGTGATGGTAGCCTGAGAATCCATCAATGAATGAGTATGCTTCATGTCCTCTCACATTCTCTAGCACTTCGTCTGTGGACAGTGTAGGCAACGGGTTATGTAGGCATGCATCATTCAACTTCCTGAAGTCGACGCATATCTTGATTGGTCTTACCTGTTTCTTGTCCTACACTACCATCAAACTTATCCATTCTGACTCCTCGACTGGTTCGATGATGCCGTCTTCGAGAATTCTGTTGATCTCCTCTTTAACTTTTTGTTTATATATGGGGTTCAGTCTATAGGGTCGCTGTCTGATAGGTCTCATGTTAGGTCTGAGTGGTATCTTCATTTCTTCTAGTTCTCAGGTTATGCCCTTCATCTCTATAAATGTTGTGGGAAAGAGGTCATTGTATTCGTGTAGCAACTATGTGATACTTTCTACTATTTATTCATCCCATTAATCCCCAATGCTGGCCATTATGGGTTGCTCCGCTATCCCAATGTTAACTTTCTTTACCTTGATTAGCACATAAATGACTTTTGATTTTATGCGCGGTCCTTCCACATCTCTTTTGCCTTCTGCTTCTTCTATCTGAATATCACATGGATCATCTTCATCTGGTGCTTGTTCCTATACATGGTAACATGAAAACAGTTCTTTGACCGTATTCTTATTTCGTTGTTTCTCTTATGTGATAAATTCTATTTCTAGTTCGTTGATGTATATCACTCCTCTAATCTGTTTGAGGGATGCATCTATGTTGGGGTTCTCATGTTTGAATGAGAAAGTGACTGTGAAGTTCTATTGTAATGTTCTCCATGTCATAGTTCCTTTGTGCAATTCCTGGTCCATGTACCAATTCACTGGTATGCCTTCAAGAGTATGTATGAAGTGATGAGGCCATTCCTACAATGGTGTCATCATCCACAACGTTTTACACAGATTCAAGTGTTCCGCTGGTGTCCCATGTCCTTCATATTTATGTTAATTGTTGTTTTTCTGTTTTGCGTCGAACCTTATGCACAGTAACTGCTTACATTGATACCAGTCTGTGATTGTCTCCTTGTGTGTGCCCCACCATATTGCAGGTGTGGCATTTATTTCTAAGTCCAGTGCTAGTAGTCTCTAATTCTCTAAGACTTCATCTTCGTATTGTGTTAGGAATGTATCTAGATCATTTATTCCATGGAAACTGGGTGGTTCTCTGATTTCTGTGCCTACACACGTTACTGCATGGTCTATTCTTGCACATCTTCTCATGGATACTTCATGTAGCCTCTGCTGCCAGTTTTCCAGCTCGGTGTCTGAGTCTAGTGCACATGAAGTAATGCTCCGCCAACTGAGTACCCCATCTGAAATTGGGTTTACATAATCCTCATCGTGCACAATTTTTCTCTACAACTGGTCGATTTCCTCTAAGTCCAAACAAGTGGGTTCTACAAACCTCTCCCCTTCTGATGGATCTAATGGTGCTATGACCTTGTATTCTCTGGATTCAAATGTCTTTTCCTAGTTTTCAAATTGATTATGGCCTGGTTGTCAAAATCCCAATCCAGACTAAGAAATTCCGGGTAAGGTGTTGTGCTGTATACTATTTCAATGACTTCAAAGTCTTCTTTCGTGTGCACTCCATCAAGATCTACTGTCACTCCTTTCAGTCTACCTACTGGTAGGACTCTATGATGGTTTGACAGTTTCAATTGGACATTTGAGTATCCCAGTCTTAGCACTCCCATGCATTTCCATGTCTTCATTGGAAATACATTCACTTTGGATCCTATATCTAGTATAATGTTTCCCATGTTGAAATCCCCAATGTTAGCATTCAATCTAAATTCCCTACTTGTTCTTCTTCTTGTGTGTAGGTGGTTAACAATTTTTGGTTCTGGCTTTTCGTCCGTCTCACTGCTACATTTCTCTAGTATGTTTTGAAATATTTTCACAGATGATGGATCACTTAACACCTTCACACATGATTTCAAAAAGCCTTTGATTGTACTTATTTGTCCCATGGGCTACATTCCGTTGGTATGATCCAGTGATGGTGGCATCTCATATTTTGGTGCTTCCTTGTATGGTTGCATAGTTGAAGTCGACATTATGCCTTCCTTATGAAATTCTTGTTGGGCCTCCTTAAAGATATCCTTTTCCTTCTGCACATTGAACTGCGTCATTTCCTGTTTTTCGTTCCTCCACGAGTGACTATGTTGATGTTTTTTTTGTCATCCCTTGCTTCAGCTGAAATCCATTGGAAATTTTGATTGTTTTGGTTCCTCTTTTCTTGAATATTTACTAGTAGTTTCAGGCATTCCTCTGTATCATGGTCCGATGCGTGACAATACATACGAGTTGCTGGTGGAAGTGGACATTCCTGTGCATAATGTTCCAGTTGCTGAAAATTGTGACATGTGACTGGTCCTCTGCCTTGTTCAAAACATCCTCTGGCTCATCCTCCTCCTTGGTAACTTTCTCGATCACCTCTCGATGCATTATACTATGGCCCTGGATTGTATTGCGCAGTATTGTACTGGGTCTATGCCGAGTTGTACTACGGCTGCACGTTATTGTATGGTTGTTGCGCAGTGTTATACTGCCGTTGCACAGTGTTGTATGGAGATGGGGCCTAATTGAATTGTGGCACTGCTTGCCCAATCATCATTTCGTCTTGTACTCTATATGTATATGATGTTCTTTCCCACATCAGCTCCATATTTATACAATATTTATCATCGTGGCCCACTGATTTGCAAAAGGTTCATTATGAACTCTTTGGGACTGTCTGGTATTTCTGCATCATCGTGTAGTGGTAAGGGTCATGACCCAGTTTCTTGCATATTTCGCACCATAGACCTCCCATTGGTAATGGGTTTGACATACCTGCTTCCATATACTATGTGAATGTTGGGCACTCATTCTTGTGGTGTCCTTCCATCTTGCATGTGGTGCACCAAACGACTTCTCGTTTGTCCTTGTTCTTATTATGGTTCAACTAAAATGTTAGATTCTTCGAATCCTCCTTCAATTCTTCGATAGCTCGGTCCATCTACTGTTATTGATTCTATTCCAATTGCAAGGCTTTCTGCAAAGCCTCTACCTATGTCTGAAACCTTTGTTGTTGTAAAGGATATTTTAAATGTGGTAGTAGTGATTTGACAAAAATGTGTTGATGATGCATATTAGTCATAAGGTATTTGAGCTTTCCCTTCAATTGCTTGAATCTCTGATCAATATTCCATACAGATTCTCCTGGTTTCTATCTGATTTCAATCATCTCATTCATGTACTGATCCTTTGAGCTCGACTTCTGGAACTCATTAATCAATAACTTATTAATGTCACCTAGTGTCCTTGTCATTCCTGTGGCACTATTTGTGTCTAGACTCATTTACTAGTCTAGTGCGCGGTGTCTTAGCATAATTGCTAGTTGTGTGAGTTTGGTATATTCATCAGTGATCCATTTTGCTTCCCATATCTTTTCACAAATGAAAAAATTCTTCTAAGAGTCTTCTGTTGCTTCTCCCCAAAATTTTGGTAATTGGATAGTGGGATCATGTCCTGCCATTCTGAATACTGAACTACTACCTCCTCCACGCGGTGTAGATACTTGACTAGTGCTGCCTAAATGGGCTCCTCTAGTTGTTTCTCCTTGTATATATGTGCTTCCTGCTATTAGACTTCCTATGAACTTTGGTTGTCTAAACAATGGTGTTCTATTTGGTGTATTAGTCGCACATGGGTTTGTGGGTTCCACACTGACATTAATATGGATAGGATGGCTGCCTTCTCCTCCCATTCTTGGACCTCTCATTTTCCTTTCATATGTTGCACATAGGATTTCCTCAATCTTCTCCATATCCTAAATATCCTCTACCTCTTCCTCATCACTCGCTAAGCCTTCCCTCGTGACTACGACTCTCTTCTTGGTATTCACCTTATATTGTTAGGGTACTCTGCTATGCGCATTTCTTGATGACACCAAGATCCACTTGATCTGGTCTTCATCCATCATGATTGGGTCCAAGGGTTCCTCCTCCTTCTTTCCTTTATCTCTACTTCCTTCCATTTATCCCCTCTCTGTCAGTGCTTCCCCCCTTCCCCCATGCACGTAGGGAAGTTTAGCCATCTAATTCCATTGTCATTACACCTTTATTATATAGAAATATCTTAATAGAAGTATACAGTGATCGAATGTACCTTCCTCGAGGTCTACATAGAAATTCTTGCTCTGCTACACTGTATGACTTCGCTGTGTTAACTAAAAAATCTTTTATGAACCCTACAACAATATTGTCAAGCCAAAAGTCTACTGCGGGGGTGAATTTGTTGTTCACCTGCTGTAACTACTCAATCTGTACTGGAGTCCAATTGAGCTGTCAAATCCAGTTCATCGCATGGCTATCCTTCAACCTTAGTATCCACTCCTGTAGTAGATGTGGAAAATCATAGAAAAAGACTTCGTGTAAATCAGTAAACACGTATTTCTCCAGATATTTTCAAGGTGTGATTCTAGGGTTTCTATTGTCTTTCTGTGCAAACTCTAGCTCTTTGGTTCTCAACCAACCTTCAAATTTCTTCTTTTGTGGGGTTCCATGGTCTCAACATTCCCTTCTAGTGGCTCATTGCTCTTGTCTTTTCTTTTTTCTCTTCTCGCTCATTCTATCTCACCTACTCAGTCCTCTCTCGTTCCTACCAACTCGAAAACATAACCATTTGTTGGTTATTTCTTACTTAGTCTTCTTTCTTGACCATATGATTTATTGACCTAGGGTTCATGTCTTTTCGGGTTTCCAACAAAGCCTCTAAAACTATTGGCCCTCTTGGTGAACTAGAAGGCAACACAACACACAAAATGCGTTGCACAGTCTCAACCGAGATAGATTTAAATGGGTGGCTGTAAGACTCAAGTGTTTACAGCCTAGGATTGAGTAGGAGATAGGGGTTTTTTATTCAGATCCATCTACTATGAACCATAAATGTTATCTTTCTATTATTCACGATTATGCACTATATTCACAGTTTATTCCCTTAACAGGCCACTATATTTCATAACAATATAATAATTCATTCATTAAGCACAACAATTAACTGCTGAAAGAAGGTAAAGACATACATGCATTCATCACATTACACAAATATTATCGTGGTTCACCCTCTCCTAGTCTACGTCCACAAAGATTTGTCTCTTGACTCTTTTATTATGGTAGTTCTGCATCTCCAACGTCGTGCGCTTACAATTCCCTTATGATGGGTAATATCTATATGAGGTGAACTAGATCACACTAGGTTATAAAACCTATGATCTAATCCTCATATCTTCCTTCTCTCCTCTGTTCTAGCTCAACAACTTACAAAATAGTTCACAACAATATTGCATATCACATCAACTCATACATAACCGGTATGCACAATACAAAAAAGAACTAGCTAGGAACCAACAACCTTACACAATAAAAACTTGAACCCTCTATTATACCTACATATATATATTTATATCTATTGGTCTCTTCAGCCATTTATAATGTATTACAAAACCCCTAACCTTACTGATGTTAGGTCTTCCTCCCATGCGTCTGTGTTGTTATTCCTTCCAGCTATTGCTTTCCTTGTGCACACTTTCTTTCACGCGCATGTGCTGTGTTTCCCTCATGCTGTTACTTCCGTTTCTACACGCTTTCTTTCCCTGCGATCATCCTTCTTTCCACTTCAGCCTGTTGCCAACAGGATACAACCTGAAGGAATCTCCAACTCCCCAATTCTATGGCTACAACTAGAAGGAGGCTACAACCCCATATGTTCTTTGTCTACAACTAAAAGGTGGCTACAACCACCTATCCTTGCCTCATCCAACCGCCCTGAAATATAAGTAGAATGATGGAACCATTGTCACAGTATCACTGTGAGATATACTGCTGTAAAGATGTACCAATCAACCTGCACCAAACAACCTGTAACAACCCATTCAAATAACTTGTTCCAACATGTACCATACATCAACCTGTACCTCAATCTGTACCATAAACTAGTGTATCAACCATGCACCAAACGTGTAAAAAGAACCTATCAAAACAACCTATAAAAAAAACCTATCTTATCAATCTTATCAACCAAATCAAATCTACTCACCAAGATCAATAACCAAGACAACTCTAAAAAATGTGCATCAAAACAACTCATAATCATCACCAAGATCAATATATTCTTCTAATAATATACCAAGACAAGTATGCTACATCATCCATAAACCATGTGTCAAAAATACTACTAACGAGTGCTTCCAACGATGTACCAAGTATGTGCCAATCTTGCATCAAATACACATCAACTATGACTGATCAAGATGTACCAACATCATCAACTATACACCTCATGTATGTGCCAACTCATCAACTACTTATCTCAACCATGTACCCAAAATGTACCTCAACCAAAATCACTCATCAATTTCATCATCCAAATCTGATTTGTAACTATGTAATAGACCTGGTGTATATGATCACATATCTTCAAATCTTCCTTAACTTTAACAACAAGAGACTAGCATTTTCATCAAACTTTACTTTAGTCTCACATGACTAATTTTGGATCAGTCAACAACCCTAACTTACAATAATCATAACTATGTACTTGTAATGAATAAAGATATGAAAATAGTACACAATGTTCTTCAATTTATTTTATGCAATTCCTCCAGGTTTCACAACTTGGAACCTCTCAGAAAAGGAGTTATAGCAAAAATGGCATACCTTGTTGAATTCTGTCTTATTCTAGAGAGTGAACTTGTAGAGCGTGCCCCACACATAATATTTTTTTATGGATCTGAAAATGGTAAAAAAAACACAAAAGACTGTACTCTAACCAATACATTTTTTCTTACTGAATTTGGATTTGCTATGAAGAAGTTATGACATTTTTACCCGAAACAACTATTTTAGACTAGTTTCAGGACTAGCCACAAACCCTATTTTCCACAGAGTGTAACTCCAAAAATACAGTGAACCACAAGATGAAGTTTTTATCACATCTACTTGGAAATGTTTCCTCAACAGAATCCATATTTCACGGTTTGAATCATTCTAGAAAAAACGTTATTGCGAAAATGGTGAGATGACCTGTAAATAACATACCTTAGAAAGCATCATCAAAATAATTTATCCTGCCTTGAATTTCATCCTTCTTTACTTCACCTTGCTTTTGAAATTCTCCTTAGATATCCTTTGGTTACCTAAGTCACTTGTAAATATTCAATATGCTCAAGTTTAACTAAAATGAGACACCCTTGCCTCTTATTTATACTTTTATGTAGCTTCCTCAAGGGGTTACCTTCTAACCATCTTAAACCACTTTCCTTATTTTAGGGATAACTCACTCCTAACCACTTGTCAACTTAGTAATTTCTCCATTAAATTTATTATTTAAATAATTTCTTTTGTATCCACTTTGACTTATATTACACTCATCACTTCACTTTATTATTTAAATAATTTCTTCTTTGCAACCACTTTGACTACTTTGACCTTTTGGGGCTTCTAGATGACTCATGAGGGTTCTCCAACTTCACATGGCCATAAATCTCTAACCATGAGGAGTTATTTGATGTTCCACATATCATTGGAAATGGCATGGCATGTACTATTCATCTAGAATAGTATTACCTTCAAATATATTAAAACTCATACCATTATACATCAAACAAACTTGGGTCCATTACCCAAACCTTTGTGCTACCAGAATTTGCTACCAGACTTTCTTCAAGGGTTGACATCAATGAAAACCAACCTAAATAATCAACAATCTCCCCCTATGGAATTTATGGCAACAATCTGATGCAATACTGAATTCATATAATTCATTCTTCCCCTGTGACCATCGCTCCCCCTGGAACCATGCCTATGTGCTCTTTCTCCAAGAATTTACCTTTTCATCTGATAAATCTCTCCCCCTTTTTCATCAATGGAAAAGGTATATTTTCATTTGAGGCTGTTCCCCCTGAATGAGCTCTTCTTGAAACTGATCTCCCAACCTGAACTATCCTCTTTATGGCACTTCCTCGTGTAAATCTAAGACATATAAGATAATCATTCAAAAGAATTCATTTTGGAGTATAAATCACTCTGAGTCTCTGGCAAAGATACTCAAAGGATTCCCTTGGAAGAGGTTTTGTAAAGATGTATTCCACTTGTTCTTTTTTTCCCACATATTCAACTCTAATGTTCTTCTCAACAAATTTTTCCTATAGAAAATGATACTTGATTGGAATGTGCTTCGTCTTAGAGTGAAACACCGTGTTCTTTGAGATACTGATGGTGGTTGTATTATCAGAATAGATTGGAATGGGCTCATCATACTCAACCTATATATTTGTCAAAGTTTGTTTCATCCATAAAACCTGAGTACAACATCCTACTACTGTAATATACTCTTCTTCGACTGTAGATAAGGATACTGATGATTGTTTCTTTCTAAACCAAGATACTAAACACTCACCCAAGTAGAACACTGCTCCAATGTGTTGGTTGTGAAGCCTGATTATCTTCCTGATTCAGAGGTCCTTGCTTTTAGCCATTTTTATACCCCATGAAAACTTTACACCCTAGAAGTATGTACACTCTTCCATGCGGGGGAGTGCAGAGGGGGGGTACCCCCTCTGTGGGCTCCAGGGGGGCTACCCCCCTAGCTAGGGGGTTCGGGGGTGAAGCCTTCGAAGGAAAAATTGCCTTGTAAATGTATATTGTAATTTCATTGTAAATCTAGATCGTTCATTATAAGGTCACATATCTAACGATAGAAATTATGTTAGTGTTTTTTCCCTAGAGGGAAACCCTCTGTTATGAGGTAAATGTATTACGGCTATGCATTATTGCGAGTATTGTATTCTGAGAGAGGAGATTGTGAGAGAAAGAAGAGGAAGTTACAGTGGGTTTTGCTATAGGTTGTATCCCTTCATTTGCTGGATAATAATAAAGGAAGGACCTGGCAATTTCTCTGGTGGACGTAGCTCACACTGGGTGAACCACACAAATCTATGTCTCTATTGTATTGTGTATCTTCTATGTTTTGTTTCCACATTTGTTTTATTTTATTGCTCCGCGGTCCTATTTTTATAACAAAATGGTGCTTTGTCAGTCATCAATGCAACCTTCCCAATCTACGTCTATGTAGGCAATACATGATAGATCCTTTCCTTTTGGATACCATAATCCAAACTCTTTTGTTCCTTTGAGATATCTTAAAATCCTCTTCATTGCTAAGACATGTGATTCCTTTGGTGCTGCTTAAAATCATGCCACCTGTCCAACTGCATACATTACATCTGGTCTAGATGTTGTCACATATAGTAAGATACCAATCATCAACCTGTACTTCTTGTGGTTTACTTTGAATCATCATCTTTGCTCAACTTGCAACTGGTTTTCATAGGAGTGGTAACTAGTTTGCAATCTTCCATTTCGAACCTCTTTAGCATTTATCTGATATACTTAGTTTGATAAATAAAAATTCCTTGGTTTCTTTGATGTATATGAAGACCCAAAAAGAAAGATAGTTCTCCGAGTAATGAAATTTCAAATTCATTCTGCATATCCTTTGCAAATTGCTGGCTTAACCTATCATCATTACTTCCAAAAATAATATCATCAACATAAACTTCAATTAATAAAATACTATCTTGAGTTACCTTGATGTAGAGGTTGTTGTATACACTTTCTTTTCTGAAACCTTCCTGCTGTAAATATTTATCCAGTCTAGAGTACCATGCTCTAGGAGCCTATTTTAGAGCATACAAGGTATTCTTCAATTTACACACATAATCTACGTTCTATGACAACTGAAATCCTTCTGGTTGTGTGATGTAGACTTCTTCAAGTTTGTCATTCAGAAAATATTATTTCATGTCCATATGATACACTTTAATATTCTTGAAGCATGCATAAGCTAAAAGAAATCAGTTTGCTTCCATTTTGGCAACTGGGGAAAATGCCTCTTCAAAGTCGATTCCTTCAACCTGTGCATATCCTTTACATACCAATCTAGCTTTGTTCCTTGTAACCTGTCCATATTCATTCAATTTATTTTTGAAAACCCACTTTGTGCCCTATTGTTGGGAAAAACGGACTAGCAAACTAGGGTCAGACTTGCATGCAGATTTTGACCGAAAAGAAACTACTTTTTTACCTACAACCCAAGATTTAAACCCCTCTTTCACAGTAAATGCATGGAAAAGGACCATCAAACTTATTACCAGCGTTTGATGTAGATCCTCCATTGCGCTTTGACCACTTGCTTGCACTGCTCCTTCCACAGATGACCTGCACTCAAGACAAATAACAACTATGCATGCACGCTACTTCTATACTCAAGGGTTAGAAATCAAGCATAAATTAATCAAACCATAGACAATTCATGCATTGGGACGGGAAAAGTATTCTTTTTATTACTGAAAGTGAATCAACTTACAACAAAGCAGAGACCGGCCACCGCTCCTTGAACCTAATCCTGGGCTCCTCTTCTTCTGTCCTTCAACTACTTTGCGTTAAATCTCCTTTGGCATGAGGAAAGGCTAAAGGGTTGGGACAATGGATTATGTAAATGGGCAGAGTTTCTTCGCTATATTTTTTCCTCCTCCAAATGGTACCCCTACCCCTTCTTTTATAGGCTAGAAGGAGCTAGGGTTTTGGACGAACCCTTGGCCATGCATGGCCGGGAGTTTCAGTTAACTCACCCATAGCTTTTTGTCCCGTCGGAAACTTTCCTTTTTTCGTGATTCTGAAGGTACATGCGGGCTGTAGTGGGCCTGCTAGTGTGGACACTGTAGATCCACATGGGCTGTAGTGGGCCAGCTAGTGTGTACTTTTAAAAATGGAGTTTTTAGAAGAGTTGTTCAGTAGTTTTTAGCAAAGAAGGGATATGAGTTGGCCTGATGCGAGGTAAGCATGTGTGGTGAAATTTAGGGTTATAACATGCCCATAACATTCTTATTCCTTGGTCTTGGAACCAATTCCCAAGTGCCATTATTCTCTATTTGATCCAATTCTTCATTCATGGACTTATTCCAGAATTCATCCTTGCTGGCCTCTTCAAAATTGTTTGGTTCAATCGTAGATAAGAGTGTTAGGTGCATTTGTTCTGGTGAAAAGATTATTCTTCTAGTCTCAACTTTTGCATCTTTGTTTACAATAATCTGATCTGAAGGATAATTCTTCTGTACTCGTTTTCTAGGTGTCTTTGGATGCACTTGATGAAATTTCTCTTCTACTTCTGTCTGATCCTATTCATCTTCCCCTTCTAATTCTTCTTCATCTTCTGCTTATTCTTCATAAAGTTGTTCCATTGATTCATTTTCTTCTTCCTTTAATTCTCGTCCACCTGTTTCATCAATTGTTACATTGATGATTTCCACAACTTTGTTCAACCTCAGATTATAACACTTGTATTAAGTAACCAATATGTACTCCTTTTTCCACACGAGAGTCAAACTTTACCATTCTTCCATCTTCTCTTTTGATGTATCATTTGCTTCCAAATACTATGAAGTTCTTCAAATTTGCTAGTCTTCCTCTCTGTTATCACCCCATAATTTATGGGAATCATCTTATGACTTGGATATTATCTGCATCTGTTGATTTGGTTCACAAATGATATTGCATTCTTCAAATAATTTGTGAAAAAGAGAATAAAAAGAAAAAGAGAAAGGAGGGCAGAAAAGAATTGAAGCAAAGGCCCCATGCAATAATGACAACTTGGTCATACCTTCTAAGCATGA
>ML786656.1:367956-390259 GCA_009831015.1 Picea engelmannii | reverse complement strand
ATCTCAAAAAAACTTCATTTAGGCCCTCAAAATGGCCCCGGAAGTGAAAACCTGCTAAAAATAGTAAATTGCCAAAATGGCCAGAAAACTGTTTTGAGCCATTTGGAAAAGGTGGGTGGCCCCCGATATCCACCTGGATCAATACCCTCCCATAAAAAAGAACGTTTGAACCAGTCATAGGTTTTGGTAAACCCTAAGTGCCTAGCTGTGGGTGTAGCATGAAGCTCAGAAAGTACCGTGGATTTAAGTTTTGAGTATTTACTTAAATACAAACAACCTTTGCATCAAATCTCATCATTGAGCCAAGAGTACCCTAGGGAAAATGAATAATTGGAATGCAACTTTTGTATCAGATGTGAACTTTTGGGATTGTGTAGCCATTCCCGAAGAACAACTTGGAGCCAATATGGTACAATGAAAGAGAGAGAAAAAAGGGACCCTTCATCTTCATATTTTCTGGAAATTGCATCAACAAACACATTGTCTTTTCCTTTCTTTTAAATGATCTCATAATCATATCAAAAGAGATTAGTCACCCATTTTTGTTGCTCGAGGGAGGAAAGGCATTGTTCTAGAAAATACTTGAGGCTTTGATGACCTATCTTAATTTAGAAGTGTTTCCCCAATATATAAGGGTACCAAAGATCCATGACATGAATAATAGCCAACATTTCCTTTTCATATATTGATTTTACCAAATTTCTCTCAGACAATTGTTTGCTAGTAAAGGCCAAAGACCGACCCTCTTGCATAAGGACAACGCCAATTCCTTTCCCAGAAGCATCACTTTCCAGGACAAAGGTCTTTGTGAAATCAGGAAGGGCCAGGACTGGAGTGGTGCACATGGCCATCTTCAAGGTTTGAAAATCCTGAGTAGCTACTAGAGTCTAGGTGGAAGAATTATTTTTAAGGAGTGCAATGAGAGGTGCCACAATCTTTCCATAATTATTAAAAAAATTGCAATAATAACATGTTAAACCCAGAAATACCCCCAAGATTTTGAGAGTCTTTGGGTGAGGCAAATGTTGCATATCTTCAATATTTTTAGGATCCACCCTGACGTCGGCCTTGCCAACAAGATGACCCAAGTACTCGACTTCTGAGGCGCCAAAAGCACATTTAGATTCTTTGAGGAAAAAATAGTGTTGAGAGAGTATATGGAGAACTTGATCCACATGATCAAGATGGGTTTTCCAGTTTTTTATGTAGACGAGGATATCATAAAAGAAAACTAAGACAAAATGATGGACAAAAGGATGGAAGACATGATTCACGAGGCTCTGGAAAGTGGAGGGAGCATTACAAAAGCCAAAGGGCATGACCCAAATATCATAGTGGCCCTCATGAGTTCTAAATGAAGTCTTAGGAATGTATGCCTCTTTCATACAGATCTGGTGGTAGCCAGAATGAATATCAAGTTTAGTAAGGAACTGGGCACCACTTAATTCATCCAAGAGGTCATCAATGACATGAATGGGAAATTTGTCTTTACTGGTGAGTTTGTTGAGGGTGCAGAAGTCATGACACATGTGCCAAGAAAATTCTTTCTTAAGGACCATGGCCACAGGAGAAGAGTAGGGGCTCATACTAGGGCAGATAACACCTGCGCTGAGCAGTTCTTGAACCATTTTCTTAATTTCATTTTTTTGGGAAATGGGGTGATGATAGGGACGGATATTGGGAGGAAGGATGCTTGGGATAAGGGGAATGGAATGATCATGAACACCATGGGAATGAGGGATTCCATAGGGAGTGGAAAAAACCACTTGATGTTTAGAGAGGATGGCTTGGAGGTCCTGTGACACAGAGGGTGTCTCATTTTCTTGTATGGCATGGAGTTGGGAAATAATACTAGAATGACCCTTTTTGAGCATCTTTTCCATGTGATGGGAACTAATGATCTCCGAGGAACCGGCTGTGATGACTTCGAACTTATATTGTTGGCCCTCCTAGCTAAATTGCATGGTTAATTACTTTAAATCCATGAGAATGGGACCCAAAGTCCTTAGCCATTCTGCACCCAACACAATTTCACAATTGCCCATGTCGATAGCAAACATATGAGATTTAAGGTGGTAGTCACCAATTTGGAGACACATTTTCACAACACCCTCCACATTTCATGGATCAACCATTGGTAATCATGATTTGAAAATTATTAACTACATGCATATATCAATTAGTTTCTTGGGCAATGCGGCGATGAATGAAATTATGGGTGCTTCCACTATCAACAAGAATGATGACCTTCCTATGCTTTATGTAACCAATTATCTTCAGGGTTTGGGGAGTAGAGAAACTAGTGAGAGAATTTAGGGAAATGACTAGTTCTACTTTGGGAGGGTCAGAGGGAGGGGTTATGTCAATGGGTTTAGGTGATACAGACACAAGGAGAACCTCAACATCCTCTTCCGAAACATCCTCCGAGATGGCCATAAAAATATTTTGTTCCTTACACTTGTGTCCTAGAAAATATTTGTCATCACAATTATAACAAAGGTCTTTGAGTTGGCGTTCAACCATTTCGTCCCTGGTCAATTTTTGGATCTTTAGTGGAGTAGAAGGAGGAGTGGGAGTTACTGGTTTAGTGCGAGGAATAAAGGAATTTTTTTTGATTTGAGAAGAGACAACCTGTCGTGCTTCCTTAGCTCTTTTAGTAGCATCCACCCAACTATGAGGCTGAGCCATGAGGAAATGAGCATGAATATCATCCTTGAGGCCACTGATAAAACATTCTCAGAAAAAATCATTAGATGTTCCCTCTTTATGAAAATCCAGTCTCTCAAAAGAAACTATAAAGTATTCCATGGTGCTAGATTGTTTCAACTTTGTCAAATGACCTAAATGGTTGGTGTCAATTTCAAAGTGTTCATAAATCTCTGCCACAAAGTGTGTCCAAGCCACATACCCTTGGAAATCATTTTTTCTCCATTGCCACCATTGCCAACATTCTTGATCTATATGGAGAACACCATACTAGAGTTTTGCCAACTCATCCGTAATGCCATACAAAGATAAATAATGTTCCATTTGAGTTACCCATCCAATGGGATCCGATCCATCAAATTTGGTCACATCCACTTGTGAAAGGCGTAGGTCACATTGAAAGTGATGGGGCTGAAAATTATGGGAATGAGAGGAAGTTTCACCTTTGGTATGAAAAGGTGGGTCAGATACGGGAAGATAGGCAAGGATATGAATCTTGGCACATATCATCGTAGTGACAAATTCAATATGGGTAGTAATGTCTTGTTCGAGCTCTTCTTTGAGTTCTGCGATTGATGTTGTGATGGAGGAATGTATATTTTGATTGATGGTGGAAATGGAACTACGCTATCACAATTCTTGTTGGGTTTCTGTGAAATTAGAGTGCAAGGTAGTGAAGCGAGATTCCAAGTCTTGGCTACGGGTATGGGCCATGATGATGAGGGAACACGAAAAGGGGCGAGTGGGAACACAAAGAAAATGGGTTATGGGTGAAGTGTATCACAACAATCAGGGCGACGAGTGAACTCCAATGGGGTAAAGATGAAATAAGGGTGATGGAAGGGGGATAGGTCCACAAGAAAAATAAATTGTTAAAAAATGATAGGTATGACTGCAATAAGGGGGAAGAGATAAATCCAATGGAACAGGTCTCAAATAATGGTGCCAACAGGATCCAATTTTTTTTTTCTTACTCCTGCGGAATTATATTCCGATTTGAAGAATACTGCAGTGATGAAATACCCAAATTCTTAACATGAAGAAATGTGTAGAAATTTCTCAACTCGAATGAAGGAGAGACAAGTGCAACACAATAGATCTTATCTATTCTCTTTTTGTTTATGTCCCAAGGGTTAGGTATTCAAGGGTTCTACAGAAAAGGATTTTCCTTGTGCTATATCTCTCTGATATACATGTAGGGTCCAATAGTATAACTCAACCCAATATCTCAAGGCCCCAACTAAGGAGGCTAGACCATGCCCTTAGCCGTACTACCTAACTACCCAAGTACTAGAGAGTATCTTCCCGAGTGATGTTCTTGGTGACACTATAAAAATCAGGTGGTCGATTGGTTTATCTATGGAGGGATTTAGGAGATCTAGGCCGATCCGTATACAGGTGTTTTCTGATGCGCTACCACTCGAAGGGGTACCAACAAAGGTTACAAGGGTGTCAAACAGATGTGAGCTTAATTACCACTTGTATTTCATGTGTGTATGAATCCTTGACCGTGGGTTTATGCGCATAATGACATATCTCTGTAACTTAAAGACGTCGGAATACGTCTCTACCCTGAAAAAAATTAACCCAAATTTTTTTGCCAAGGAAGGTGCTCTCATACCACTTGTAATATTCTAGATATAAAAAAGTATGCAAAACATAAATAAATATCTAGAAATGGCATATGAACAACAATATAACTAGAACAACACCACAATAATACCAAAATGATTCCAGAATAATACCAGAAATAACACTTTGATTATTGAGAGCAATATTCACTTTCCTCTTCGAGGGGGAAACCTCTAGCAGAGCAGAGCTTTATTACAATAATATCCAAGACAAGAGTTCTCATACCCCTGACTCCTATTTATACTAAATATGTCTATTAAAAGAACCATCTAGAGGAAGATCCTTCTAGAAGCGAAAGCTTCTATTAGGTCTTCTTACATTGGACTTATTCTTCCTTATTGCCAGGCCTTATTAATATTGACCTTTATTACATGGAAATATATTATTATACCTACATGAGGGGTTTGGTCCCTAACAACTTCTATATATATAGTACTTTCTATCCCCTAAGGACATTATAGAGAAGAAACTTTCTAAAGGTAGAACCTTCTAGTAAGCCTTATTACAATAATTGTGTTCACACTAATACATAGGCCTTATTTACTAGTGATGGCCTCCATACATATAAACACATAATAATCTATATACTTAGAGGTTTAGGGAGGTTAGGACCCTAAAATTACCTCCCCCTTTAAAAGTGGCCTTTCCCTCATAGCTTGAGATGTGGAAAGTGTTGCAGAATTACTATTGGTTTCCATGTAGCATCTTTTGGATGTGTATCTTTCCATTGTACTAAAACTTATTGGATCATGCACTGGCAAATATGACACTCTCATTTTTCAAGGATGGCCTCTGGCTACAACCAAATGGAAAATTCTTCATCTAATTTAGATAATTTATTTTGAATCTGACAATTGGATCCGACCACTTTCTTTAAGCATGAGACATAAAAGACTAGATCGATCTTAGAGTGGTTGGGAAGTGCTAATTTGTAAGCCACTTGACGAATATGCTTGAGGATCATATAGGGGACATAAAAAATTGGATCCATATCCTGGTGGTGGTATTCTTTGAGGGAAGTATTTTTATACAACTGTAGATGAAGGAAGACCCAATCCCCTTCTTCAAAATAGCATTGAAAGTGATGCTGATCAACTTGTTTCTTCATTCAATTCTAAGCCATGACTATATTATCTTTGAGAGTGTGGAGAATTTCAGCCCTAGCTATAAGGTTTTTGTTGACCTATTATACTTTGGAGACACCTGGTAGGTAAGATAATATAGATGGAGGGTTTTGGCCATAGACTACCTCAAATGGGGTTATGTGAGTGGCACCATGATAAGTTATATTGTAGCACCATTCAACTAGGGGTAACCACTGAGCCCATTGAGACTATCATTATAAAGTGAACCACCTCAAATATGCTTCCAAACACTTGTTCATAACTTCCATTTGACCATTGGTCTATGGGTGATAGGAACTGCTAAGATTCAATTGGGTGCCTTGTATCCTAAAAAATTATTTCCAGAAGTTACCAGTGAAAGTGGGTGTTGGAATACTGAGGGGGGAGGGGGTGAATCAATATGAGAAATTATATCTTAATTTAAACCACAATATACATTCTTCAATAATATTCAACATTTTTCCATTAGCATTCGATATATCATCAACAATATAAATCAACAATGCATAAAAAATAACCGTAGATACACAATACACCATAATTTACATGGAAACCCAAATGGAAGAAAACCACAAAATACTTTTTTATATATCAAATATTATATTTATAGGAGGAACCAACTTCCCAATTCTCCAATTGCAACTTTAAGGAGTCTACAACCCCCTATTTACAGTATCCAACCTGAAGGAAGCTACAACTCCTTGAATTCTCTGGCTCCAACTAGAAGGAGGCTACTGTTGGATTACTGAGAGGGGGGTTGAATCACTACTAGAGAAATTTAATCATTTTTAATAAATGTATAATTATCATCCAATATTTGCAGTGTAAATAAACAATTAACAAATGAACAATCTTACACATACACAATACACCCGTTTTTTTACGTGGAAACCCAAAGCGGGAGAAAAAAACATAATGTTTTTTCTTATATGTCTTGAAGAATTACATTCATTGGAAGCACCAACTTCCTTTGTTTTCCAGCTGCAACAAGAAGGAGGCTCCAACCCCCTAGTTTCTTAGGCTACAACCTTAGGGAAGCTCCAACTCCCCAAATTAGCTGGCTACAACCAGAAGGAGGATACAACCCCCTATGTTTTCCGGCTACAACCAAAAGGTGGATACAACCACCTATTCTTGCCCTGTCCAACTTCCTTGAAGTAGAAGTAGAATGATGGAACTAATGTCACACTATCACTCTGAGATATACCATTGTACAACTATATCTATCTGTACCACTGACTTGCAACCAATTTGTATAACTTCCTTGTAATCATTCTGTACTTGAACTGAATATGTATCAACAAAATACAACATGTACGTGACCTGCAGTGTTGCAACACACGTATGTACATGCCCTATCTGTTATGAATCTCGCGTATGTACATGACCAAACTATTATGAAATCTTCTATGCCTTTTGAAAACTATGGTTTTTTTTCTTTTGAAAACTTCTGAACCTGTGTAACTTCTTTCACATAGATCTGTAACCTTTCACTACATCCAGACTGTATCTGTACCCTGTGCATGCATCCTCATACATATCTCTCTCTATTAATGTTCCATAAGTGTGTGTAATCATGGATAAGTATAATAACCCTCACATGATCTAGAATTCAAACCCTTTCTGATATTTAGCCTCTCAATATATCAACCAATATAAGCTCTCAACCATATACCACAAAACCCTTAGCCATATGCCAATAAATACAATATGTGTCTCAACAAGAAGTATCAATGATAAATATACCAACACTGTATTTTTGTAGATCTAACTTATACATAAGATCCCATGAATCCACTAGTATTTCTAGGGAGAATCCTCAAATCTCCATAACCATTTCTCATGCATATATCAAAATCCAACTATTCATAGAAATAAGACATACCTTTTGAATGATTGGACATATCTGATGTATCTGAGCACTGTAGACCTTCCTAGGAGCTTGATATTAGAATCTAGAACCTCTGCATCTTCACCTTATCAAGTTTCCATGGCTTTACCAACATGTACACACCCTAATACACTACTAGCCCTCATACGTATGCACCCTAATACACCGTCAGCCCGCGTACGCCTTATTATGTATGCAACCTAATACACTATCAACCCGCATATGGCTCATAAATTATGGGTTTTTAGTATTCGCTATAATTTCAAGGCTTTTTCCTTCACCCTTTGTACTATCTCAGACTTTCACAACTTCAAATGTATCAATGAGTACTTGCAATAAGAATTACACAACAAAAGGTATTCAATTTGTTGAAGTGTAGTTAAATGAGAGAGCCTTGCCTCTTATTTATACTTTCATGTAGCATTCCACTTTCCTTAATTTAGGGAGTTCTCCATTAGCTTTATTATTTAAATAATTTATTTTTCAAACACTTTGACTTTTAGGGGCTTCTAGATGACTCAGGAGGGTTCTCCAACTTCACATGGCCATAACTCTCTGACCGTGAGGATTTATGTGAAGTTCCACATACCACCGAAAATGGAATGAAATGTACTATCCATATGGAATAGACTTACCTACAAATATCTCAAAACTCATACCATTATCTATCAAACAAACTTGGGTCCATTACTCAAACCATTGTGCTACCAGAATTCGCTACCAGAATTTCTTCAAGGGTTGACATCAATGACAACCAACCCATTTAATAAAAAATATCCCCCTTTGGCATTGATAAAAACACTCTGATGCAACACTGAGGTCATGTCATGCAATACTGAAGTCATATCAGTCATATCAAGAATCTCCCCCTGTGACCATCGCTCCCCCTGGAACCATGCCTTTGTCCTCTGCATCTATGTGACCAATGCTCCCCCTGGAACCATGCCTCTATCCTCTGCATCTAATAAACCTCTCCCCCTTTTTCATCAATGGAAAATGTATCTTTCCATCCAGGGTTTCTCCCCTAACTGAACTATCTGGTCTGAGTCTCCCAACCCGAACTGTTGTCTTTATGGTGTTTCCTCGTCTACATCTAAGACATATAAGAAAATCATTCAAAAGCATTCATTTTGGAGTAGAAATAACTCTGAGTCTCTGGAGAAGATGCTCAAAGGATTCCCATGGAAGCGGTTTTGTAAAGATGTCTGCCACTTGTTCTTTTGTGCCCACATATTCAACTCTGTTGTTATTTTCTACAACCTATTCTCGTAGAAAGTGATACTTTAGTAGAATGTGCTTGATCTTGGAGTGAATCACTGGGTTCTTTGAGATACTGATGGAGATTGTATTATCACAATAGATTGGAATGGGCTCATCATACTCAACCTATATATCTGTCAAAGATTTTTTCATCCATAGGACCTGTGTACAACATGCTACTGCTGCAATATACTCTGCCTCAAATGTATATAAAGATACTAATGATTGATTCTTGCTTAGCCATGATACTAAACACTCACCCAAGTAGAAAATTTCTCCACTGGTGCTTCTTCGGTCATCAATGTAACCTTCCCAATCTGCATCTATGTGGGAAATAAGTGATAGATCCTTTCCTTTTGGATACCATAATCCAAATTCTTCTGTTCCTTTGAGATATTTGAACATCCTCTTCATTGCTAATACATGTGATTCCTTTGGTGCTGCTTGAAATCATGCGACCTATCCAACTGCCTGCATTACATCTGGTCTAGATGCTGCCACATATAATAGGCTACCAATCATTGACCTATATTGCCTCTGATTTGTATACTTTGAATCATCATCTTTGATCAACTTGCAACTGGTTTGCATGGGAGTGATAACTAGTTTGCAATCTTCCATTCCGAACCTATTTAACATTTCTCTAATGTACTTGGTTTGAGAAATAAAAATTCCTTGGTCGCTTTGACGTATCTGAAGACCCAGAAAGAAGGATAGTTCTCCAAGTAATGACATTTCAAATTCATTCTGCATGTCCTTTTCAAATTTCTGGCTTAACCTGTCATTAGTACTTCCAAAAATGATATCATCAACATAAACTTCAACTAATAAAATATTATCTTGAGTTACCTTGATGTAGAGGTTGATGTCTGCACTTCCTTTTCTGAACCCTGTGTGCTGTAGATATTTATCCAGTCTAGAGTACCATGCTCTAGGAGTTTGTTTTAGACCATATAAGGCCTTCTTTAATTTACACACATAATCTGCGTTCTCTGACAACTGAAATCCTTTTGGTTTTTAAATGTAGACTTCTTCTTCAAGTTCCCCATTCAGAAAAGTCGATTTTACATCCATCTAATACACTTTAATATTTTTGGAGCATGCATAATATAAAATAATTCGGATTGCTTCCATTCTAACAACTAGGGAAAATGTCTCTTCAAATTCGATATGTGCATATCCTTTACATACCAATCTAGCTTTTTTCCTTGTAACCTATCGATCTTCATTCAATTTATTCCTAAAAACCCACTTTGTGCCGATCACATTCTTATTATTTGGTCTTGGAACCAATTCCCAAGTGTCATTTTTCTCTATTTGATCCAATTCTTCATCCATGGCCTTATTCCAAAATTCATCCTTGCTGGCCTCTTCAAAACATGTTGGTTCAATCATAGATGACAATTCTAGGTGCGTTTTCTCTGGTGAATGGATTCTTCTTCTAGTCTCAACTCTTGCATATTTGTTTCTGATAATCTGATCTAAAGGATGATTCTTCTATACTCGTCTTCTAGGTGTCTTTGGAGGCACTTGATGAACTTGATCTTCTATTTATGTTGGATCCTCTTCATCTTCCCCTTCTACTTATTTTTCATCTTCTCTTCTTCTTCATAAAGTTGTTCCATTGATTCTGTTAGCACTAGAAGTCACCCTCAGATTGCATAGAAGGTAAGCCCAATACCCATCAGTTTATACAGTAAATGTAAATGAATTTTAAGAGGCCAAATGGAGAAGACTCAATGAAAATAACATTCTAACTCAGAAATATGGATTGGTATGTGCAAGCAATTGAGGTCTTGGATCAACTTCAATCAATAAGTTGGAGTAAAGGTGAGTAGGAGGAAGACTTTGGTGAGAAAAGTGTAGAGGTCTCCCGTGAACATCAATCCTTCTAGTAGCCTAAGGAAGAAAAAATTAAACACAAGATCCTCTTGGATTCAAATTTCAAGGAAACTGAAGGAAATCATAACAACATTATAATCAAACATTCATCATAATACAGTCACAACAATCCATGTGAATCAGTCAATCATGAACTCTCTCAGTATCATAGGAAAATAAGATGGAGTAAGAAAGATAACTTATATTAATCAAGAAGTCTCAAATCAAGACATAACCAAAGAACCAATGTTCTTCATCAAAATATTAAAATATCAGGGAGCCTAGCTCAACCATTCGACCTTAACAAAATATCAAAACTGCCTATATATACTAAAAATGTTGCAACCACCAGGAATGTGATCGGACCCCTGCATTCAAAGTTTCGAATTGGTGCCTACTCTGTCATCCTGTACATGCATTCTTATGTCAAATGTGAGCCCGACTTAGTTATGTTCTTTGCAGGAAAATCCATCCCTCAGGAAATTTTAGATTGACAATCACCCCCCATGAACCTTCTCTCCATGCATTCCATTTGTGGGGTGAGACAAGGTCTCAACCACCGCCCCCATTTTCAATAACTACCTTTATCAAGATTAGGATGAGGCTTGACACCCATGAATGTTCCATGCGGTGCCCACGACTTCTTCGAGTCAATCCCTATGCCTCGAGGCCAAGCAGATCTTATTTTGTGACCAAATACGTGCGCTTTCGGCCTTTGGTGCAGCTCCTCTCCATTGCTCCATATTCAATGTGACCTAGGGCCATGACCCTACACAATTTCATGATTGCGGGCACTATTTTGTCCCCGCAATTCACCATGAACCACCACACGTCCCTTTCTAAAAACCACGGTTTTGATTGCGGCCTGGCCCTGAGATTTTAAAATGTGCGCACCTTTTGACCCCATAATTTGGCGTGACTGTTGATATTGCGATCTAATATTAGGCCCTCTGATCAATGGCTCAACTCTAACACTTTTTATATTGACAGATCAGATCTTCTCCTTCAAAAAAATGATCAAGATTTGCTTCACAGATCGGCCTTTGGGAATTTCAATTCTAAAACTCCATTTCCCTCCAAGTAAAACCTCTAGAGATAAGAATATGATGATACGTGGCTACCTGAGATAGACGACTGAGATGCTTTTCGGGTCTCCAGACTCCGAGAAAATAAAATCTCAAACCTGGGCTCCCAAAGGCATTTACCCGGAGTTGGCGATATATTGACGTGTGTCCTCATGAATCGAACGATCGAGGATTACTTTGGGACTTTATATGGAGCTCACAGATTTCAGCCACATGTCCCCATTGATGGGTGGTCCAAATGACATCATATTATGTCGCATCTGCTGATGTGTGATGATAAGGAGGGTGACATGTCCATAATAGAATGACCTGGAAAAAGTGCCACACGTCATGCCTGATGAGAGTGTGTCATGTGCCTCGACACTTCGAGACTTTGGTTCTTCGAGACTTCGATGCTTTGGGACTTTGGGCCTTCGAGAATTCAACTCTTTTCTCATTTTAAAATTCCCAAAGTAAAACTCCTGGAGTGACAGATCTAATGACACCTGGCATTGTAGATTTGGAGGGCCAAGATCCACTTTGAGTCTTCGGGCTCTGGGAAAACCAAAAATCAAATATTGCTCACTCTTCCATGCATTTTTACCCAGAGTTGTGGATATGATGACACGTGGCTCTTGCTGTTCAATGAATCATATTCACTTTCGGGTTTCAGGACTTCGGATTTTTGATGAACAATTTTAACAACATTTTGAACTCCCAATTCCTGGGATAATCTTCCACCATTGATCTCTCCCAATAAGATCCACAACCTAGATTCAATCTTTGCCCGACCTTTGATCTTCAGGATTTTTCTCTAGCACTATACTTCGCACAATTTTGACCTTTCGAAAGAATGCATGCCGTCGATTGATTCTCCTGATGGATCTCCGCTGTTGGAAATTTAAAAGTTCCTTCCACTTGTGCTTCAAGCCAGGAATGGACTGTTAGGAAAGATGTGCTTTGTGTTCATGGCTGCGGCCTGCATGATCGAGGATTCAGATGACTAGCTATCTGCTGGGAAAATAGGGAGACCAGGGAAAAATTACAAACTTAGGTAGAAACCACAAACCCATAGGACTCTGGCAAGTTTATTTTGTAACATTTGGCTCCACAAGGCATGGCATGCTCCCTGCGAGCTGCTAAGAACAAGTAGTTCCAGTGCCTTAGCTGTTGGGTTATGGAGTCGAGCTCAAAACATTTCGCCAAAGGCCGACATGTACACTATTATACTTATAAAAAGGAAAACAAACACACATTCTCTAGAAAGAGCTTATTTATGTACAGTCCTAGGATAATTGATTTTTACAAAGCATTAGGTGAAAGAAAAATTCCACCATAACCACCTAGACTGTTCGGTAATATAATTCTTATCTTTACTGAAAATAATCCATAGAAGGTAAGGGAAGTATGAAATCATAAAGAAAACATGTATTGGAACACTGGAAATACCTTTGAATGATGATAATATGAACAATTTTGCAGTCTCCAATGATTTTGGAAAACATAGTTCCATATATAACCCCACAGGGTCACAAAATTTATAGTCAGGAAATATTGACGGGTAAGAAATGACCTTCTACTCTTCATGGTTACTCACCCATCATTCAATGTTATCAGAGTGTACAAGTGGGTAGAGGACTGATGTAGGTCGACTAATCCCAGGTGATACTTTCTCATCTATAGGTTCAAGATAGGAGATAAACTGCACCTTTAGATCCTCCATTTCTCTTTTGTTTTCTCCGATAACATATGCTAGCTGAGAGAAAGAAGTCTCTTCATGTATATCCATGGATGGTTATTTCTCTCTATCATGTTGCTCAATGTCTTTTGTGGGCCCAAGATGGCTGATTTCCACACAATGATCTTCCTTAATGTATAAAGGAAAGGGCTCTATAGTAAGGTCTTGGAAATCCTTCATATCCACATCGAAATCAGATTCATAGTTGTCATACTCAAGCTGGTTTCTCCCCAAGTCAACAAAATGTGGTGTGGATATCTGCTGCTCTTCATCTGAACACTCATTAAATATGGGTGAGCGCAAAATGCCTCCATGTTGCAAAAAAGGAGTGTTCTCTTGATTCTTATCTTTGATCTTAAGTAGAAATACATTGTGGAAAAAATCTTGAAGTAAAATACTAGAATCCTCCTCCACCACTATCTCTTCCTCCAAATCTAATACATCAGGTGTATCGAGGGAAAAAAATAATACATCCATGGCTATGTAATCATCAACACTACCAACAATCATATTTGGGAGCATGGAAAAGCTCTGCTCTTCATCATTTTTGTTGGGATATCCATCAAAAGATGTTTGATCTTGGTCAGTATCCAACATCACTTCTTCTTCATAAGCAGGGCTACCTATAACATCTGTTTTAGGGACCGAAATATCCTCTGCATTTTCTTCATAATATCGGTAAGCAAAATCTACCTTTACTTCTTCTATTTTTGCAGAAAATGATCTTACCAGTCCCACTAGCTCACCTAAAGAATCTTCTTCATCCTCACAGTCCGCATAAGAATCTCCTATATTTTGAACATAGTTGTTATATTCCTTACAACAATTATGAGGAATAAACTCAGAGGAATATTTTTTTTGACAATGCCTATTGAAAGCTACATGAAACTACTCCAGGGAGGAGATGCTAGAAGGGGGTAAAGAGTGGTACCACTTGTGATCATCTCCTGCTAACGAGATCATGAACATATTCAATAATACATCCTCATGATGTATTTCCCACTGATGCATGAGTTCATGAAACTCACAAAGATGCTCGACAAGGTTGTCATATTTACGGTCTCTAAATATGGGCATAAAATCATTGCATTCGTCCATATTAGGAAGAATATTAGGAAAACCAGGAACATAGGAGAAATTAAAAGGAGCAAACCTCCAAGACAAGATTATTTCCATTTCAAAACAGTGGAGTCTCCACTGGATCCTTTAATCATGATATGCAATTTGAATGTGTCTGGTCTTTGTTTACCATCAAAGACTAGATCTTATCATTGTCAATCTCTCAGGGAAATTTCAAGCTGAGAAAGCAGTTGCTAAAAACCTTCTTGAGAAAAATTCTCTGGGTTAGCTTTGGGTGTGCTAGAGGCAGCCACAACTGAAATAGTGGATTTGATACAGTGGATTCGCCAGGTGCAAGCACAATATTCAATGGTTATGATATCTGATGCACCTTCAGAATCAAAATCTCTTTGTCATTCTATCCCAAGGAAATGTCTTCAATTCGTTCCCCAAAAACGACGCTAGAAAATGTTAGCTCTAGAAGTCACCCTCAGATTTCATAGAAGGTAAGCCTAGTACCCATCAGTTTATACAGTAAATGTAAATGAGTTTTAAGAGTGTTATCACTGAAATTTCATCCACAAATGGTTAAAAGAATCCAGCATCTCCAAACACCTATTAATTCACCCACAACTTCAAAAATGCATTTCCAACAAGGTACAAACTATACAAATGGTTAAAAAATCAACATGTGCAAATTAACTACAAGAGGCACATGCACATGCCCAGGTCAGAAACGTCATAAAAGCACACATGCACCCGATGCGTGACCGTGTACACAAAAATCCACGCACACCTATGAATGACACATTTATGGTTCTTGTCGTCCCCCCACCCACTTCTGGTTCATCTCCGAAGTCGATTTGACACTCAAATCCGAGTTGAATTTGAGTGGGGGGCTGGTCAAAGACCTAAGGGTTCCCTAAAGAGACCCTTCTTCACACTAAAGACTGGTTGGATAATGACTCAAATGTTTTTTATAAAAATAGGCCATGGGTGCACTACATTTTCAATAATCTCATTGTATTGTTATGCTGCCTCTATTCTCCTACAAGGAACCTCTTTCCTTCTTGGAGCATACTAGCATCATCTCATTAAGCTATTTACCTCACCTCTTGAGGGAATAAGCTTGGATTTCTTCACTATTTCCCTTATAGTTTTCTATTTGTAAGATAAGGTCTCACATATGGGATTCAAGAGACCTCCCTTGGAAGAAGAGGGGATTCATAAGTCCCCCTTTTCCTTTGGTGTTTGCCCACTAATATAAACTCTCAATTGGTGGCATGAATATTGGTCAATTGTTTGATTTATTTTGGTTCTAATTTCCTTATGGATTGTAGTTTCATTTCTGTAGTTGTTATTAGTTTAGTTGTTTATTTATTTCTTGTGCTTGATGTGTCTAACTCTTGCACTAACATTCTATCCTGTTCAACTGAACCAACTAGACTTGTAGGTGTCCCTCTTTTGCTCATTCAAGTGATGAAAAGGATACAACAGATTGGCGACCGTACTGGGGAAAGGTATAAATTTCCTCCCTATTTGGGCTATTTGAGCACTTCTTTTTAATATATTTATCTTGCAGGGATCATAACTGACCCAAGCCTACCTGCAAAAGGCTGAATTCAGGGATGGAATAAGAGAATTTTATTTAAATTTTTCTTCCCGGGCATGTATCAGAAAGTGTGGAGGTTTTTCAGCCCATAGGCACGTCTTTAGAGAATGTGCACCAACAACACCGTGTTTTAAAGCACATTCTGTGCACAGTGCGCCAATAGGTCATTGTTTCTCTGTGCATTGGCACCACATGCACCTCTGTCTACTCTGTGACCGACGCATCCGTTTAGAAATTCAAACTTGTAAGGGTCTTTTGTGATAGTGTTGGCCCTTGACCAAGTTTTGAAGAGTACTTGGTCATATTTGACCACTTTTGGGACTGTGACAACTTGCCAAGGAAGGAGCACAATGCGAAGCAGAAAATAAGGAAGCAAGACCTATTTTGGGATCCATTTTAGGGTTTTGGGTTGATGTAATGGGAAAGGGATGTCAGCCTGTGGGTTTACCCACGTTTAGGCCCATTTTGTAATCTATAAATAGGAAATATAGATAGTAATATAGGGGAGATAGTAATGTAATACATCTGCGTGGTGTATGAATGAAAGCTTAGTGCTAGTATTTGGATCTGTGTGATCAGATGTATCTTAAAGAGCTCTGTGCATGAGATCAGAGAGTTAAGTGCAGATTGTTATAGTTGGATGTTACGGAGCAAGGAAGAAGGATCTAGCAAGTTGTGCAAATCTTCTGTCCTATGCGATGTAGGGGTCATTGAAGCTCTGTGTTGTAACTTCTTGACCAAGATAATATAAAGAAGACTTTGTGGAAATAGCCCTAGGGTGGGGGTGAACCATGGTAACTGTGTGTATGGTGCTATGTGCTTTGTTCTTACCCGTTTATCTCTCTCGTGGTTAAGTGATTGATGTGATTGACTAGATCTAGTTATGCTTTGTGTTGATGATATATGAATGAATGTTCGATCCGATACATAATATGTTTAGTGCTTGATTTGTTGAATCTAACCTATATTTTTGGGGCTAAGTATTGAATCACAATTAGTATAAGTATTCACTACGATGCTCTGTACTTTCTGCGAAGTGTATTAATGATTGAATGTTAAGGAATAACTAATGCTAAGTGCACTGTAAGAAAGGTAATCATAGATCGGTGTCCCAGATAAGGTTGCAGACACCTGAGTCTTGCAACCACCCTTGCCTCTACCTCGGGTGAGACTTCATATGCTTCGCAGGTGTTGCCGAAAGGTCTGGTAGTTAGGGTTTTGTTGGTGCGCTTTTGAGCGTTGAACCCTGGGTCTACCCCTGTGCCAACAAATGGTTCCATTGTCGGGACCAGAACTGTGATTGCTGGGAGCTGAAGAAGAAGAAGCTTTGTGTGAAATAAGCTCTATGCGTAGATCTGTTGCCCTAGTGCGTAGTGTTCTGTTTGACCTGTGAAGCTTTGTTCCAAGAAAGAGGTCAAATCTAAAGAAAGAGAGGTCAGATATAAAGAAAAGAAGTCAGATATGTGAAGAAAGAGGTCAGACCTGCAAGAAAAAGGTAAGATCTGTGAACTCTATGACCCGATAAATGTAAGAATACTGAAAAGTCTTAGATTTGGAAGCTTTGTACTTTGTAGAAGTAAGATAAGTGAATTTTTTGGTTCTAGAGAATGGATCTAGGTATTTTTGATAGATTCTGTCCTAGCTTGAAAACTAGGGCATTATTAGATGAAAGAAAGTTTGATATGAATAGATCTGATAAGTATAGTGATAGATATGTTATACCTATGCACAGAAATAATGTCTGGACTAACAAGTGGATGCAGAATCCTAGAATTTTTTTTTTGCAGGCTAGCTACCATGATCCTGGTGTACAGTACAAAAGAAGTTGGGGATCATTTAAGAGAAAGAGAGGATTAACCCTCTATTACAGTTGCAGAAGACCGGGACATCTTGCTAAAGAATGCCCTGGTAGGAGATCTAGTTGCCTCTGTTGTAAGGCTATGGACCATGAAGTATTGGATTTCCCTAGAATGATTTCTAGGCTTGAGAAGATGAATATGGAACAAGCAAACCCCGAGGGAGATCAAGAGACCAAGATTATAGCAGAAACCCAAAAAGAATCAGAAAATATATTACTACAGATGAAAGATACCTTGAATCACCACCGACATGTTAGGTTATCAGAGATCTTCAAAGCAAAGGAGCAAATCAAAGAAAGAATAGGGGACTTCGACATTGAATATACTCTTGATGAAGAAATTCAAGTGAACTTTATGCCAGAAAGAACTTGGGAAGCTATAGGAAATCCTGTCATGACCCCTTCTCTAGGAGGAACAAGTTTCTTCAGAGGAAAGCTAGTAAAACTATGTGGAAGGCTCGCCCGGATACCTATGACTGTCAATGGAACTTCGGGAGAGGAATACTTTGAGATCATTAAATTTTTTGAAGATAGCACCCCATTTACCATGCTCATAGGGAAGCCTTGGATTGACAGAGAACAAGCCAAACAAAGGGAAGAAGAAAAAGTTTTGGAACAGAAGAAACAAGAATTAAAAGACTTTATGACCAGAAGGATCACGCACTTGATTGAAAAATAGAAGAGCAGATAACATATATTTAATATTAGTACCTCCGATGGTGAATCTAAGAGAACACTTGAGGAGCCGTAGAAGATTGAGTTACCTACTGTTGATACAGAAGAGGTATTATCAAGGAACCCTAGGAAATATTTTCCATAGCGCAAAGTAACTAAGACCACAGAAGATAAACATCAGAATGGTAAAAGCATTACTGAGACGAAACTCACCGGGAAGAAGGCTAGGAAGTTAAGAAAGAAAAGGGATAATACTGTAAGGTTACAAAAGGTTCTAGAGGACACTTCACAGCAAGAAGAGTTGTAGAATTGGAGCTTCGCCAAGATATCAGAACAACAAAATAGAGTACTTCACCATGATGAAGCAATATAGCTGTTGGAGCCGATATACCCGTTCAACCGCCGCTCCGAACAGATCGAAAAGAAGTTATGGGTTATCATTAGACTGTTGGACCTCACCTTAACAGATATATCAAAGGTCATGGAAGTTTAATATCCATTGCAAGCAATCCATTGTAGAGTTACTTACTTATTCCGTCGCACCATGCCCAGAAGACACTTTTTCCAATTGAGAACTTGAGTTGACAAAACAAATACATTGTGAAACAATGATTACTCTAGCTTTACTCTCTATTTGATTATGGTATCGACAGTCCATTGAAAACCTAAGAAAATGATCCTGAGCTTACATGTCCGATGAGCTTAGTGCAACAGAAGAATCAGTGAGAGAATTACTTGCTAGCTTAAGGATAGAAAGAGTCATGTCAGAAAGAGGAATGTCCACTGGAGTCCAAGCCTTGTCATCGAGAGGAGTGGAAACATCCCCATTGACTGCTTGGGCTGGAACATCTCGATCTAGCGAAGAGGCGAGAACTAAGCATAGACACGATGTAGCCAACACGAGGATAGTGCCAACCATTCTACCTGCTTACATTCCCCCTTTAAGTGGTGAGATTAATAGGGATAGTGTCCCTCGAGACCTTGACTACACCCTAATCAATGCATATCTACCGAAAAGAGTTCACACCTACCACGTAGATCAAGACAAGGTTACAATGTTGAAGTGTTGTGACTTCAACCTGGGAGACCGTAAATCCTACAGCATGCTCACACCATCTAAGTACTTAACAAAGACTAAAGGCCACAATCTAAAGATCGTCCCTCAACAATGGATGATGAACCTTGCACAGTCTACTCTACTCAACGTCATGAAAATACCAAACTTTGGTAGACATCAGGAGGTGACTGCTTGTGTGAAATTGTTGCTAGCAAGTTACCATGGAGGATACCTATGGTTGAACCATCACATAACTGTTGATCCGACGCTGATCAACAAGATTACTGGGCTTAGCATGTAGGGCCCTGATCCCCATGAGTACTACCCTGGGAAGACCACAGACCGTGCGCTTTCACAGAAGATTAAAGAGGCATATGGAAATGTTGAAAAATGCGTGCGAGGTTACAAGGTAGCCTCTATCGAGAGTGGCACAGTGTGCCTCACATGTCATTTGATAGCACTGAAGCTGGTCCGTAAGAATAGACCTACACAAGTATTAGGCTTCATAGTGGAACTCGCCAGAAAATGCATAGAAGGACTCCAGATGAATTGGGCAAAGTATTTGGTCAATCAGCTAGAGATTGACTGTAGAGAAGCCCAGGACTAGGGGCATGAATTCCATTTCAGCTGGCTGCTGATATTGATTTCCTTTGTTGCATGGGAGCTACCGGAAGGCACAACTTTCCCAGACCTCACACCATTCGAACCGTTAGCTGTGAAGTCCAGTACCTTGTGGTACTCAATGGACATGAGCAAGCAGTGGCAGTCAAAATCCATTTTTCACAGATACGATAACCAATTGAAAATAGCTATAGGGGGTGAACCTCGCATAACCCAGAACACTTTACAAAGGTTCTGAACTTTGATAAATGATCCGAAAATGGATCTAGAAGCCTGATAGGGCTTGAAAAATGCTCAAAAATGAAAGTGCTCGGAATGCGACGAAACCTGTGCCATTGCGTCTGTCTCGTCTTCCTGATTCCGGTGGTATATTTACTTCGTCAAACGGAGTCCGTATGGAGAAGATATCGTGTTCTGTCCGAAAAGTCAAATAGGCAAAAAAAGGGATGACTGTACAGTCCGTACAGTCCACGTGGCAGGGCTGTACAGCTGACGTGGGCCAACCAGGAGGCGACACGTGGAAGACCGTACGGAGGACACATGGCATCACCAGGATGCGACACGTGTCAGGTGAATTTGGCATTTTCGGCATCCAGTTGGACCAGTACGGAGGTGACACATGTCACCACTCACAGGGTGACACGTGGCATGCTGACGTCATCAGGTGACGTGGCACGCTGACATCATCAGGTGACGTGGCAGGCTAACTGGGCGTACTGCAGGCTAACGCAGCAGGACGCGTGGCAGTACGGTCGAATGACAAATGGCGTACGGTTGGGTAATGTGGCACACACGTGGGCCAATCAGAGGCCGACACGTGGCACCCCATCGTTGGTTGTTGGTTAACGTGTTAAAAGTTTTGTTATGGCTCGCCGGGGGTCGAACCCGTGACCTCCCGGGATTGAACAAATTAACTACATTGGGCTAGCCACTCGGGCAGCGGATGGTTCGTGTTATGCCAACGGTTTAAGTTGAATTTGAATTGATTCAAAGTTTCAAATGGCGGCAAAAAGGGCCGGGGCTTAGCCCCAGCCCTCAACGCGAACACGCCACACACATGACCACACAGCCGGGAGCACGGGGTTACACCAAACGCGCGGAGATGGGTGGTGGTTTGGCCCGTGATCCCATGCGGATCCCATGGGACCGGGAGCTGCACCGTCGAGGGCGGAGGCTGTTGGAACATTTGGCCCGTGGGCCTATCAATTCGCCACATGACCAGGGTAGGTGCACGGAGTAGGGGGGCCAGCGCTAAGGTGTGTGGCCACATGCCCAACATATGACCATGTTTAAAGGGGCGCGCGCCTAGAAAAAGGGGCTGCGGCCCAATAACATTATAAAAGTGGGTTTTTACATAACAAATTTGGTTTTTATTAATAACCAAGCATATTTTTAGTGGATTTTCTCCATTTTTGGGGGATATTGGGCATTTTTGGAGGCCAGATTCTTGGAGGAAGTTGGGGATGAGAAACCAACTCCACTGCTATATAAACCAGGCCTGTTTGAGGCCAAGGACAGTCATTCAGAGTAGATTTATGCTGAAGGAAAGCCAAGCCAAAGTCAGTTTGATGCAGGGAAGCCTTTGAGGTGGAAACGCTGTCGGATCGTTTCTGGGAGCTTGGAGCATCAGTTTTGCATGACGTTCCTTTTGCAGGGTTCTTGATATCTGGGACAACAAGACCAGATCAGTCTTGTAGCCAATAGGCATTGCTGAGATGTAATTTTGAGCACTTGAACCGAAATAAAGAAGCCTCCCCCATAGGAAAAAGGCCCGGAGACGTAGGCAAACATTGTGCCGAACTCCGTTATCAACCTGCGTTCTCATGGTTTGTTGTTTATGATTCTTTTCAGATCTGCATATGTGTTTTGAATGTCATAATCCTCCTCTTTCCTCATTCTTTCATTAAATTCTCAAATGGTTAAATTATTCATGCAAGTTTAAAACTCAACCATAATCATTGAAAAGATCCTGCCAGACCAATTGGTATCAGAGCTAGTTGATGTTTGGATTTGAGTTGCATGATAACCAGGGAAAAGCTACAGCGTGGTGAAGGTGAGCTTGTTGCAGAGAATCCATTAATTGGATTGAGAAAGAGAGCTTCTTTCAAAGAGAAGATGGCATCGG
>ML786656.1:343767-366695 GCA_009831015.1 Picea engelmannii | reverse complement strand
TGGAACAGTTAACAAAGGCAGTGCAAGTTAGCGACAAACCATTAATTGTTTCAAGTGAAGTGATAGATCTTAAGCAAGAACAAGACATGATTATTGAGTGGAAAATTAATCATAAATTGCTTCAAGATAAACTTATGTCGTGCAAATACTTCAAGTTTATCAGTTCATTTGCAGTCATTTTCCTGATGATATCATTAGCAATGTTCAGTACATGGATGATAGTGGCTTCAGTGAAATGTAACAGGATTGCAATGACTAACAATGTACTTTCAGTTGTCATAATTGCATTACAGCTGATCTTGATGAGACAGGTGCACAGGACAGAGTTCAGAGACAGAGGACAAGCCGGGTGGCCTATCCCGAGCTTGTTGATTGGTTAGTAACCTTTTGGGGACCAAAAGGTCTTTTTGTGGGGAGGTGTGATCCGAAAATGGATCCAGAAGCCTGATAGGGCTTGAAAAATGCTAAAAAATGAAAGTGCTCGGAATGCGACGAAACCTGTGCCATTGCGTCTGTCTCATCTTCCTGATTCCGGTGGTATATTTACTTTGTCAAACAGAGTCCGTATGGAGAAGATATCGCGTTTTGTCCGAAAAGTCAAACATGCAAAAAAAGGGATGACTGTACAGTCCGTACAGTCCATGTGGCAGGGCCGTACAACTGACGTGGGACAACCAGGAGGCGACACATGGCAGACCATACGGAGGACATGTGGCATCACCAGGATGCGACACGTGTCAGGTGAATTTGGCATTTTCGGCATCCAGTTGGACCAGTACGGAGGTGACACGTGTCACCACTCACAGGGTGACACGTGGCACACTGACGTCATCGGGTGACGTGGCACGTTGACGTCATCAGGTGACGTGGCACGCTAATGTCATCAGGTGATGTGGTAGGCTGACCAGGCGTACGACAGGCTGATGCAGCAGGATGCGTGGCAGTATGGTCGAATGACAGATGGCGTACGGTTGGGTGATGTGGCACACACATGGGCCAATCAGAGGCCGACACATGGCACCCCATCGTTGGTTGTTGGTTAACGTGTTAAAAGTTTTGTTATGGCTCGCCGGGGGTCAAACCCGCGACCTCCCGGGATTGAACGACTTAACTACATCGGGCTAGCCACTCGGGCAGCGGACGGTTCGTGTTATGCCAACGGTTTAAGTTGGATTTGAATTGATTCAAAGTTTCAAATGGCGGCAAAAAGGGCCGGGGCTTAGCCCCAGCCCTCAACGCGAACACGCCACACACATGACCACACAGCCGGGAGCACGGGGTTACACCAAATGCGCGGAGATGGGTGGTGGTTTGGCCCATGATCCCATGCGGATCCCATGGGACCGGGAGCTGCACCGTCGAGGGCGGAGGCTGTTGGAACATTTGGCCCGTGGGCCTATCAATTCACCACATGACCAGGGTAGGTGCGCGGAGTAGGGGGGCCAGCGCTAAGGCGTGTGGCCACATGCCCAACATATGACCATGTTTAAAGGGGCGCACACCTAGAAAAAGGGGCTGCGGCCCAATAACATTATAAAAGTGGGTTTTTTACATAACAAATTTGGTTTTTATTAATAACCAAGCCTATTTTTAGTGGATTTTCTCCATTTTTGGGGGATATTGGGCATTTTTGGAGGCCAGATTCTTGGCGGAAGTTGGGGATGAGAAACCAACTCCACTGCTATATAAACTAGGCCTGTTTGAGGCCAAGGACAGTCATTCAGAGCAGAGTTATGTTGAAGGAAAGCCAAGCCAAAGTCAGTTTGATGCAGGGAAGCCTTTGAGGTGGAAACGCTGTCGGATCGTTTCTGGGAGCTTGGAGCATCAGTTTTGCATGCCATTCCTTTTGCAGGGTTCTTGAGATCTGGGACAACAAGACCAGATCAGTCTTGTAGCCAATAGGCATTGCTGAGATGTAATTTTGAGCACTTGAACCGAAATAAAGAAGCCTCCCCCACAGGAAAAAGGCCCGGAGACGTAGGCAAACATTGTGCCGAACTCTGTTATCAACCTGCGTTCTCATGGTTTCCTGTTTATGATTCTTTTCAGATCTTCATATGTGTTTTGAATGTCATAATCCTCCTCTTTCCTCATTCTTTCATTAAATTCTCAAATGGTTAAATTATTCATGCAAGTTTAAAACTCAACCATAATCATTGAAAAGATCCTGCCGGACCAATAAAGTTCAATGCAGACCGCCACTTTATCTACCTAATTCCATGCGCTGATGAACACCGGGAACAAATCCAGTCCTATTATAAGCTGACTGAAGAAGACTTAGAAGAAATCACCAAGGAATGGTCAGAGGACCTCCTTGTTCTAGCAGATCCAATAGACATTTCAGATATTGATAGCCTAGAAGCTGCGCAGGACACACCTGGGCCCAGTAAGATGAAGAAGACAACAAAGACAAAGGAAAGAAAGAATCCTGAACAGGTTCAGGATGTAGATAGATAATATGCGAAGACAACTTCCTTCACACCCGATCAATAGGGTAACAACGAAGACTTAGAGGAAGTTGAGCAACAACCAGGAGATGAAGTCGAAGTTCCAAAGAAGAGAAAAGGGTCACCTTCGAGGTCTTCCTCTAAGAAGAAAGAAAAAGCGACTGTGACCAAAATGAAGAACACGCTCAACCCCGATGACTTCAACTTTCTCCTTGCAACTTTGAATGAAGCCATAGAAGAAATTATAGAAAAGGAGGCCAAGAAACAAACGATGTACATTAGAATCGAAGTCGAGCTCCAAGGAGTACAACGAGCCCTCTAGTCTAACCGCGTAGTCTCCATTTCACCTATGCCATAAAAAACACCCAAAGCAGGAGACGAGTTAGTTCAACTTCGCAGGATTGCCGACCTAGTTGAAGTACGCCTTCAGAAAGAAGAAGAAGTAACAATGCAGGCCACCCAGGCCCTAAAGCACGCACACGAGGAAATCATAGAGCAACACCAATATGCACAACAAGAGAAGGAGGCCATCCAAGAGAAGTTTGATAAAGAATGTGAAAATATCCAAAAGGAGAAGGAGCATCTTCTCACGAAGAAAATCAGGATCGAAGAAGCTGTCAATAGAGCATTTCTCTCTATGACTGGCTTAGAATAAAAGGTCGAAGAACCCTTAGATCGTCAGGTAATGAATCTTGCTAAAGTTATTCAATGAATTCAGAAAAGAGTCATCGACTTAGAGCTTCGGATCATCCCAAGCACCTCGCAAGAAGAGCATGACCAACGAGAAATAACTGCCCATGGTACAGTAGAAAGGATCAAAGAACTCACTGAATAATGAAAACCGCTAAGTACCGGAAGTGCGCAGATACATGAGAGCCTGACCAAGAACCTGAAATTACATAAACTGGATTCACAACTCCAGGAGGTGAAGCAATAGGCAGATAGACTTCATATGCAGTTGAAGGCCCTACCAACCATAGAGAAAATGAAGTGATCCCATGAGCAACGCGTTGCACAACAACAGATCCACATGATCCAGAGCAAGGTCATGGAAGTAACACAAACTTCAACCTTTGCAGGATAAGGCATGTCAACTGTTCTTAGATATTGAGAACCAAGGGACAGAGCTACAATAGGTTGTGATTACAACAAAGCATCTCCTAGAAGGACCAGTCAATAATGCACTCATCCAGGAGTTTTCCAAGTAGGAGGAAATCGGAAAGCAACAGGTTGAAGCGGCTCAAGCCAAAATCAAGGTACTTGAAGTAGAATTGGCCAAACCTGAGTGACTCGGGATGAGTCACAGGTGAGTGTTGGGGGCTTGTTGGCCCTTGACCAATTTCTGAAGAGTACTTGGTCATATTTGACCACTTTTGGGACTGTGACAACTTGCCAAGGAAGGAGTGCAACGCGGAGCAGAAAAAAAGGAAGCAAGACCTATTTTGGGATCCATTTTAGGGTTTTGGGTTGATCTAACAAGAAAGGGATGTCGGCCTGTGGGTTTACCCACGTTTAGGCCCATTTTGTAATCTATAAATAGGCAATATAGATAGTAAGATAGGGGAGATAGTAATGTAATACATCTATGTGGTGTATGAATGAAAGCTTAGTGCTAGTATTTGGATCTGTGTGATTGAATGTATCTTAAAGAGATTTGTGCATGAGATCAGAGAGCTAAGTGCAGATTGCTATAGTTGGATGTTAAGGAGCAAGGAAGAAGGATCTAGCGAGCTGTGCAGATCTTCTGTCCTGTGCGAAGTAGGGGTCATTGAAGCTCTGTGATGTAACTGCTTGACCAAGATAATATAAAGAAGACTTTGTGGATGTAGCCCCAGGGTGGGGGTGAACCACGGTAACTTTGTGTATGGTGCTATGTGCATTGTTCTTACGTGTTTATCTCTCTCGTGGTTAATTTCTTGATGTGATTGAGTAGATATAGTTATGCTTTGTGTTGATGATATATGAATGCATGTTAGATCTGATACATAAGATGTTTAGTGCTTGATCTGTTGAATCTAACCTATAATTCTGGGGCTAAGTACTGAATCACCCTTAGTATAAGTATTCACTACGATGCTTTGTACTTTCTGCAAAGTGTATTAATGATTGAATGTTAAGGAATAACTAATGCTAAGTGCGTTGTAAGAAAGGTAATCATAGATCCATGTCCCAGCTAAGTTTGCAGACACCTGAGTCTTGCAACCACCCCTGCCTCTACCTTGGGTGAGACTTCATCTGCTTCGCAGGTGTTGCCGAAAGGGCCGTTAGTTAAGGTTTTGTTGGTGCACTCTTGAGCATTGAACCCTAGGTCTGGCCCTGTGACAACAGATAGTTTGAAGGCCCATAGACTTCTAAATATTGATTCTATGCACTTTGTAATATGCACCACACTTAGATTCCCACTCCACATGAAGGGTTAGTAAAAAAATAGGCACTTAGGGGGTTAACAACCATATTTTCTCTTCTCTTTGCTTTGAGTTTCAACATGGCTGTCTTGTTTTGATTGTAAAAGTTAAGTTGGAATCATTCACTATCACACATATAAACACTTGCATTGGGACCATAAATCAAACTTCAATCATTGAGTATGCTCTTCTCTCGCACCATAGAGTGATCTTGAGAATTAGAAAAATGACTGAGGGAAGATTTCATCTCCCTTAGAAACAAAATCTTTAGGAGAGGCTAAAGCCCCCCTAGGGCCCCCTCTTAGTTTCTTTTTTAAAACATCTTAAATTTGTAAGGGCCCATACATGTCCACATGTTGCAAAGATAAGATAGTTTTGAAGCTACTTTCTTAGTTTACATCACTAGGGGAGTTTAAAGATTATTGTAACGGGCCCATACATGCCCACATGATTTCAATCTAGGATAGTATTTTGAAGCTTTCTTAGATTAAATCACATTAGGGAGTTTTAAGGATTGGTAAGGACCCATATGTCTACATGCTAGTTCTCTAGGGACTTTAAAATTCCGCAAGGTTGTACCAATGTCATCTAGTAGGATAGGTAATAAAGACTTGTAAGGACCACATGAAGCCCACATGATGCAAGGCGACACCTCACTTATTAAAAATTTTGGCACATTTTATCACTTGCTCACACACAAAGTCACTACTCACTCACATAATTTCATCTTGAATTGTGGAGGTTGAAGTAGGTTTCCTCCAAATGGACTCCAAAACGTCCCACTATTTCTTGAAGGAATTATCCACTCCCACTTAATTCAAACAATATTGGTTCACACCCACAATCTCTCAAACAACCACATCTAAAATTTTCTAAAAACTCACTAAGTTTTCCTCCACAGGAGGTGCCAAAATAAAATTTTAGTCTAAGTAGGATCTCGGGGATAGGCATCCAAATAACTCCCCATTATCTGATTCTCACATCTTCAAACATTAGAAGTTGACAAATAGGGAACTTTAAAAATCCTCCAAGTCAAGTTTTCCTACACCATAAGGTAGGGAGATAACCGTGAAGGGTTGAAGGCTGAGGTATGGTTGTTCTGTGCATCCCCCCTTGAGGCACCCACCTCTTGGAGGGGATCCAGTCTGTGACCCATTTCTGAGGCCGAAAATCTAATTGTCGTACTTTAACCGAGGTACTTAGTGGCCAAATTTTAGGACATCTACCTAGGTGGAAATTGTGGGTTGCAATTGCACCTTGATCGGATTTTGTGTGGATATTGGGAAATATCGCCAACTCTTACGGGATATCCACCCTCTACCCCTTATTATAATTTATTATTTCATCCTTCACTATTTCCTCCTCCAGCGGATTCAGACCCCACTGTTGAGTGCTATTGGAAGGTCTAGTGCTATTTTGAGAGGAAGGACGTTACGTATTTTTAAGACACGAGCATTTGTTTCTTTGTTCTCCCACACAGACAAAATTGACCTACCCACATATATTCTCCTTTTCAATTTATTTATGTATGATGTTCTTATGATTACATGTGATTGTGAGATATATTGTGAAGGTCCAAAATTATACAAAGACTCTTGTTCATTTTATTTCTCTCATCACCATTCACACACATTCACTTTTCTAGTCGGACATCATAGGGGACCCACAAAATCCCCGCCATTCCAGACGCTTACAGAACCTCCCTCCTCTTTTAGGAGGAGTTCCTACTCTTGCCACCTGATCAGCTCAACCCTCTCACACCCCTGTGAGTGCCACTATATTGGGGTCATATTTGCTTGGTTCCACTTTACTTGGATCCACTTCCCAAGGTAAACCATCCACTAGCTCTCCTTTACAAGGAAGTAGGGGGAAAAATTCTTCCCAGGGGGGAAGTACAACTCCAGCTAGCCCCCCTCATGGGTTAGGTACAAAAACCACTCACACCATGGCTGGAACTAATCCTCCTCCACCACTCTAGATGCAGTATCTGGCCTCCCTCAACATACCATATCTGAGTAAGCTCACCAACGATCCTATATTGCACAACCCCACATGGCTTGGAATGCCTACCAAACTACCTTTAGACATTCCCAATTTTGAAGGAAAGGCAGGATAAGATCCTACCAACCATGTCATGACCTTCCACCTATGGTGCTCTTCAAACACCATCATGGAAGACTCCGTCCGATTAAGGTTATTTCAATGCACACTCATAGGCCCATCAACCAAGTGGTATGTAGATGAAAAATCAGGGTCCCATGTGACTTTTGAATCATTGGCCAAAACATTTTTGACCTTGTTTCAACTACCAATTTTCCATGACAATGGTCTAGAATTTCTCTTTGAGTTTAAGAAAACCTCAACCACACACATCATTGACCACATTCACGAATGGCGTCAGTGACGTAGTCTATGCAAAGCAGAAACCACCAAAGAACAATGCCTTGATTGGTTTCTCAGATCACTCGTCTCTCTCCTTGACAAATATGTGGCCTCCACCTTACCCCAAACTGAAGAAGAAGCCATCAGCAAGGCTCAACAATACGACCTCATTTATGCACAGTCAGGATACTTAATACACGGTACTACCTAACGTTGCAATACCCGTACCATTCGACCAAGACAAACCTGGGATGTCTCACTTAGTAGATGTAAGGTAGTTAGAGAGGTAGTGGGGGGACCCAGAGGGCCCATAGTGATAATAGTGGAGGCCATTCAATTTTAGGTGGACTAGTTCCGATATGTTATTAAATAAGGCCCACTATGGTAGGTAGATATAATAAATGGGTAGTTAGATATAATAAATGTAAGAGGATTTCTTAGAAGGTTCTACTTCTAGAATATTCCTCCTCTAGAATGTTCTAAGGTGATGGTAGAACTATATAAAGGGGTTCAAGAAATGTAATGGGACATGAAGAGAATTATTGTATTGTGAGTTGTAGCTCAATAGGAGGATGCCCCCTCGAAGAGGCAAGTGAACATGAGAGGATCCCTTCCATAATAGGATCCATTGTATGGTGTTTCCCTACCTCAAGGGTTTGATAGTAATAGAAGAGATTTTGCATAATGTAAGGTAGCTAGAGAGGTAGTGGGGGGGACCAGAGGGCCCATAGTGATAATAGTGGAGGCCATTCAATGTAAGGTGGACTAGGTCCACTATATTATTAAATAAGGCCCACTATGGTAGGTAGATATAATAAATGGGTAGTTAGATATAATAAATGTAAGAGGACTTCTTAGAAGGTTCTACTTCTAGAAGATTCCTCCTATAGAATGTTCTTAGGTGATGGTAGCACTATATAAAGGGGTTCAAGCAATGTAATGGGACATGAAGAGAATTATTGTATTGTGAGTTGTAGCTCAATAGGAGGATGCCCCCTTGAAGAAGCAAGTGAACAGGAGAGGATCCCTTCCATAATAGGATCCATTGTATGGTGTTGCCCTACCTCAAGGGTTTTATAGTAATAAAAGAGATTTTTCATATTGTTCTTATATATATGTTAAGGTTCTTTTGTATTCAGTCTTTGGTTCTTAACAATGGATGGATTTATTGGTACCATAATACACCACAATTCGTACCCCCAACAACCACCTATGTATGGTACACCTCAATATCCACCGATATATGGAGGACCCCCTTATTATCCTCCTCCCCCTTATCAACAACCATACCTTGTTTCCCTTCCTCCACCCATAAGTGGACCCCCGACGACACCCATGATGCACCTGACCATTCAACCAAGTTTTGGTAACTCTACCTCAGCTTACACCGTAAATACTAGTGAAAGCGCTACACCTTCCTATGTACCCTACGAATCATTGCCACAAAATAATCCATATTTTCCATTTCTTGGTCCTCCACAAGGACAACCACACGCTGTGGTTAACTTTGTTCAACCCTCTCCCATTCAACAATTTCAAAATTTTGAACAATTGAATATGGAAAATTCGGCCCATCAGTTGAATAATGCCAGAAATAAAGGAAAAAACTGAAACAATAATAGCCCAGGAGCAGGGGGAAACAACCCCAAACAGAACCAACATGTTGGGGGAAACTAGAATCAGGGGAAACAGAACCCCCAAGGGGGAAATAACAACAAAATCCAAGGGAGGAACAACAACAACCTCCAGATGAACTTCCCTTGTGCCCTTTGTGGTGAGCATGGTCATTATACTCACCATTTCCCCCAAATTGCCGAATTCAAATGGATGAAAGATTCCATGAATGCACCACACCCTCCAGTGTCGCCTGCCCCTCAATAGACCCCACAATAGTACTTGAAACAACCACCTTTTGGCCCTTGACCAAGTTTTGAGGATCCTTGGTCATGTTTGACCTATTTTTGGGACTTCGATAGGTTATCGAAGGTAGAGCGTAAGACAAAGTAGAGATTGCGGGATCTTGACCCCTTTTTAGGGCCTTTTTGGGTTTTGGGATTATGTAATGGGTCTGGGGATGTCGGTCCATGGGTTTACCCATGCTTAGGCCTATTTTTTATTGTATAAATAGAAGTCAAGCTGATGTAAGAAGTAGTGAATAGTGAATAGTGACTAGTCAGTTTCAAGTGTGCTAAGTGCTGAGTGCTGATTGCTTTGTGCATACTGTGTGAGGCTTGAAGAGCTAAGTGAAACTGATTGTAAGGGACCGTGGAAGGCTTTGTGCTGTAACTCGAGGAAGGAGGATCCAGTGAGGTGCACAGATCTCCTACCCTATGCGGAGTAAGATCTCAAGGCTCTGTGCACATAGATGATTGACTGAAGATAATAAAGAGACAAAGAGTTGTTGGACATAGCCCTAGTGTGGGGGTGAACCACTTCTTTCCTGTGTTGTGAATTCTTTGTGTTTTTGGTTGTTCTTTTGTTTATGTGATTCAATTCTTAGTGCGATGTTAGATGATAGATGAATCTGATATGATATCTTAGTGCTGAATAATGTGAATAAATGCTAGATCTGATCTCTATTGGTATGCTTAATGCTTGAATTTATTGGATTTGTGTGAATACTGCGTTGATATGTTGTTAGGGTTTAGCGGCGCTGTGAACTAAATATGAATATTAACAAACTGTAATAACTAAGTGCTCTGTTAAGGTGTTACAATCACTGTAATGTCCCCGACCACCCATGGCCGAACCGAGCTACATGAGAAAACTCTTTCTTGTTCTCTCTGCGAAACATATTGTAACACACCCAACAACCAACTGAGCTATGCCACATAAATTTTTCTAACTGCATGTAGTTGAAACATGTGCACACAGAACACTTGTGGAAGCTTCACATGTAAAACATAAACAGACAAATACATTTCATAAATACATGGATTCACACTGAAATAATAGTAAACATAGATATGCAACATATACAAGAAATACCCATAAACATATAGACAGTTATAGTCATGCATAGGATAAACCCATAAAATTAAACACATAAATAACAATGCAACATGTAAATTTTATCACACAATTGACACTTATCTTTGTGATAATATCACCAACTGCATGCAGACCTTCCACAAACCTCCCAGCCTTAGACCACACTATTCATCACTCTCAACAATGAGTCACCCCCGAACTGGGACTAAACTCCACCCGCGTAAAGGGATTCCTAACCAGGCTAAAGGCTCATAGACAACAGGAAAGACTCCGTCATAGGTGCCAACTCAAACTAACAACCTACAGTCCCTCATTCCCCACATGCCTGTCCCACCTAGGAAGTGTTCCTCTTCTCTGCTCAACAGTCCTTTGGCTAGCCCACTTCCTTTCCGGGCTTCAACAACAGGCTGGACAAGAAGTCTCAGAGCACTATAGCTACAGTTTAGCACCTTCACAAAATCAATTCCCAACAATTCTCTCACTCAGAGAATTGCTCATGGGCCTGAAAACCCACCTCTTCAATATACCACAGGCCTGACAACCCGCTTCTTCAATCCAACTCCCAAGCTAACCAACTACACCCTCATAAAATGGCCATGGATACAGGTTCAGGTACAATCATAAGGTACAAAAGATAGCTCAATGGGTGTGTGCATGCTCATGGATGATTGACTGGATGACTGAATGATGGAAAAGATGATAGGAAATGAAATAAGTCCCAACAATATGTATGCATGTCCCCAACTTGACACTTGTCATGTTGGGAGCTACTTTGGCCCACTTGTCCCCAACTTTAGAACTTAGGATAAAATAATTATCCATACTTTATATTTAAGAAATATTAATATAATATTCCTTTTTGGCTTAAGATCCCTAGATTAGCCCCTTTCCTTAACTTAGACACTCCCTTTCCCTAACCAGTGGAGTTTAGTCCCCCATCTCTTTTATCGTGGTTGGTCTATGTGCAACGATATATTTATATTAATTATGAGACATGTACAAAAATAGGTGCACTGGCCTTTAGCATCTAGGAACTTCGACCTAATCAAAGAATAAGCATCCTAGCTTATATTAATTGGATCACCAGCCTATAAAACATAACATATACACAAAGGATCACTGGCCTCACAATCACATGCACTCAAGTTGTGGTGTGCGGTATCGAGGAATGTGCACACTTCCTCATTTTACTTCACTGTACATGCACACACTAAACCATGAAATGTGCATACAAAATGATATCAAAACAACTCACCAGTTTAAGTACATTTGCATTTACATTACCATTGGGTTCGGCCTAGGGATATTGCAATCACAGATCTATGTCCCAGCTAAGGTTGAAGACATCTGAGTCCTGCAACCACCCCTACCTGTACCTCGAGTGAGACTTCATATGCTTCACAGGTGTTGTCGAAAGGTACGATAGTTAGGGTTTTGTTGGTGTGATGTTGTAGTGTTGAAACCTGGTTTTTCCCCTGTGCCAACAAATGGTTCCATTGTCGGGACCTAAAACTATGATTTCTGGGAACTGAGGAAGAAGAAGCTATGTGCGAAGATCTGACCCAGAACTGTGAAGGCTCCGTGCATAGATATGATGCTCTGGTGTGCAGTCCTCTACTTGGATTGTGAAACTCTATGCTAAGAAGAGAAGTCTGATATGAAGAAAAGAGGTAAGATATTGAAGCCTTGCACTCTGAAAGAGGTAATAATAGTGAAAAGTTTTAGATATGGAAGCTTTGTGCTCTGAGAAAAGTAAGATAAGTGGAATTTTGTTTTTCAAGAATATGGATCTAGGTATGCTTGATAAATTTTGTCCTAGCCTGAAAACTAGGGTGCATATAGAAGAAAGAAAAATTGATATGAGTAGATCTGATAAGAATAGTGAAAGATATGTTATTCCTATGCATAGAAAGAATGTTTGGACTAATAAATGGATGCAGGATCCTAGAAATAATTTTTTTGCAGGTTAGCTACCATGATCCTAGTGCGCAGTACAGGAAAGGATGGGGATCATTTAAGAGAAAGAGAGGATTAAGTATTTGTTACAGTTGCAGAAGACCGAGACATCTTGCTAAGAAATGCTCTGGTAGAAGACCCAATTGTCTTTGTTGTAAAGATATGGATCATGAAGTTTTGGATTGCCCTAGAATGATTGCTAAACTTGAAATAATGAATATGAGACAAGAAGACCATGAGAAAGGTCAAGACACTAAGACCATGGTAGAACCCCAGAAAGAATCAGAAACTGTATTGCTACAAATTAAAGAAACCTTGAATGACCACCAAAATATCAAGTTATCAGAGATCTTCAAAGAAAAAAAGTACATAGAAGCAAGAATAAGAGAGTTCGACATTGACTATGTTCTGGATGAAGAAACACAGGTGAATATTATGAAAGAAAGAACTTGATAAACTTTAGGAAAGCCTGCTATGATTCCTTTATTGGGAGGAATAAAATTATTTAGAGGAAAGATGATAAACCTACATGGAAAGCTCACCTAGATATCTATGAGTTCTCATGGAAGTTCGACAGAGGAAGGGTTTGATGTTGTTAAATTTATTGAGAACAATGCCCCATTTGGTATATTACTAGGAAAACCTTGGATTGAAATGGATTAGGCCAGAAGGAAAGAAGAAGAAGTCTTAGAGAAGAAGAAGAAAGAATTAAAAGATTTCATGACTAGGAGGATCACACATTTGATTGAAGAACAAGAGAACAGATTGAAGCTATTTAGAAACATAAACTTGGATGTCTAAGTTGAAAGAAAAAAATAAGACTCAAAAAATACTAAAGAACCTACCTCATATAGAGGAGAAGTATTTCCCTTGAATCCTAGGAAAGAATCTCAACAACACAAAGTTACTATGCCAAGAGGGGATAAGAATTATAACAGAAAGAGGAATACTGAGATGAAGATCAATGGAAAGAAGGCTAGAAAAATAAGTAAGAAGAGATCAAAGATCAAAAAGTTACAGAAGGTTCCAGAGGGAACTTCGCAAAAGGAAAATTTGCAAAATTGGAACTTCACCGGGATAACAGAACAACGCCACATGGCACTTCACCATGGTGAAGCAATATAGCCGTTGGAAATAGTATAAATGTTAGACTGATGCCCCAAATGGGTAGAACAACATTTGTGGTTAGAAAGCTTTCCATCAAACCGTTGGGATCGCATCGTAATGGACATAAATGAATTAATGAAGGCTTCTCACCTGTTGGAGAGACCCGTTGCCTAGTTATCTACTTATTCTATTGAGCCTTGCACCGAGAACACTTTTGCCAACCGTGATTATCTGAGCCTACAGATTAGTTGATTTCACACAGTGATCATCGATCTATCACTGTCCGTCCCGTTGCATTGAGTAGTTACTCTTCAAACTCGAGATATTCAACCACGATCCTGTATGTACAAAGAACTTAGTGCAGTCAAAGAGTCTATGAAGGAGGTACTCATCAACCTCATGACTGAAAGAGTAATGTCTATGTATGTGGGTGTACAATCATCATCGATGAGAGGAGTGCAAGCCTCTCCCTCGACCACTCGTGGATCCAGACCATTCCGAGTTGTCACATAAAATAGAACCAAGCATAGAGATGACCTAGCAAATGAGAAGCTAATCCAGACCATCTTACCTGACTACATCCTGGCTCTAGCTGACACAGTGAGTTTTGATAGTGTGCCAAGAGATTTTGATTACACCATGGTTATTGCGTACCTCCCGAAGGGGATATGCGCAGTTAGAGAGCAGCAGGACAAGATCGCAATGTTGAAGTTCACTGACTTCAACCTAGGATACCACAAGAACCATAGTATGCTCACCCCATATAAATACTTGACTAGGAGGAAGGGGAAGAACTCAAAAATAATCCCCCAGCCGTGGACGATGAACCTCATGTAGTCCACTTAGTTGAATGTAATAAAAATCCCACACTTTGGAAGGCACCAGGAGGTTAGAGCCTATGTTAATATCCTTCTTTCATGTTACCATGGAGGCTACTTATGTCTAGACCGACATATCATAGTTGATCCGATGCCGATCCATAGGATCACCAGATTAAGTATGCAAAGATCCAACCCACAGGACTTCTATCCAGGGAAAGCCATAGATGGTGCATTATCATAGAAGATCAAGGATACCTACGACGATGTTGAGATGGGGATGCGAGGCTACAAGGTAGCTTCCATCCAGAATGGCACAGTGCACCTAGAATGCTAATTAATTGTAGGATAGCTAGTAAGGAAGAATATACCCACGCAGGTCATAGGGTTTGTCGTTGACATTGCAGGGAAATGCATGGAAGGCCTACAAATGATCTGGGTGAAGTACCTAGTTAATCAATTAGAATTAGACTGCCGCAAAGTACATGATCAGGGCTATGAGTTCCACTTTGGCTATCTCCTGATCCTCATCGTGTTTATTTCTTGGGAAATGTCAGAAGGCGCGACCTTCCTGGACATGAAGCCATTCAAGCTGCTTGCTACAAATTTCACCACACTCTGGTACTCAAGCGATATGGGAAAATAGTGGCATTCGAACGCAGTATTTCACACATATTTTCTCGAACTGAAAAGGGCTATCAAAGTTGAACCTCGCATGATGACAAACACCCTACATCAGTTTTGAGCCCTCATGAAGTTCTGTGCATATCAACACTTCATCTATATCACTGCGCGAGAAGACGAGCATAAGGAGGAGCTTCAGTCGTACTACAAGCTCACATAAGAGGAAATCGAGGAGATAAATAAGGACTGGTCAACATACATCCTTATCCCCGCTAATCCTATAGAGATGTCTGACCTCGAACTTGACAGCTCGGAGGCCACTCACAAAAAACATGACACACCTGAAACCAACAGAAGGAAGAAGACCGTAGAAGTCCAAGACTTAAGTAGTGCATCATAAAAAATTGCTTCAGTATCACCTGACTGAGGGGGTGATGATGAATTAGAAGAGATAAATGGAAAAGAAGATGAGTAGAAGAGAGGAAAAGTAACACCACCTAGAGATGAGGCTGATCCCTTGAAGAAGAGAAAGGTTTCTCCCCCAAAACCCTCTTCCCGAAAGAAATCCAAAGCCACCTTGAACAAGATGCACACTTTTCTCACTGTCGATGACTTTGAATTCATCATCACAGCTGTAAACGATGCCTTGTAGGAAATCTTGCAGAAACATGAAGACAAGAAGGAGGAGATGTATGATAGAATCAAGGTTGAGATCTGAGGGGTACAATAGGCTCTTTAGTCCAGTCATGTAATTTCCACTGTGCCCCTGTTGTCGAAAGAACCAGACTTGGGAGATGAGCCAACCCAACTCCACAGACTAGCTTATGCGATTGAAGCTCACCTTCGTCATGCACAAGAAGAAATAGAACAAGACACCTAGGCCTTGAAGTAAGTGTAAGAATTAGTTTTAGAACAACACTAAGTTGCAGAGCAGGAGAAGGTTGCTCTCCAAACAATTTTTGAAGAGGAGAAAGAAGAGATTCAACAAGAAAAAGAACAGTTTCTCACAGAACAACTCGAAGTGAAAGAATTAGTCAACAAAGCACTTCACTCTGTGACAATATTAGAGCCAAAGGAAAAATGCCAATTTGAGCATCAAGTAGAGAATCTCACAAAATCTATCCAACAACTACAACAAAGAATAACAGACTTAGAGCTCTGCACAGTGCTCAAAACCCCGCAGGATGTGAGGGATCAAATATATGCAATTACTCGAAGAATAGTTGAGAGAATAAAGGCCCTTGCCATGGAATGTAAACAACTAAGTGATCACAGTGCCCAAACTTATGAGCGAATCACTGAGAATCCAAAAATGAAGGCACTGGATTCACAACTCTAGGAGGCGAAGTAGCAAGAAGAAACAATACAGGCACAGTTGAATCCCCTATCAGTTGTTGAAAGGATGAAGCAATCCCAAGAGTAGCACACTTCTCAACAATAGGTCCACACCATTCAGAGCAGAGTCATGGAAGTAACTCAGAGGCTCCAACCTATATAGGATGAGGCTTTCCAACTTTTCTCAAAGATCAAAGGCCGAGGAGTATAACTGGAGCAAGTCATCACTGCAACTGAACATCGCTCAGAGGGACCTTCCAACAAAGCTATTATCCAAGAGTTAACTGAGAAGGAGGCCATGGCACAACAACAAGTTGAAGCAGCTTGAGACAATCACAAGGTTTTTGAGGCATAATTACCTAGATCTGAGTGACTCGGGATGAGTCACAGGTGAGTGTTGGGGTCCTGTTGTCCCTGGACCAAGTTTTGAGGAGCCTTGGTAATGTTTGACCTATTTTTGGGACTTCAATAGGCTATCAAATTTGAAGCGCAAGATGAAGAGGAGATCGCGGGATCTCAACCCCTTTTTAGGGCCTTTTTGGGTTTTGGTCTTATATAATGGGTATGGGGATGTTGGCCCATGGGTTTACGCATGCTTATGCCTATTATGTAATGTATAAATAAAATTCTAGGGGTTGTAAGAAGTAGTGAATAGTGAATAGTGAATAGTGAATAGTGACTAGTCAGTTGCAAGTGTGTTAAGTGCTGATTGCTAATTGTTTTGTGCATACTATGTGAGGCTTGCAGAGCTAAGTGCAAGTGATTGTAAGAGACTGTGGAAGGATTTGTGCTGTAAATTGAGGAAGGAGGATCTAGCGAGGTGTGTAGATCTCCTATCCTTTACGAAGCAAGATCTCCAGGATCTGTGCACGTAGCTGATTGACTGAAGATAATAAAGAGACGAAGAGTTGGTGGAAATAGCCCCAGGGTGGGGGTGAACCATGTATATCCTATGTTGTGAATGATTTGTTTTTTTGGTTGTTCTTTTGTTTATGTGATTCAATGCTTAGTGTGATGTTAGATTATAGATGAATCTGATATGATAGCTTAGTGTTGAATAATGTGAATAAATTCTAGATTTGATCTCTATTGGTATGCTTAGTGCTTGAATTTATTGGATTTGTGTGAATACTGCATTGGACTGTTGTTAGGGTTTAGCGGTGCTGTGAACGAAAGATGAATATTAACGAACTTTAATAACTAAGGGCTCTGTTAAGGTGTTACAATCACAGATCTATGTCCCAGCTAAGGTTGCAGACATCTAAGTCCTGCAACCACCCCTACCTCTACCTCAGGTGAGACTTCATCTTCTTCGCAGGTGTTGCCAAAAGAGATGTTAGTTAGGGTTTTGTCGGTGCACTATTGTAGCATTAAACCCTGGTTCTACCCCTGTGCCAACACCACCCCTGGTGGTGTTGCAAAACCCTATTCCACACCAAGGTATGATGAATACCCAACAAAATATGCACCCTACCCCACCACAGATGGGACAATATCAAAACCCCAGGAATCCAGCGGATCACATGATCCTTCTCACAAGAGAAGAAAAAATTATTCTACAAACACACAATCGTCAATACAACGCACCCCCAGAATCTACTCCCACCACCTCAGAAGCAGTTCCAGTTACAACCGAACAACCTTTGATGATTCCAGGCCCTAAAACTAAAACACCCCTTTGTATTACTCGCATCCCATGACGACGGAATGTCAACAACCCTCAGACTAGGGCGACACACAATTACAATATGATCGATGACTTGGCACAATCTCCTGTAGCCATATCAGTCTTGGAAGTCCTCCAAACCTGTACCACTCAACGAAAATCATTTCTTTCCACCTTGAGGAAAATCGAACCTGTTGATACTAGACTCATCACTTTTGATCTAGATTGTGGGGAACCCCATATCCCTGCTTTGGTAGCTTTCCAGATACTAGTTAAAATTCAGAATATCACAGTTCATCGATGCATGACCATCCTCTCCCGAAGGGCTCTTTCAAAATGTCCCCATTGAACTTGAGGGAAAAACCATTCTTATCGACATTGAAGTTATTAACACCCCACTCGATTACAACATCTTGTTTGGACATAGCTACATGTACACTATGAAGGTTGTGGCCTCTTCTGTGTTTCAAATGATGATGTTCCCCCACAATGGGAAGATCATCACCATCAACCAAGTTTCACATTACGAGCCCAACCCTTCCTCCAACATCAATAACATTCTACCTCTTGTCCACACTAATTCTGATGCCTACCCACTCATCGAAATGGGCCCCAAAATTTTCAAGGACCCATCCTTGCTAGGGACATACCATGGAGCACCACCGCTCATACATCCCTCAGCACAAGTGTGTTTTGTATCTTCCGATGGAACTGAAAATGGAGATACCATCCCTCCCATAGAGGCATCTCCACTCCATGATGTCCCACTAATGGAAGAGATCCTACCTTAGGCATTACCTAAGAACTGTACAACACCTCTCACCACCGATTTAACCCTTCCCCAAGGACAAATCCCATTTTGGGAGAATATCCCCCCAGCCATCACTCAAATCCCCTTCTTCTACCCCCCACCAGGCATACAACATTTTCAGGTAGCCACAACGCTTACCCTTCCCAACATGGTTCTTTCCATTTCGGTATGGTATCTACATCCACTCGTGATGGTTCCTCAATGATCCCTCCCTCCCCAAATAGAAGGAATCCCAATGCAGATTCCATTACTAACTCCAACTGCACCACCCTCACCCCCACTTGCTAGAACCACCTCTACAGCTGGGGGAATATGGAAGAATAAAAATCCCATTGCTTCACTTCCCCCCCGAGTTCAGCCTCCCTGTGCACTATGCGATAAAGAAGGACACCCCACAAATAGATGTCCCTCTTTCTCTGAGTTACACAATCTGATCCAACTCCCCCTAGCGACCACATTGCCCGTCACTTCACCAAGCACACATAGTACTACCACCACGTCCCCTACTACAGGTAGAAAAGGGCTGCGAACCAAATTCGCATGTGCCATATGTTTCGAGTATGTCCATTACACCCACCATTTCCCTACGCTACCTCAGTTTTGACAGACACTAACATCAATACACCAAATCTTTCCGCAAGAACTCCCTCCATTCGTGTCATCCAACACTTGAGTCACTGGAATCCATTATGTTACAACCTCAGTCAATGAACGGATGAGATTCCCTTGTTCTCTTTGTGAATCACTTTATCATTTCACATACCAGTGTCCTACGATCATTGAATACAGATGTTGCCAAATGAAACATATTCAAAATCCTCCCAACCCCTCACTTCCTATGATACAAGTGATTCCCCCTACTCCCTCTCCAGATATTATTCATATTCTCTCTTTTGAGCCTGAGACACTTCCCACTCCTCCATGGTTTATGGGCAACCTATATGAGGATTTACCCCCAAATCCCCCCAATTCTCCGGTTCATTTCCCCATGGAAATATTACAACCGCCCACAATTTTTAACCTACAATATCTCGATATTTGGTTCATGTCGAGCGAACACTCACAATCTCCTGGCGTCACCCCCTCTACATATTCACCGCTATAATACCATCAAACAGTGATAGTCACCAATGTTACTCCCCTGGATCCCCTATATTCTTGTCAGTTCCACTGCAACGAAGACATCCTCGAGGAATTAACTATCCCAAATTTCCCATGGAATGTGCTCCATCACAAAGCACTCTTTCTCTCACAAGAATCCTTTGAGCCTCCTAACCAAGAATCCATATACGCAATCGAAACTAAATATTTAATCCCATCTGAGAAGATAGACTGGTTCAACAACCCTATCCCTTCCCCTAATTCTTTTGAAGATGACAACATAGCCAACATTTCCCCCACTGTCAAAATTTACATTTCCATTAAACCTGTAATCGTAGAAGAAATCACCATCGATGCCGCATTCTCCCCTAAAGAACTCATAGCTTACACAGATCTCTTCCAGGAATACTGAGACATTTTTTCCTGGTCATACACAGAGATGCCCAACCTTGATCCTTCTATTGTCAAACATCATATTGACACATGGCCAGATATTACCCCTATACATCAAAAGCAATTCCCATTGCACCCATCTAAAGAAGTAGCCATCAAAGTCGAAATTGACAAAATATGCATTGCAGGGTTCATATACCCCATCACATACACGTCATGGGTTTCCAACCTCGTCCCTGTCAACAAAAAATAGGGCACCATTCACGTCTGCACAGACTTTCGTGATCTCAATCACGCTTGTCCCAAAGACAATTTTCCTACACCTTTCATCGACCAAATTATCAATAAATGCGTCGACCATGAGGCCTTGTCCTTCATGGATGGATTCTCGGGCTACAATAAAATACAGATTCACCCAGCAGATCAGTATAAAACTGCATTTACCACCCCATGGTGTACTTTTTAATATCGTTTCATCCCTTTTGGACTCATGAATTCTGGTGCGACATTCCAACGAGCCATGACCTATGTTTTCCATGATCTCGCTCGCATCATTCTCACTTACTTGGATGACCTCACTGCTCGATCCAAGAAACGAATGAAACATCTAGATGAGTTACAGGTTGTCTTTCAATGGTGTCGTTAGTACAATATCCACTTGAATCCCCTCAAGTTCATATTCTACGTCACCGTGGGATGCCTCCTTGGGTTCATCATTTCCCAACATGACATCACAGTGGACCCCCTCAAGGTCCAAGCCATCACAAAAATTCCACCACCTCAAAATTTGCGCCAACTACAAAGCCTACAAGGCAAAGCCAATTTTTTGCAATGCTCTGTCGTCGACTATGCCACTCGTGGACACGGTTTCCTTTGCCTACTATGTCATGATTTACCATTTCGATGGGATGAACATGCCCAAACCACTTTTGATGATTTGAAAGGGACACTCTCCAATGCCCCTTTGATTAGTCCACCCGAATATGATCATGACTATATCCTCTACTTATTGGTCTCATCCATCTCAGTATCAGGAGTTCTCATACAACTAGGGGATGATGGCCACGAGCATGTTATTTACTACATAAGTAAGAACCTTTCAGGACCACCCCTGAATTACAATCATGAAGATAAACTCACCCTCACATAAAGAAGCTTCAAAGATAATGCTCCAGGCCCCATACAAATTTTCCATCAGGCCCCTCATTACCTACTCAATGGAGACATTTTGTATCGACATGGGTTCGACACCATACTCCATTGATGTTTGACCATCAATGAAGCTGATAGAGTCTTGAATGACTGCCACAATGACGATTGTGGTGGCCACCTCTCAAGGATGTCCACTTCTCAGAAAATCATTCGAGCAAGCTACTTTTGCCCCACATTGTTTCATGACTTCATCCATGCTGTGAAGTGATGTCACAAATGCCATCTATATGCCAACAAAGCATGATCACCACCTGCTCTTATACACCCAGTCATCACTACCGACCCCTTTTTCAAATGGGGCATAGACTTCATGACTTGAAACCCTCCATCTAGCAATGGACACAAGTACATCATTGTGGTAGTTGATTACTTTACCAAATGGGCTGAAGCCATGCCCACCTTCAACAACACCACCGACACTGCAACACATTTTTTCTTTAATCACGTCATTTCCCGCTTTAGAGTACCACTCCAACTAGTCTCCGATCACGACAAACACTTTGAGAATGAGATCTTCGTCGAACTCTCCTCAAGGTTAGGCTTCTCCCATGATTTCTCCTCCCCATACTACCCTCAGTCTAACAGACAGGTATAAGCAGTCAACAAGGTCCTCAAAACCATATTACAGTGCACGATCAACAAACATAAGACCAATTGGCATCATATGTTGTTTTCTACACTATGGGCTTATCACATGGCAGTTAAAAATTCCACTAGTTTTACACCATTTCATCTTTTCCATGGGATCGAAGCCACTCTCCCCATCGAGTGTGAAATTCCCACATTATGCACCGCTATTTAGCTATTACTTGGCACTGCTCCAATGGAGCTGTGCTTGTTGAACTTAGAGTCATTGGATGAAGGCTGTTGGTCTTCATTACAGAACAATGAGGTAGCTAAAAAATGGTCGAAGGCCACCTTTGACCTCCATGTCAACCTTTGCTCATTTAACGAAGGAGACCTCATCCTTTCCTACGATATTGCTCACGATACCCTTGACCATGGAAAATTTGAGTCATTGTGGCATGGACCCTACATAATCCAACAATTCCTCACTAAAGGTGCATACATCCTAGCCTCTCTTGAAGGCTACCCCCTCAAAGAACCCATCAACGGGTTGTACTTAAAGAAATTTTACGCCTGAGTGTGGTCATTCCACACTAGGCTTTTTCTTTTTTGTACACGTTTTGTAGAGTTTTTAATCTTCTTTTTCCCACCATGCCTTATGTCTGATCTACCATTTGTGTTATTTACATATGCTTCCTCCATCGACCTACCACATCGGTTACATTGATGGAGCTAGCGATGGACATATAATCTCGCTTCGGCCGCTTGGGCCCTCTATACCCCCTCACATGGACTGCTCCACTCCAACGACATATGTTTAGGCACAACAACCAACAACCAAGTAGAATACACAACCATCATTGGCCTCCTTGTCGAGGCCAGTCACTTCCATATTCACCACCTTAGCATCTTATTAGATTCCCAACTTGTCATCTATTATCGGACTAATCGGTAGGTGAGGATACTAACAGATCTCCCTAGATCCACCTAGATCTAGAACAAAACACACCAGAACATGATGCTTTCCTTAAGTTTTAAATATTGAATTTACTAACTAAAGAGGGATGGGTGACATACCATTTAAATGTCGCTTCCTCTCACCATCGCCATCCT
>ML786656.1:285736-296194 GCA_009831015.1 Picea engelmannii | reverse complement strand
CAAAATGAAAATGTCTCCTTGGTATATATAGGAGACTAGGAGGTATAATTACAACTAATGGCCTAAAGCCAACATAAATAAAATAACATTACTAATCTAAATTACAACTAATGGCCTAAAGCCGACATAAATAAAATAACATTGCTAATCTAATATGCCCCAATTAAGGGGTAATGAGCCAATATTAGGGCTTAACAGATTAGATATTAATAGTTTCAACACCAAGAACATGTATATGAGTCAGATCTAACATCCATCCATATTATTAAGCACTAAGCATTGAAATATCATTCATCTATATTAAAGCACTAAGCACATTAACATATAAGCACATCAACACATTGCACAAAACAGAGAAACACAACGTGTACGTGGTTCACCCCCACCCTGAGACTACGTCCACCAACTCTTCTCTTCTTTATGAGCTTCTTTAATAGGTTACATGCACAAAGCCTCCAAATCCCTACTCCGCAGAGGACAGGAGATATGCGCAGCTCGCTAGGTCATCCTTCCCTGAGTAGGTCTAAGCACAGAGCTTGTGACAACCCCTTACAATGACTTGCACATAGCTTTGCAAGTCTCACACAGTATGCACAAAGCCTTACAAATCTTGATCACATAAATCCAACTCTAGAACTTAGCCAACTTGCAACAACTCAACTACTTCTTACATTGCCTAGCCTTCTATTTATACATACAAAATAGGCCTTAGCATGGGTAAACCCATGGGACAACATCCCCATACCCATTACATAATACCAATCCCAAAAAGGGCCCTAAAAAGGGTTGAGATCCCGCGATCTCCGCTTCATCTTGCGCTCCACCCTTAACAGCCAGTGGAAGTCCCAAAAATAAGTCAATCATAACCAATTATCCTAAAACTTGGTCAAGGGCCAACAGGCCCCCAACACTCACCTGTGACTCATCCAGAGTCACTCTGATCTGGGTAGTTCTGTTTCGAAAGCCTCAAGCTTGTCTCGAGATTATTTTACTTGTTTCTATGCCACAATCTCCTATTCAATGAACTCTTGGATGAATGCCTCATTCACGGGTCCTTCTAGGTGTTGTACTACTGCAACAACAACTTGCTCCAGTTCTGCTCCTTGGCCTTCAATCTCCGTGAACAGTTGGTAAGCCTCATCCTGTATAGGTTGGAGCCTCTGAGTCACTTCCATGAATTTTCTCTAAATGGTGTGAACCTGCTACTGGGTAGTGTTCTTCTCCTTGGATCACTTTATTCTTTCCACAAACGATAGGGGATTCAACTTCGCCTATATTGTTTCTTCTTGCTGCTTCACCTCCTGGAGCTGCGACTCCAGTGCATTCAGTTCTGCATTCTCAGTGAGTTGCTCATAGATCTGGGCACTTCGATCACTAAGTTTCTTACAATCCATGTCAAGAGCCTTTATTCTCTCGACTGCTCGCCTGGCAGTTGCTTCTCTTTGATCTCTTACATCCTGTGGAGAGTTGGGCACTATGCAGAGATCTAAATCTTCTATTCTTTGTTGTAGCTGCTGGATGTATTCCATGAGCTTCTATACTTGATGCTCAACTTGGTCTTCTTCCTGTGGTTCATAGCCTATCATAGAGCGAAGTGCTTTGTTGACTGCTTCTTTTACCTTGAGTTTCCCTGCGAGCAACTGTTCCTTTTCTTGCTGCATTTGCGCTTTCTCCTCGTCAAACTTTGTCTAGAGAGAAATATTCTCCTGCTCTGCAATTATACGTTGTTCTATAATGTCGCCTTGTACTTGCTTCAAGGCCTGGGTAGCTTTTTCAGCTTCTTCTTGTGCATGATGAATATGAGCTTCGACCGCATTAGCTAATCGACGGAGTTGGGCTAGCTCATCCCCCAACTCCAGTTCTCCTAATGGTAGGGGTGCATTGGACACTGCACGGCTAGATTGAAGGGACTGATGTACCCCTCAAAACTCAACCTTAATTCTATCATACATTTCCTCCTGCTTATCTTCCTGTTTCTCTACAATTTCTAGCGAAGTGTTGTTGAGGGCGGCTATGATGAAGTCGAAGTCATCAGTGGTAAGGACTGTCTTCATCTTGGTCACAGTAGATCTCGATTTCTTCCGGGAAGAAGGTTTCATGGGAGAAACCTTCCTCTTCTTCAAGGGATTAGTCTCATCTCTCGATGAAATTACTTCACCTTGCTTTTGTTTGACTCCTTTACCATTTATTTCTTCTGCTTCATCATCACCCCCTCGATCAGGTGATACTAAAGCAGTATTTCTTGAAGCATTTCTTAATTCTTGGACCTCTTCAATCTTCTTCATTTTACTGGGTCTGGGTGTGTCATGTGTGGTTTCTGGGCTATCAGGGTCAGACATTTCTGTAGGGTCTTCTGGAATAAGTAGGTCTACCGACCAGTCCTTAATGATCTCCTCAAGATCCTCTTCTGTGAGCTTGTTGTACGACTGCATTTGCTCCTTATTTTATTTGGCTCGTGCTGTAAGGTAGATGAAGTGTCGATCTGTGCAGAACTTCATCATAGGTCAGATTATCTGTAAGGTGTTCGGAGTCATGCAAGGTTCTACTTCTATGGCTCTCTTCAGCTAAAGGTAGTATGTATGAAAAACAACGTTCGACTACCACTATTTGTTCATATCACTCGAGTACCAAAGGGTAGTGAACTTCGCGACAAGCGGCTCGAATGGTTCAATATTTGGGAAGGTCGCACCTTCCGACATCTCCCAGGAAACAAAGGAAATAAGGATAAAGAGCTAGCTAAAATGGAACTCATAGCCCTGATCCTGCGCTTTGTGGCAGTCTAGTTCGAGATGAATGACTAGGTACTTCACCCAGTTCATCTGTAATCCTTCTACACACTTCCCCGCGAGGTCCACGAAAAATCCCATGACCTGTGTGGGTCGATTTTTGTGTACCATATTTCCAGCTATTAACTGGCATGCTAGGTGAACTGCACCATTCTTTATGGAGGCTAACTTGTAGCCTCACGTCCCCTTCTCGACATCTCCATATGTGTCCTTAATCTTCTGTGCTAGCGCGCGATCGATGGATTTTCTTGGGTAGAAATCCTACGGGTTAGGTCCTTGCATACTCAACCCTATGATCCTATGGATCAACATTGGATTGAATTTAATACGATGGTCTAGAGATAAATAACCACCATGGTAACATGAGAGCAATAGCTTGACACATGCATTGATTTCCTGGTGCCTTCTGAAATGTGGAATATTCATTACGTTTAATAGGGTGGACTGTGTGAGGTTCATCGTCCATGATTGAGGGATTATCTTAGAGTTATTTCCCTTCATCTTGGTCAGGTACTTATATGGGGTGATCATACTGTAGTTTTTGCGATCTAAGAGGTTGAAGTCACTGAACTTCAATGCTGTGATCTTATCCTGTTGTGTGTGAACTACGCGTATCCCCTTTGGGAGGTACGCAGTAATCATGGTGTACTAGAATTCCCTTGGAAAACTATCTTGACTCATTGCCCCAACTAGAGGTGAGATGTAATCAGGAAATATGGACGGGGTCAACTTCACATTGGCTAGGTCATCTCTGTGTTTAGTTCTCTTTTCTGCTGATGGTTCGGATGATCCGGCTCCACAAGCAGTAGATGGAGAGGCTTGTAGTCCTCTCATTCGATGATGCTTGAATACTTGGAGACATCACTCTTTTATACATTACCCTTTTAGTTATTAGGTCAATAAGAAATTCCTCGACAATTTTCTCTGCAACGCTAAGCTTGTCTGATATGCACACTCGTGGTTGAATGTCTCAGGTTCAGAGAGTAACAGGTTAACGCAACAGGATATATGGAACTAACACGATGATCACTGTATGAAATCAGCTATGTTGCGAGCTATGATAGTCACGATTGGTAAAAGTGTTCTCGTTGCATGGCACGATGGGATAATAGATAACTCCGCAACAGATCTCTTTCAACGGGTGAGAAGCCTTCATTAACTCAGTTTTGTCCATTGTGGCACAGTCCCAACAGTCTGGTGGAAAAAATTTTGACCATAAATTCCTTTCTTCCCGTTCGGGGGCATCAGTCTAACAGATATATTGTTCCCAATGGTTATATTGCTTCACCATGGTGAAGTTCCATGTGACGTTGTTCTGATATTTCGACGAAGCTCCAATTTTGAAAATTTTCCTTCTGCGAAGTTCCCTTAGGAACCTTCTGTAAATTTTCAATCTTAGCTCTCTTCTTACTTAGTTTTCTAGCCTTATTTCCAGTGAGCATCATCTCGGAATCCCTTTTTCCATTCTATTTCTTATCTTCTTTTGGCAGAGTAACTTCGCGCTAGTGGGATTCCTTCCTAAAATTCAAGGGTAATACTTCATCTGTACCTGTAATAGGTACTACAATCTTCTGGGAGTCATCTGGTATTTTTGCAACTTCGACATCCAATTCTCTAGTTTCAAATGGCTTCGATCTATTCTCTTGTTCTTTAATCAAGTGCACAATCTTCTTAGTCATGAAAATTTTTAACTCTTGCTTCTTTTTCTTTCCTTTTGGCCTGATATTTTTCAATCCACTGTTTTCCTAATATCATAGCAAATGGAGCGTTGTTCTCAATAAATTTAACAAATTCAAATTCTTCATTTGTCGAAGTTCCATGAGCACTCATAGATATCCCGGTAAGTCTTCCACATAGGGTTATCAACTTTCCTCTCAATAATCCTATCCCTCCTAATGAAGGAATCATTGCAGGATTTCCTATAGCTTTCCAGGTTATTTTTGTCATGATATTCACCGGTGTTTCCTCATCCAAAACACAATCAATATCGAATTCTCCTATTCTTACTTCAATACATTTTTTTTTCTTTGAAGATATCTGAAAAGATAATATGTAGGTGGTCATTCAGGGATTTTTGCATCTACAGTAATACTTTCTCTGATCCTTTCTGGGGTTCTATCATAATCTCAGTTTATGGATCTACCTTAGGGTTTTCTTGGTTCATATTCATTCTTTCAACCTTAGAAATTATTCTAGGGCAATCCAATGCTTCATGGTCCATAGATTTGCAACAGAGAAAACTAGGTCTCTTTCCAGGGCATTCCTTAGCCATATGTCTTGGTCTTCTGCAACTGTAACAAAGGGTTAATCCTCTCTTTATCTTAAATGATCCCCAACCTTTCTTGTACTGCGCACTAGGATCATGGTAGCTAACGTGCAAAAAATTATTTCTAGGATTTTGCATCCATTCATTAGTCCAAACATTCTTTCTATGCATAGGTATAACATATATTTCCTTATTCTTATTAGATCTACTCCTATCAAATCTTCTTTCTTCTATCAGTGCCCTAGTTTTCAAGCTAGGATAAATCTTATTAAACATACCTAGCTCCATACTTTAGAAACAAAATATTTCTACTAATCTTATCTTCAACAGAGCATAAAGCTTCCAGATCTTAAAACTTTTCACTATTCTTACCTTTATTAGAGGACAAAGCATTCAAATCTTACCTATTTTCTACAGATCATACTTCTTTCTTTAGCACAAAGCTTCAAAAATCAAGTAGAATACTACACACTAGAGTGACATATCTACGCACAGAGCTTTCACAATTTCAGGTCAGTTCTTTGCACAAAGCTACTTTTTTCTCAATTCCTAATAATCGCAGTTTTAGTTCAGATCTTTGCACAGAGCTTCTTCTTCCTCCATTCCCAACAATCACAATTTCGGTTCATATCTACACAAAAATATTCCTCTTCCTTAGTTCCCAACAATCACAGTTTTGGTCCCAACAACATAACCATTTTTTGGCACAGGGTTAGACCCTAGGTTCAACGCTACAACAACGCACCAACAAAACCTTAACTACCGGCCCTTTTGACAACACCTGCGAAGTAGATGAAGTCTCACCCGAGGTAGAGGTAGGGGTAGTTGTAGGACTCCGATGTTTTCAACCTTAGCTAGGAAACAGATATGTGATTCTAATATTTAACAGAGCACTCAAAAGTTATATTTATCAATATTCAATTCTTAGTTACAATGCAGTTAAATCCTAATTATAGTACATCACAGTATTTAACTAGATCTAGTATCTAACAACACTGAGCGTGACAAAACATATCAGATCTTAACAAGTTCAACACTAAGCACATGTATACCAGTCAGGTCTAACATCCATCCATATTATTAAGCACTAAGCATCGACGGATCATTCATCTATATTAAAGCACTAAGAACATTAACATATAATCACATCAACACATTGCACAAAGAAGAGCAACACAACATGTATGTGGTTCACCCCCACCTTGGGGCTACGTCTCTTCTCTTCTTTATTAGCTTCTTCAATAGGTTACATGGACAGAGCCTCCAAATCCCTACTTTGTAGAGGACAGGAGATCTATGCAGCTCACTAGATCCTCCTTCCCTGAGTAGTTCTAAGCACAAAACTTGTCACAACCCCTTACAATGACTTTCACTTAGCTCTTCAAGTCTCACACAGTATGCACAAAGCCTTACAAATCTTGATCACATAGATCCAACTCTAGCACTTATCCAACTTGCAACAACTCAACTACTTCTTACGTTGCCTACCCTTCTATTTATACATACAAAATATGCCTAAGCATGGGTAAACCCATGGACTAACATCCCCATACCCGTTACATAATCCCAGTCCCGAAAAGGGCCCTAAAAGGAGTCGAGATCTCGTGATATCCTCTTCATATTATGCTCTGCCTTAGATAGCCTGTCGAAGTCCCAAAAATAGGTCAATTATGACCAAGTATCCTCAAAACTTGGTCAAGGGCCAACACCAATGCCTCAACAATATACCAAAGGAAACACCATCAACATGCACCCAAGATGTATCTCAAACCGTGTGCCTCAATCATTTGCCAACATCCATATACCATGTACCAAGAGATACCATCAAACATGTACCATATCAATCATATACCATACAACAACTATATGCCAAGTATCCAAGATGTGCCTCTAACAATGTATCATATCATCACCAAGGTGTACCATTCACAATCACTACCATAACATGACTAAAGCATGTACCATAACAACATAAGAATAAGCCTCAAAACTAACACATAAGAATACCTATGATCCTGTAGACACCCTGCCATATCAGATAACAAATGAGTAAACCAAATTGGGAATCAAAAACCTTGTACAAGCATCACTTATCAACCTTTCACAAGCCTTTTCACAGATCCATGACTTTCTCCTCTACTGCTCGCAAATATCCGCGATTTCCTCCACTACAATGCATGTACATCCACACTCTGTTGACTTGTAACCTACATATACCTTTGAAAATAGGGTTACTCACATTTATTGCAACTCTGATACTTTCACCTTCAACCTTACTTCACAACCTCAGACTTTCTACCTCAAATTCAACCTCATATTTTCCAATAAAAAGATAAGCCATATCACTTATTCACATAGATATATTCAATAGAATGTGTGTGTGAATGTCCTTATGAGAGATTCCTTGAGGTGTATTTATACTTTTTCTAAGTAACCTCTTTCTTTAATTTAGGGTTTTCTTGTTACAACCACTTACTCCTTTGACTAAGACTTGTAACTGTTTAGGGGTTTCTTACCCAGTATTTGGGGCCTCTAACTTCATGAGGCCATAACTCCTCAATCGTGAGGAACCACGTAGCATACCACCTATCAACAAAAAATGAATGATGAGTACTATACATCTATGAGTGTGTTACCTACATTTACACTGTCCTTCATGACCTTTTTACTTGATCAAATTCGAGTTCCATAACCACACCTTTGGAGCTTCATGTAGACTTAATCAAATGCACCCATCACATCTTCCGACATAAACCACTCTTGTTGACATCAATGAAAACTAACTCACCATCATTATTGATCATGACTCTGGGGTATCAAGAAGACTCCAAGGGTTGACATCAATGACAACCAATTGTCCAAACTAACTATCCAACAATATCCCCCTTTGGAATTTATGGAAACACCAACATTGATGGCAACACTCATACTCCAATGCTCATGCTCCCCCTATGACCATCACTCCTCATCAATGTTTCTCTTGATGTTTCTATTCCCCTTTGAAATCAATGGAAAAGGGTGTCTCTCTGTTATAACCCTAAATTGCACCACACATGCTTACCTGGCATCAGGCCAACTCATATCCCTTCATTGCCAAAACATCTGCTAAAAAACCTCTTTGAAAATCCTCTTGGGTCAAGGTACACGCACCCTAACCCACTACTGCACATGTGTGAATGCTGGTAGGCCTACTACAGCCCGCATTTACCTAACAAAACACAAAAATAGGAAAGTTTCCGACGGGAAAAAAAGCTATGGGTCAGTTAACTGAAACTCCCGGCCATGCAAAGTCGAGAGTTCGTCCAAAACCCTAGCTCCTTCTAGCCTATAAAAGAAGGGGTAGGGGTACCATTTGGAGGAGGAAAAATATAGCGAAGAAACTCTGCCCATTTGCTGAATCCATTGTCCCAACCCTTTAGCCTTTCCTCAAGCCTAAGGAGAATTAACGCAAAGTAGTTGGAGGACAAAAGAAGAGGAGGAGCCTAGGATCAGGATCAAGGAGTAGTGGCCGGTCTCGACTTTGATTGTAAGTTGATTCATTTTGAAAATAATAAAAGAATACTTTTCCCATCCCAATGCATGAGTTATTTATGATTTGTTTAATTTATGCTTAATTTCTAACCCTCTAGTAGAAAAGTAGCATGCATGTGTAGTATTTTGTCTTGATTGCAGGATTATCTTTGGAAGGAGCAACACAAGTAAGCAGGCAAAGCGCAATGGAGGATCTACACCAAACATCAGTAAAAAGGTTAGTAGTTTCTTTCCATGCATGTATTGTGAAAGAGGGGTTTAAGTTTTGGGTGGTAGGTTAAAAATTAATTTCTTTACGGTCAAAATATGCATGCAAGTCTGACCCTAGTTTGCTAGTCCGTAGGGTATTTTTCCCAACAACAGAATTGGCGACCATACTAGGGAAGATACTCTTTAGGGTTTCTGGATTTAGTGGAGTTTTTGGGTAGTTTAAGAGATTAGATTTTCTGTTTCTTTGCCTATCTTTTTCTGTAAGGCCTAAGCTAGTAGGGAGCCTGGTTCTTTATACCAGTTTTCCCTAACTGTTGTTTGATGATAATTTTCAGGACACACAGAGGTACACGCGGCCTGCAGAAGGCCTGCATGTGGGTACCAGTGCCCTAATCTCTTACAGCCAGCGTGTGAACGCTAGCTATAGAGGTTTCAGTAGCGTGTAGGATTTCAGAGAGCTTGAGAGGCAATCCTCCTCTTCCCTGTCAGAATTATACATTCTCAGGGGGTTTTCTGGATCCTGTCTAAGTCTTGTTGGTTCATAGTCTTGTCTCAGTTTGATTTATTGTGTTTTTTTTTTTCCTTGCAATTATTGTTCTTTTCTGTTAGAAGAAGCATCCAAGACTTCTAGGGACTCTGGTTGTCAATACCAGAGGCCTCTTATGGGTCTGGGCTGCCTGTTTTTATTTTTTTCCTTAGAATTCATACATACACGCGGCCTGTACAAGGTCATCCCGCGCGTACACGCATTCTGTTTTAGCTTAGCACGCGTTCGAACACATACTATTTTAGTGACAGAAGCATGCTTGACATGATTCTTTTTAATCAAGGTGGGGCAGTCATCCCCTCTTTTGGTGAGAAGTATTTCTCTCACACTACTACATATTGTAAAAATTCCGACGTTTTATTTGCGGCGTTATGGACAAAATTGTCCATATTGTCGCAAAATAGAGGAAATTTATTAAAAAAAAAATTCATGTTGCCTGATAACATCGCTCTTGCCATGTTGACGTCTCTCTTGCCACGTTAACGTCGGTCTTGCCATGTTAACGTCACTCTTGCCATGTTTTCCACTGGAACGTCTCTCTTGCCACGTTTTCCACTGGAACGTCTCTCTTGCCACGTTTGTGAAGATGTATGTCTCTCTTGCCACGTTAACGTCGGTCTTGCCACATTAACGTCTCTCTTGCCACGTTTTCCACTGGAACGTCTCTCTTGCCACGTTTTCCACATGGAATGTCTCTCTTGCCACGTTTGTGAAAAGGTATGTCACAATTGCGACGTTTTGGAAACTAGGTTTTCCCCTCCAACGATCACCTTAATATGTTCACCAAGTCAAAATACCAATGGTCACTTAGGAATTTTTTACATCGGAATTGCAACGTTACAAAATCTATAAATATGTTGCATTTGACGGATGTTGCGACAAGTTTTCTATAATAACGATGCTTCTTACTTCTTGAAGAAGAAGTAACGAGTAAACTGGAGTGCCAACAGTGTAGTAAAGAGGATGCTCCAGTGATATTTTAACAGAGGGAATATTGCATCTTCACATGAGATATCATCAAGACAAGATGGTAGAGGAAAAGTATCAGTGCCATTATTCAATTCAAGATCAACATCGCACACCATGTCTTGAGAAAAGCTAGGGTTTGCAATGAAAAG
>ML786656.1:235941-264626 GCA_009831015.1 Picea engelmannii | reverse complement strand
GGTTGGATTCAAAGATTGTTCGTTTTTACTTTTTGCTTGATGAAGCTTCCCTAAATTCTTTGGATTCTAGTGGTGCTATTGGCTTTTAATAGTTGGTTGGCAATGTGCAATTTAGATTTTCACTTATGTTGATATGAGGTGTTACCCAATGAAATGATTCCCTTCAATGGAGGGAAAATTGGCCTTTTCTTTTTCATTTATTAACATTTTACCTAATCAAATGGTTCTTTTCAATGGAGGGAAACGCATGTCTCCTTGTATATTGAAATCTTTTTCTACTTCATGTTATCTTTCATCTGTGATGTTGTGATTATTCTCCTACCCACACTAAAGAAGGTGACCAACATCAGATGTCTCTGATAGAGACTATTCTCTCTCTGACTCGTAAATTATAGACCCCAAGAAACATCTTTTCACACCAACAACCATGGAATTACAATCAATTGTTATAGTCTTATCTAAATATTAACAAAAAAATATTAGGTCATTATTTAAGATTGAAATAAAAGAACCAATGCCACCTAGTGGCTACAGAGATGTGAAAGTGTTGAGAACACTGTATCTAATGGATACATAAACTAAGAGGATAAATTGTTAATAAAAAAATCTGAGTTTCTTAAATATAGACCGATGATATAGATTTAAATATGGATATGGATAGTATCTTAGCAAAGGTTAATGTACCTGTCCCTCTTAGTAATGATATTGTATTTTTTTTTTTAAATACCTACAAGAAGGTCGCTATTGCGACATTTTGGAGTGTCGCTCCCATAGCAACCACGTCGGAGATGATACCTCTTAACGTCTCTCTTCCCACGTTCTAGACGAAAACTTGCCACCTTCAAGATGTCGGTCTTGCCACGTTCTAGATGTCTCTATTGACACGTTTCAGACGTCTGAAATGTCTCACTTGCCACGTTTGAAATGTTGGTCTTTCCACCTTTGAAGCGTCTCTCTTGCCATGTCTGAAACATCTCACTTGCCACGTTTGCAACGTCTCACTTGCCACATTTGAAACGTTAGTCTTGCCACGTTTGCAATGTCTCTCTTTCCATGTTTGAAACGTCAGTCTTGCCACGTTTGCAATGTCTCTCTTGCCATGTTTGAAATGTCGCAATACAGACGAAAACTAGGTCGTCGGAAAAATGACGTCATGTGAAATGACGTTTGAGGGGGTCCGAGGTTTGTCGGTCTTCCGACAATAGAAAGTGGCAATTGAGTCGAATGCGTCGTCAGAATTTGACCCAAATGCAGTAGTGTCAGGTGTCTAGGTCTAGGGCTGAACAATCAGTAGGTTGATCAAATATTGTTACTTCTTCTGGGAATTCTTACATTCCCACCACCATTGCTACCACAGGAGAAGCATCTCCTAACTTGCCATCGTCGGTCCGAGCCACCATGGTCTCGACCACAACTATGTCGCATAGTGGACCAATCCCATCTATCGTGGCAACCACAACTCCTTTCACACCTAGTGCGACAGGCTCTCCATTCTCATAGAATATGCCTAGTTCGGGTACAAGTCCTGCACTCACTCACTCCACTTTATAGACTTTGGGCAGGGAGCTCTAACGCTCCTCTGCAAGGTCAACTTGGGGGAATTACTGTCCCTTTTAACTCTTTTCCTTATGTTGGAGGTCATATCTCTCCTTCGTCCCCTTCGCTTGGTGGTTTGCATCAGCAGTCCACCGGGAAACCTGCACACACTAGTTCATTTGGAGCCGGGAGTCAAGGAACACCTGCACACACTTTTCCAGTAGGTTCGTCACCATTTGTTTGGAATGAGACATTTGGTAACAACACTTTCACATCCACCGCTTTCTCGTCTGGGGGAACTCCCATTTTTGGACAGTCTACTTTGACGCAGGGTACTATTCCTACACCGGGGGCACATATAGCAGGACCTTGGAAATCAGGACAAGGATCCGTTCCCTCCTATGGAATGTCGTTCTGGGGTAATTCTTTCCACAATCAATGGAACCCTGGACAAACTTCTATGCCTCTCCCATCAGGACCGACATGGGGTAATCCTTCCCAAATTCCTTCAAACACGATGCATGGCCAACATCCTATGTCCTTTATGGGGAATCAACCAATGATGTCTCCACAGATGCAAAATCCTTATGCTGGTCAAGGCCATGGTTTCTACCAGAATCCGGGCCATCAGCCAAACTTTTCCTGGCAACTTGGTGCCATTCAAACTCCAAGACCCTTTTTCCCGGGCTATCAGCAACAACCCAAACTTCCATTCCTGGTGATGTTACACTTGCCAGATTTGACAAGGTTATTAAATGATCCTATTTGTCACGATCCACGTTGGCCTCCTATGCCAACAAAGTTGCCTTCGGACATTCCAAAGTTCGAGGCCAAGCCTAACGAAGATCCAGGTGATCACGTGACTACATTCCATCTTTGGTGTTCATCTAACTCATTAAAAGATGAATCCATCCAGTTGTGATTGTTTCAACGCACTCTTATCGGGAGTGTCGTGAAATGGTACATCGAGCTCAATCGCTCACGATACTCTTCTTTTGGCGAACTGGCGATGGCCTTCCATAACCATTTCCATTTACCTATGAGATACAACGCTGACATAGAGCTTCTTGGTAATTTTGAACAGAAAATAGCGGACCATATCTCTGATCATATCCGAGAGTGGAGACGTCGAAAGAGTCTAATCAAAGTACCAGTCCCACCAAAATTCCTGCTTGAGTCATTCCTTAAGTATTTAGTCCCACAATTATCCAAAGATGTCGCAACTTTAGGAGTTTTCTCCGAAGAAAATGCCATCATGAGAGCTCAACAGTTTGAGCTCATCTATTCTCAGTTTGGTTTATTGTACAACATCCTGCCGGATGCACCATGATCTATACTGGATAAAACGAGACAGAGAGCTGGACCACATGCCAATGGTATTTTTGGTTCAACAAAAACCAATCCCGCTGAGCAATTGACAAAAAATTGCAACAGTTATCTATACAACACTCAACGGCCATCCAGATTACTGCTTTGGCTGCTCCTCCTACCCAAATGTTGGAAGTACACTCCATGCAAACTACTAACCCAAAGGCCACCCAACAACCTAAAGGGAAGAAAAAACAATGAAAAAAGGGTAAGGGGGAGAAAAAACCCACTGATAATGCTGGCGAGGGCACCACATAAAAATGGAAGGTGAGGTATCCGTGCAATTTGTGTGCGGAAGCCCACCCGACCCATCTCTGTCCTCGACTTGCAGAGGCCCAAAAGTTTGTCACACAACAACAACAAGCTGTGTTGACTAATCCCTTTAAACATGGGAAAAATTTAACTCAAGCCTCTACAAGTGCCGAAGGGGGCAGCCAAGAAACTTTCCCTCCTCCAAACAATTCTTCATCCACGAACGTATATATGGTTAGGGGTGATGCTTTAATAACAACTAGAGCGCACGAATATAGTAAACCAAACACCTTTGATAAGGGTAAGGAAGCCGGAATCCCATCTCTTCCTTTATAGATTGAGAAGACGTTGGGAGAAACGATGACATGCATTCCAAAGGGTGCATTTAAGAAAGCTTCTCATAACCCAAATGCAAGGGTTGCCCATAATTACTTTGTGGTGGAAGATTTATCACAAACACCTTGTGCAATGTCCGCTTTGGAGGTCCTCCAAAGTTTCCCTTCTTAGAGGAAAGCCTTGCTAACTGCTTTAGGCTCTACTGAGACTTGTAACCCAGGTACCATAATGCTAGATACGATCGACTTAAAACCTCGTCTGCCTTACCACGTCGCGTTTCAGATAGTAGTGGCACATCCCACGAAAACTTTTACATGCAATATCTTCCGCACGGTGGTCGACGAAGGTGCCTCGACTTGCGTTATGTCGTTATCATGTTGGAAGGCCATTGTTTAGCCCACTTTGTCTCCATCACCTACTCTCCTCACTGCGTTCGACGGTCATTATTTCTGACCACATGGAATCATCCCTTCTTTTCCTGTGCAGTTAGGAGGAAAGACCGTGTGCGTTGAAGTAGAGGTATTCGATGCTCCCCTCGACTATAATCTCTTGTTAGGTCGGATTTGGACTTATTCTATGCAAGTTGTGGTTGCTACAGTTTTCCGAGTCTTGTTGTTTCCACATGAGGGTCGGATAGTGACCATCGATCAATTGTCCTTCTCTAGACCTGACCCAACTTTGGGGGCATCCACGGTTCCCATGATTGATAATCCTCAATCCGGTGTCGTTAACGTAGGAGTTGGTTTGTGCCCATCCTTGATGGGTACCTTCGATTACCCACCTCCTCATGATGATGTCAAGTTTATATCTAATCACCACAAGGCTGAGATTTTTCAAGTTGCGTCGTTTCGAACGACTTACTTTGAGGATCCGTGGGTTCTTCCTTCCCCATCAGCCATGATGGATGATATGGGGCACTCTGGCATGTCCATGCCCTTGTCAGCCGCTGAAGTAGCATACTCTTTAGTCCATCAAGCTTCACCTCACCCTGATCTGACTCCCGCACAAGAGTTGGATCCACTTCTAGAGCCTATCTGGGCTCAGGGTTCTCTTGCCAACATCGATTCATTAGACTTAGTCTTGCCTTCCGACGAAGCAGTAATCGAAGCAATGACTATTTCGGACAAACCTTCGGAGGATCTTAATCATAGATCATATTTCCTCCCAGAGTTAAGCCGAATCGAGGCAGGAGAATTCACTATCACCATGACGAGAGATCAACCATGTCCTATTAATCTCTTAGCTACACAGGAAATTTATGCTGAGGGAAATATGGTGACTATTGCTGCAACTATACCTCTCAACATCTCCCAAAACCCTGGCGTCATGGAGAATGTCTTCGTCGGAGAAGATTTCTCCCCCGAAGAGATTCAAATTTACACGGATCTTTTCAAATAATTCCGCGACGTTTTTGCCTGGTCTTATGAGGAAATGCCAGGTATCGATCCGAAAATAGTTGAACATGAAATCACAACGTATCCTGATGCTAAGCCTGTTCGAAAAAAACTTCGTCCAGTCAATCCTAAGAAAGAAGTAGCCATTAAGCTTGAGGTTGAGAAATTTCTCAAGGCAGGGTTCATTTACCCTATCCATTTGACTCAATGGGTGTCAAACCCCGTGCCAGTCAATAAAAAACAAGGCACGATTCGTGTATGTATTGATTTCTGTGATTTGAACAAGGCATGTCTAAAAGATAATTTTCCAACCCCATTCATTGACAAGATCATTGATGAATGTGCTGGTTTTGAAGCCTTTTCGTTCGTGGATGGTTTTTGGGGATATAATCAAATCCAAATCAAACCTGAAGACCAACACAAAACGACATTTATTTGTCCATGGGGTACATTCACCTATCGTAAGATGCCTTTTGGCCTTAGGAATGTTGGAGCCACTTTCCAGCAGGCCATGTCTTTTGCGTTTCATGACCTCAAATATATCGTTGAGGCCTATTTATATGATTTAGTATCACACTCTCCCAAGCAAAAGGATCATCCTACACACGTCAGACTAATCTTCGAACGCTGTCGCTACTTCAGGATTCGCTTGAATCCCAACAAGTGCAGCTTTTGTGTCATGTCAGGACGTTTATTAGGTTTCATCATATCAATGATAGGGATCATGGTGGATCCTCTTAAGGTGGAGACAATAATCTAGTTGCCTCCCCCACGCACAATCTTACAACTTCAGAGCCTTCAAGGCAAGGCGAACTTCTTACGACGCTTCATCGCCAACTATGCCGAAATCACCAATGGATTTATGAGTTTACTTAAGAAAGATGTTCTCTTTTTCTGGGATGAAGCCGCTCAATGCTCTTTTGACGCCTTAAAAAACACACTCACCACTGCACCTCTGCTACGACCACCTAATTATAACAAAGACTTCGTATTATATCTGGCCGCCACAAAGTCAACCATAGGCATGGTTTTAGTTCAGGAAGATGATTCGTTTTTAGAATACGTGATCTATTACCTGAGCCGAGGCCTCATAGGACTGGAACTTAATTATTCCCATCTTGAAAAACTTGTGTTGGCAGCAGCTCATGCCGTTCAACAGTTCCATCACTATGTTCTATTTTGTAAGACCACCATCATCTATGTCGTGAATCAATTCCAGTACATGTTGACACGATGAGTTATCGGTGGAAAAATAAGTATATAGATGGTTATCCTCCAAGAATTTGACTTAGAATTCATTTCAACAATGTCCAAGAAGTCATTGGTCTTCCCAGAACTTATTTCAGAGCTTCAGGTTGAGTCAGGTGACGTTGTGCCTGAGGAATCGCCTATCTGGGGGGATATGTTTTTGATTGAATCTTCAGACCCCTGGTACGAAGATATACTGATCTATCTCCAGACTTTGAAGTGCCCCACCTCTGCTTCTCGTGACGAGCGTCGGCGAATACACCATCAAGCTAAGAATTATCTCATACTCGATGATACGTTGTATCAGAGAGGTGTAGACTGCATCTTGCATCGATGTCTCACTCATGAGGAGGCCGTCATAGTGATCAACAATTGTCATACAAGAGCTTCTAGTGGTCAGTTATCTGGGTTGGCAACAGCCCAAAAGATTTTACGAGCTGGTTACTTCTGGCCCACACTTATCAAAGATTGTATCGAGTCGGTCAAGAAGTGCCATCCGTGCCAAATCTTCTCTCGAAAGATGAGGGCACATCCAGATCCCATGTTTCCTGTCATCACAGTTGGTCCCTTCACTAAGTGGGGGATTGATTACACTACATGCAACCCCCCCATCGGAAAGGGGGCACCGCTATATCATCGTAGCTATCGACTACTTCACTAAGTGGGTCGAAGCTATGCCAACTTTTAAAGATGATGGAGAGACTGTAGCTCTCTTCTTATTCAACCAGATTATAGCATTGTTCGGCGTCCCGAGAGAGATTGTCACTGACCATGGCAGTCACTATTAGAACCAAATGATGTCCGAATTAACATCAAAGCTTGGGTTACGACAATGAGGATCACAAACATAAGGTTAAGTGTCAATATGATAGGTCCGTTCGTCCTTGGATTTTTTCTGAGGGCGACCTTGTCTTGGTATATGACCAAGACAAGGATCCCCTAGGGGCAGGAGAGTTTAAACCCATGTGGTTCAGAACCTTCATTATTAAAGAGGTATTAAAAAAGGGTGCTTATCATTTGGTGAAATTTGAAGAGAATGCTTTGGCAGAGCCTAGAAATGGGCTCTACCTCAAGAAGTATTACTCATAGAACGGTCACTGTGGGTAACTTTTTGTAACATATGTATAGTCTTTGTACTATTAATTTTTACATTTCTTTTAAAAATGTGTTATGGACGTGTCATTGATGTTATCTTTCGTCAATATGGCATATTTCAAGTGAGTCCGAGGTGTTCGTTGGGTATGCGGACGATGCTATTCGACACACGCGGAGGCTTGCCTCCGCAGCTTGGGTAATATTTACACCATAGGGTCAGTTGTTATCTTCCAGAGGTATATGCTTAGGTGACACCACAAATAATGTTGCTGAGTATAGTGAAATTATTGAGTTGCTTCATGATGCTTTGTCATTGGGTATCTCTTGTCTCCAGGTCTATCTAGATGCTCAACTGGTTGTGTCACAGCTAAACAGAATATACCGGGTTCATGACCCAACTTTACACCGACGATTCCTTAGGGTACATCTGTTGGAATGCAACTTTGATTATATTACATATTTTCTTGTTCCTAGGAGTTTAAATCAAATCACAGATACTCTAGCTAATCACATTTTAGATTGGCATCTTGCCCACATATAAAAATATCATGAACATAAACATGTAAATACATTTTTGCACATATAATCCATAAGACACAAAAAAGAGATAAAAACCATATATAAACATCATAAAATCCTCAGAGTACATAGATGGGCACAAGCGCCTAAAAAATGGGAACAGTAACGAGTCACTGGGCCTATGCCCTCGAAAAATATATACATATTAGTGCTCGTGGCACATAAAAAGTCTAAAAGTGTGTTCAAGGCCTATGGGCCCTGTTATAATCATGTACAGCTTGGGATAAATGCCTAAACAATCAGACCCATGTCCGAGGTGCCCCCACGACATGAGTTTTCATGGATGGCGGCAGGTCCTCTATCTCTGCCATTGGGACTGTGCGAGTGAGCACAATAAAGTTCTCTCAATTCACCTCATGACCCTCTCGTCCTCTCCTGCTGGGAGGTTCCCTGCTACTGCTACTCCTCCAGCAGCGGAAACTGTGGCTTCTGGCCGTGGGTGACGCCTGTTCCGTGCATAGTCGGTAGGTCGCATGGATCCCACATCTGCATGCAATAAACGATCACCCAGCAAAAACTCTGGTATACAAAAAACATGATATATATATCAAAAAGACATAAAAATTACATATGCAAACAAAAAAATTGTATAGGTGGAGACTTACCCATCTCCCCTCGCTCCTCACCAGGAGGCACTGGTATCTCTGGAGAAGTCAATCCCCGCATATGGGTAGTCCTCTATAGCAGGGATCTGTCATGATAGCCAAGCAAAAAATTCATCGTTGAAGCCCTCCATGGTCCTTCTACCACCCTGTCGTGGCAGTAACACTGCCCATCTGCATACTGTGGGGAAAGTGGCCAGATGTCCTCGTACTGTCAGCCGAGGACTGAAGCACAAAACTCTCTCGAAAAGGAATGAACACAGGATGGTCCCAAACCCGAAGTTCCTATGTGTCCGCTGTCGACAATCTGTCAATTGCCTCTTCATACATTCCAACAGTGTGGTACTCCAATCAAAAATTTGTGCATTCATGCACTGGATAACACAGTTCATCTGTGCACGCGAAGACTGATGCATGACTGCTGAGCCAGTAATCTGCCCAATAAGCAACAGGATGGTCTGTAGTGCAAGGCTGTTAATCCTGCTAACAGGTACCAAGGAACCTCTATGATCAGTTCCAGCCTCACAGTACTCATCTATCAGCTCCAAGACCTTGCTCGGCCCTGCAGGAAAAGTCTGAAAGTTGACTGGTTCCCCTCTCCTTGATAGGCCAGTGAGAAAGTAAATATCCTCGGTGGTGGGCACCAAGGATTACCCCTCTAGCATGAACACCTCTGCATCAGGGTGCTAGTAATCAACCAAGGAATTTAGTAGCCTTGGTTGTGCGTGCATGAACGGACATAAAAAGAATTTCAACAAACCGCACTGCATCAGCACGGCCACAACATTCAGATCTGCAACCACTAACTCATTGGCGGCCTCGTGCTCTCTTTCCCTCCACTGAACATACATATTTCCAACACAACAAGGTAAAGGAGGGTCAATGCTTTTTTACATTTTCCTTTTCATCACGCGTGGGGGGAGGGGGGGGGGGTACACGTGGCCTATAGAGGTGACAGTCGCGGGTACCCGAGGGCAGGCTTTGTTCTGCACGCGGGCTATCTCTAGACAACCCACGTGCACCTAGGGCCGACCTTTTTAAGGTCAACGCCCACCCCCCAAAAAATAAATTAAATGCTAAAAGGAAGTATTGAATAGCTAGATAAGGGAGTTTGTACTTACTTGGTCTGAGAAGAAGTCCGTTTCATCCATTGTAGCTCCCAAAATCACGATCTTTGGTAAAGGGGGTCTTTTGGCTCTAGAGTCAATTTCCAAATCAACGATGGTGATAATGAGATGCCAACTTATATTTATAGACTTTTTGGCCTCTTTTTGTCACTTTTTTGGGCCCCCTTATCAGTTTCTTTATACCAAAAACCATTTTGAGTGATCCAGGAGTTATATGGGAGGAATTTGATCAGGTATTGGGACACTTTTTTTTTTGAGTTTTGAAAAATAAAAAATAAAAAATAAAAATATATTGATAGTCCATAATTTTTTTTTTTTCAAAAATCAACTTGAGCATATAGGTTAGGCTATCACCCCACCTTTTGCATCTTGTTTCCTTTTTCTTATGATATAGGATCAATCCCATCCTATTGTGACATGGAACTATCATATCTGTTATAGAAGTATCACGACTTGGTGGTAGAGCTTACCAAAACATGGATGCCCTAGGTAGGTCCTGGTTGCATTATGGTGTCCATGCCGTTTCTAACAACACTGTAGGCTCGGGAGTCCGTATAGTCTTTCCTGAATAAAAGTTTGAGACTCATTTGCATGGGTCTTTTTCACTCTTTGTCTTACCCTCCAGACTCCCAAAACAGAACGGGTCTCCTTTTAATCCCTTTTCAGACCCTCTAAAAATGAAAAGATCGTCGAGCGATCTTGTGACCTTTCACGCTCGTTAAACTGAAATTTGAAGTCACATCTGTCCAGCGGTAGTTTACCCCTTTTTCGGTCCGAATGGTCAACTGTACAAACAAAGTAATACTCTATTGAATTCCCGTTCTTTAGAAGAGTATCCTTAGGTATAATTTTATTCCTTTTTCGGGCCTAAGGGACTAAATTTATGAAAAAGAAACCCCCCCCGGAGTCCATAGTTAAGCTCTTTACAGACTCCCTAAAATTGAAAAGATTGCCAAGTGACCTTATTCTTTCACACTCGTTAAAATGGTCCAGAAGAACATTCCTGATGGAGTCCATAGTTAAGTTTTTTTCAGACTCCTTAAAAGTGAAAAAATAGCCGAGTGATCTTGTCCTTTTCACACTCGTTAAAATGGTTTTGAATTGATGTCTAATCGGTGCTAGTTTATCCCTTTTTTGAAATGACTAGACTATTGTCAAAAAAGGTACCCCACTGGAGTCTCCTTTTATGCTTTTTCAAACTCTCTAAATATGAAAAACTACCAAGCTTCCCTTCTCTGGGCTCGTTAAACTTACATCGAAGGACGTTACCATTGTGTGTTCTATCAACCACATTTGCATACTTTACCCATCATCCTTGTAGTAGTGTGCTTCTGCGTCTTAACACCTTTGGCCACTGGAGGATTTTTCTTGAGTATCATTTCCCCAGAACATCAGTCTCGTCCTTGTGCCTTGAGCTTGTATGTTTGTAGTACTCGTTCCTCCATTGTAACGTAATATTCTTTTATTCTTTCACAAATTATCAAAAAGAACAAAAAAATCAAATATACCCCAAAAAGAGGATGGGAAAAGTATTTTCTTTATTGGCAGCATAATGAGTCGCCCTTGGATAAAGCACATCTTTCCATTTGATCATCAGACTATGGGATGTAGTACGACCTTAGGAATCTTTTCTCGCTATATAGAGTTGTGTCCTCCACCATTTGGTTACTCTTCGAAACATATGGAGAGTTTGCGTTGCCTCCTGCTTCGTAGACTTATAATTAACATATATGTTGCTTAAGTCTTATCACTTGTCCTGCTATTGTCCAAGGGAAGTTTTTCACTAAGCCTGAGTCAGCCCCTCTGCAATATGTCTCTTGTCCGCATACCCGGCCATCCTGAACGTCCAATCAAGTCTTTGTTCAAAGTCACTGAAGCCTTTAATCCAATCATCAAGATTATCAAGTCCATAACTGACGATCCGTCGAAGACCTCTGGGTAGTGCATTCGTACACTCATATTACACTCCTACCCGAGTTTTAGAAGATTTTGAATTTGTTTCTTGAGCTCTTAAGTATAGCCATCAGGCCAAATCAGCTTCTGGGAGATGGATACTCTATATGTATATCTTTTGGATTTAGAGATGTAGCTCCGCTGTGTATTATTCACGGCTACCCTTTATAGTTATTTGACATGGATCTATAGTGTATTTGATTGGTAGCCATGGTTCCATTTTATTCCGAGCATGGGTATCCCTGCCTCGGTGAGACATGTGTTATTTTGCAGACGACACCTCCTGATTCCTGATTCTTGGGTTCACTCATTCAGCATATCAGTACAGATTGGTAAAAGATTGGTAATTTATTTCGTCCATCAGATGCTCTTCTGACCTCACACATTAGGGGGCATCTGTTATAACCCTAAATTTCACCACACATGCTTACCTGGCATAAGGCCAACTCATATCCCTTCATTTCCAAGACATCTGCTGAAAAACCTCTTTGAAAATCCTCTTGGGTCAAGGTACACGCGCCCTAACCCACTACTGCACGCGTGTGAATGATGGCAGGCCTACTACATCCCGCGTTTACCTAACAAAACACAAAAATAGGAAAGTTGCCGATGGGACAAAAATCTATGGGTCAGTTAACTGAAACTCCCAGCCATGCAAAGTTGAGAGTTTGTCCAAAACCCTAGCTCCTTCTAGCCTATAAAAGAAGGGGTAGGGGTACCATTTGGAGGAGGAAAACTATAGTGAAGAAACTCTACCCATTTGTCGAATCCATTGTCCCAACCCTTTAGCCTTTCCTCAAGACTAAGGAGAACTAACACAAAGCAGTTGGAGGACAAAAGAAGAGGAGGAGCCCAGGATCATGATCAAGGAGCGGTGGTCGGTCTCGACTTTGATTGTAAGTTGATTCATTTTGAAAATAATAAAAGAATACTTTTCCCGTCCCAATGCATGAGTTATCTATGATTTGTTTAATTTATTCTTAATTTCTAACCCTCTAGTAGAAAAGTAGCATGCATGAATAGTGTTTTGTCTTGATTGCAGGATTATCTTTGGAAGGAGCAGCGCAAGTAAGTAGGCAAAGAGCAACGAAGGATCTACACCAAACATGAGTAAAAAGGTTAGTAGTTTCTTTCCATGCATGTATTGTGAAAGAGGGGTTTAAGTTTTGGGTGGTAGGTTAAAAAGTAATTTCTTTACGGTCAAAATCTGCATGTAAGTCTGACCCTAGTTTGCTAGTCCGTAGGGTATTTTTCCCAACAACAGAATTGGTGACCATACTGGGGAAGATACTCTTTAGGGTTTACGGATTTAGTGGAGTTTTTGGGAAGTTTAAGAGATTAGATTTTTTGTTTCTTTGCCTATATTTTTCTGTAAGGCCTGATCTAGCAGGGAGCCTAGTTCTTTATACAAGTTTTCCTTGCCTATTGCTTGACGACAATTTTCAGGACACACAGAGGTACACGTGCCCTGCAGAAGGCCTGCACGCGGGTACCCGCACCCTAATCTCTTACAGCCTGCGTGTGAATGCTAGCTGTAGAGGTTTCAGTAGCGAGTAGGATTTCAAAGAGCTTGAGAGGTAGTCCTCCTCTTCCCTGTCAGAATTATACATTCTCAAGGGGTTTTCTGGATCCTGTCTGAGTCTTGCTGGTTCATAGTCTTGTCTTAGTTTGTTTTATTGTGTTTTGTTTTTCCTTGCAATTATTATTCTTTGCTGTTAGAAGAAGCATCCAAGCCTTCTAGGGACCTTGGTTGTCAATACCAGAGGCCTCTTCTGGGTCTAGGCTGCTTGTTTTTATTTTTTCCCTTAGAATTCATACATACACGCGACCTGTACAAGGTCAGCCCACGCATACACGCGTTCTATTTTAGCTCAGCACACGTTCGAACGTGTGTTGTTTTAGTGACAAAAACATGCTTGACAAGCTTCTTTTTAATCAAGGTGGGGCAGTCATCCCCTCTTTTGGTGAGAAGTATTGCTCTCAGGTGTCTAGGACTAGGGATGAACAGTCAGTAGGTTAGGTTCTCTTACCCTTAGCCTGCTTTTTCTTGGTTGATAGTTGATAGAAAAGATAAAAAGAAATTTTTTTTTTTATGGTTTTTAGATAAGCGTAAGAGTCTTTTCTTTCTTGATTGCCATTGTGTGTCTTTTCTCTGATTCTTTGCAATCTGCGCTTTAAGCCAGAATTTTGTTTTTTCTTTGTTTTAGGCTTGTCGGTATTTTCCCTTTGTTGCTTGATTAGCACGTAAATAATAAAAAAAAAGAGAAAAACAAATCTTTTCATTTTCTTCTTTGTTTGAATATTGTGTTTCTGCATCAATAGCTAGGGAGAAGTCTTTTTGTTCATAAGTTTTTTCAGTGCATTTAGAGCATAAGTAGCTCGTATTCGAGCGAAATTCCTTTATGTTTTCTGCATGAAATCTTAGAAAAATTGAAAATAAAAAGAAGTCTTTCTTTGTGAAAAGTTGTTGATTTTTGCATTTAGTAAAAGTCTTTTGTTTACAGCTTTTTTCATTCATTTTTGCTTTGAGTCTTTACACATCATCAGTTTCACCTTCATACCCCGTGACATAAAAAATCCCATAAAAGAAACGCTAATTTAAAATCTATTAGACTTTTTGTTTGTAGGGTTCATACACTAGTTCAGGACTAGGGCCTTGGGTTAGGTTGGAGAGGAAACTCTCCAAGGCCACTCAAAACCAAACATTGGAGTTTGTGATAGGGAGTGTAGAAGTCCAGTTTCATGGAAGTTATCCGGGACCCCCCTCTAACACAGGGGATAAACACGAGGTTGCGTGAGGAAAGGTAGCGGAGATAACCCCTCCAAAGCCGGACCAAGCGTAGTGGAGAACACATATCGAGGGCTTGTTTTGGGATTCCGTTGTTTGCATTTGCCACGGGGCTTCATGGGTCTCGAATCCATTCAAGGTCCTCAGTTGTCTTCCGGACCATTTTCTCGTGATACCCTTGACAGGTTTCGGGCTTGATACCCTACTCATTGTGGTCTACCCGACTTTCGACTGTACCCGCCTGGTGACTATTCGCGTGCTGACAAACTAGTTTCCAATCTTTTTAGGGACATACACAGGTGACTACGGGGGTATACCATGGTACCTAGGACAGACATCAGGCCATGGTTTGTAGAGTGTACCCGGAGGGTGCTTCTGTGTTTGAGTTTCACTTGCACCGGTAAGTTGCTCTAGTGTTGGTTGTTGTAACTGTTCTTCCAACTAGTTAGTGTTTGCTTGTCTTATCTCTTATGGGCTTATTTTTTAGTGTGTGTTACTGTTTGAACGTGTAGAATACCTTAGCGTGTCTTGCATATTCTCACACAGTGGAGGATCCTGAGCTCCGCCAGTCACAAAGGCTTCTAGGCCTGCCACCGATTATCCTGGAGCCACCACCACCCCCATTGAGGTGGAAGCTAGACCAACAAGGGTCTTTCAAAGCAACTGGGTTACAAAACATTGTGCCCGAACAAATCCTTGAGGAATCAACCGCCAATCTTGGCTCGGTTGAAACCCCAACCATTGATACTTGGCCATCGGTCATTGTACCAATCCAATTTTACAAACGCCTGTCAGTGCCTCACACAGTTATGGAACCAAATGCTGTTACTTCTTCTGGGAATTCTTCCATTCCCACCACCATTTCTACCATAGGAGAAGCATCTCCTAACTTTCCATCATTTTTTCGGGCCACCATGGTCTCGACCGCAACTATGTCTCACAGTGGACCGATCCCATCTATCATGGCAGCCACAACTCCTTTCACACCTAGTGCGACAGGCTCTCTGTTCTCATACAGTATGCCTAGTTCGGGTACAAGTCATGCACTCACTCACTAAACTTTACAGACTTTGGGTCTGGGGGTAGGGAGCTCTAATGCTCCTCTGCAAGGTCAACTTGGGGGCATTCTTGTCCCTTTTAACACTTTTCCTTATGATGGAGGTCATATCTCTCCTTTGTCCCCTTCGCTTGGTGGTCTGCATCTGCAGTCCACCGGGCAGCCTGCACACACTAGTTCATTTGGAGCTGGGAGTCAAGGAACACCTGCGCACACTTTGTCGGTAGGTTCGTCACCGTTTGTTTGGAATGGGACGTTTGGTAACAACACTTTCGCATCCACCTCTTTCCCATCTGGGGGCACTCCCATTTTTGGACAGTCTACGTTGGCACAGGGTACTATTCCTATGCCGGGGGCACATATAGTAGGACCTTGGAACTCAGGACAAGGATTCGTTCCCTCCTCTGGAATGGCGTTCTGGGGTAATTCTTTCCACAGTCAATGGAATCCTGGACAGACTTCTATGCTTCTCCCATCAGGACCGGCATGGGGTAATCCTTCCCAAATTCCTTCAAACACGATGGATGCCCAACATCCTATGTCCTTTATGGGGAATCAACCAATGATGTCTCCATATATGCAAAATTATTATGTTGGTCAAGGCCATGGTTTCTACCAGAATCCGGGCTAGTAGCCAAACTTTTCCTGGCAACCTGGTGCCATTCAAACTTCAGGACCCTTTTTCCCAGGCTATCAACAACAACCCAAACTTCCATTCCTGACGATGTTACACTTGCCAGATTTGACAAGGTTGTTAAATGATCCTATTTGTCACGATCCACGTTGGCCTCCTATGCCAACAAAGTTACCTTCGGACATTCCAAAGTTCGAGGCCAAGCCTAACGAAGATCCAGGTGATCACGTGACTACCTTCTATCTTTGGTGTTCATCTAACTCATTGAAAGATGACTCCATCTAGTTGTGATTGTTTCAACGCACTCTTATTGGGAGTGCCATGAAATGGTACATCGAGATCGATTTCTCATGATACTCTTCTTTTGGTGAACTGGCGATGGCCTTCCTTAACCATTTCCAGTTACCTATGAGATACAACGCTGGCACAGAGCTTCTTACTAATTTCGAATAGACAACAGCGGACCATATCTCTGATCATATCCAAGAGTGGAGACGCTGAAAGAGTCTAATCAAAGTACCAGTCCCACCAGCATTCCTACTTGAGTGTTTCCTTAAGTCTTTAGTCCCACAATTATCCAAAGACGTCGCGACTTCAGGAGTTTTCTTCGAAGAAGATGCCATCATGAGAGCTCAACAATTTGAGCTCATCTATTCTCAGTATGGTTTATTGTACAACATCCTGCCGGATGCACCACGATCTATATTGGATAAAACTAGACAGAGAGTTGGACCACATGTCGATGGTATTGTTGGTTCAACACAAACCAAGCCCGCTGAGCAATTGACAAAACAATTGCAATAGTTATCTATACAACACTCAGTGGCCAACCAGATTACTGCTTTGGCTGCTCCTCCTACCCAAATGTCGGAAGTACACTCCGTGCAGACGACTAACCCAAAGGCCACCCAACATCTTGAAGGGAAGAAAAAACAACGAAAAAAGGGTAAGGGGGAGAAAAAACCCACTGATAATGCTGGCGAGGGCACCACAGAAAAATGGAAGACGAGGTATCCGTGCAACTTGTGTGTGGAAGACCACTCGATCCATCTTTGTCCTCGACTTGCAGAGGCCCAAAAGTTTGTCACAAAGCAACAACAAGCCGTGTTGACTAATCCCTTTCAACATGGGCTTAATTTAACTCAAGCCTCTACAAGTGCCGAAGGGGGCAACCAAGAAACCTTCCCTCCTCCAAACAATTCTTCATCCGCGAACATATATATGGTTAGGGGTGATGCTTTAATAACAACTAGAGCTCATGACTATAGTAAACCAAGCACCTTTGAGAAGGGTAAGGAAGCTGAACTCCCATCTCTTCCTCTACAGATTGAGAAGACGTTGGGAGAAATGATGACATGCATTCCAAAGGGTGCATTTAAGAAAGATTCTCATAACCCAAACGCAAGGGCTGCCCATAATTACTCTATGGTGGAAGATTTATCACATGCCCCTTGTGCAATGTCTGCTTTGGAGGTCCTCCAAAGTTTTCCTGCTCAGAGGAAAGCCTTGCTATCTGCTTTAGGCTCTACTGAGACTTGTAACCCGGGTACCATCATGCTAGATACGACCGACTTAAAACCTCGTTTGCCTTACCATGTCACGTTTCAGACAGTAGTGGCTCATCCCACGAAAACTTTTACATGCAATATCTTCCGCACGGTGGTCGACGAGGGTGCCTCGACTTGCATTATGTCGTTAGCATGTTGGAAGGCCATTGGTCAGCCCGCTTTGTCTCCATCACCTACTCTCCTCACTGCGTTCGACGATCGTTCTTTCTGACCACATGGAATCATTCCTTCTTTTCCTGTGCAGTTAGGAGGGAATACTGTGTGCGTTGAAGTAGAGGTAGTCGATGCTCCCCTCGATTATAATCTCTTGTTAGGTCGGAGTTGGACTTATGCTTTGCAAGCTGTGGTTGCTACAATTTTCCGACTCTTGTTGTTTCCACACGAGGGTCGGATAGTGACCATCAATCAATTGTCCTTCTCTAGACTTGACTCAGCTTTGGGGGCATCCACGGTTCCCATGATTGATAATCCTCAAGACGGTGTCGTTAACGTAGGAGTTGGTTTGTGCCCATCCTTGATGGGTACCTTCAATTACCCACCTCCTCATGATGATGTCAAGTTTATATCTAATCACCACAAGGCTGAGATTTTTCAAGTTGCGTCGTTTCGCATGACTTACTTTGAGGATCCGTGGGTTCTTCCTTCCCCATCACTCATGATGGATGAGACGGGGCACTCCGACATGTCCATGCGCTTGTTGGTCGCTGAAGTAGCATACTCTTTAGTCCAGCAAGCTTCAACTCACCATGATCCGACTCCCGCACAACTCTTGGATCCACTTCTAGAGCCTATTTGGGCTCAGGGTTCTCTTTCCAACATCGATTCATTAGACTTAGTATTGCCTTCTGATGAAGCAGTAATCGAAGCAATGACTAGTCTGGACAAACCTTGGGAGGATCTTCATCACATATCATATTTCCTCCCAGAGTTAAGCCGAATCGAGGCAGGAGAATTCACTTTCAGCATGACGGGAGATCATCCATGTCCTATTAATCTCTTAGCTACACAGGAAATTTATGCTAAGGGAAATATGGTGACTATCGTTGCAACTATACCTCTCAACATCTCCCGAAACCCTGGCATTGTGTAGAATGTCTTCGTCGGAGAAGATTGCTCCCCCGAAGAGATTCAAATTTACACAGATCTTTTCAAAGAATTCTGCGACATTTTTTCCTGGTCTTATGAGGAAATGCCAGGTATCGATCCGAAAATAGTTGAACATGAAATAACAATGTATCCTGATGCTAAGCCTATTTGACAAAAACTTCATCCAGTCAATCCTAAGAAAGAAGTAGCCATTAAGCTTGAGGTTGAGAAATTGCTCAAGGCAGGGTTCATTTACCCTATCCATTTGACTCAATGGGTGTCAAACCCCATGCCAGTCAAGAAAAAACAAGGCACGATTTGTGTATGTACCGATTTCTGTGATTTGAACAAGGCATGTCCAAAAGATAATTTTCCAACCCCATTCATTGTCCAGATCATTGATGAATGTGCCAGCTGTGAAGCCTTTTCATTCATGGATGGTTTTTCGGGATATAATCAAATCCAAATCAAACCTAAAGACCAACACAAAATTACATTTATTTGTCCGTGGGGTACATTCGCCTATCGTAAGATGCCTTTTGGCCTTAAGAATGCTGGAGCCACTTTCCAGCAGGCCATGTCTTTTGCGTTTCATGAACTCAAACATATCATCGAGGCCTATTTAGATGATTTAGCATCACGCTCTCACAAGCGAAAGGATCATCCTACACACCTCAGACTAATCTTTGAACGCTGTCGCTACTTCAGGATTCGCTTGAATCCCAACAAGTGCAGCTTTGCATCACGTCAGGACGTTTGTTAAGTTTCATCATATCAACGATAGGGATCATGGTGGATCCTCTTAAGGTGGAGGAAATAATCTAGTTTCCTCCCCCACGCACAATCTTACAACTTCAGAGCCTTCAAGGCAAGGCGAACTTCTTACGACGCTTCATCGCCAACTATGCAAAAATCACCAAGGGCTTTATGTGTTTACTTAAGAAATATGTTCCCTTTTTCTGGGACGAAGCCTCTCAATGCTCTTTCGATGCCTTAAAACATGCCCTCACCACCGCACCTCTCCTATGGCCACCTAATTATAACAAAGACTTCGTATTATATCTGGCTGCCGCAGAGTCAACCATAGGCATGGTTTTAGTTCAGGAAGATGATTTGTTTTCAGAATACGTGATCTATTACCTGAGCCGAGGCCTCGTAGGACTGGAACTTAATTATTCCCATCACGAAAAACTTGCGTTGGCAGCAGTTCATGCTGTTGAACGGTTTTGTCACTATGTTCTGTTTTGTAAGACCATCATCATCACTATCGTGAATCCATTCCAGTACATGTTGACAGTGTTGGAAGATTGGTTGTTGTCATTGATGTTAACCCTAGTCATGGGTTTTGGACCACAAGATTGATTAAGTTATTTGGACATGAAGGAAAATGCACATGCAGATACAACACCCATGGATAGCTAGTATACATCATGTTGTTTCCGGTGGTATGTGGCACGTCACGTGGATCCTCATGATTGAGGAGAAATGAATTTTTGAAGATGACAAAGTGAATTGTACATGTAGGCCCTGAAGATAATTAAAGAAAAGAATTACAAAATAAGAAAGTGTCAGGTCGGCCCTAATGTTAAAAGGAAGTGACATAAATGGTATAAATAAACATCATTATACATTCATTTGATACAAAGTCGAATTTCAGAGAGAAGAAGAAGTAAAAGAAGGCCGGATTTCAAGGGAGGATGAAGTCTTTTGGTGATGTGTTCTAAGGTATGTTATTTTCAGGTCATCTTACCATTTTTTCTATAAATGTTTTTCTAGAATGATTCAGATGGTGAAATCTCTATGGTATTGAGAAGACATATCAAGGTACCTCTAGTAAAATTTTTATCTCTTGATTCGCTATAATTATGGAGATACACTATGTGGAATATAGGGTTTGTGACCAGTCCTGAAACTAGTCAAAAAACAGGTGTTCTGGGTAAAACAGTCATAACTTTTTCATACAGACTCCAAATGTAGTGGGACCACTTCCATTGGAAATAGTACGGACTTTAGTTTCTTGTGTGCAAGTTTCAGAATCAGATGTTAAATAGTGAGCACGGGGCATGTTGTACAAGTTGGGTCTTTTGAACAGACCAGAATTGAATAAAGTTTTATTATCTCTCATATATTATTGGGTGGAAGGAAGGGGAAAGGATAGAGAGTTCAAATCTCTCTTGATATTGGAGGATTGTATCTTCCTCTTGGAGATTTATCCCTCCCTTTACATTTGGAAGCTGTAGCTACCTTTGGAAGTCATTACTTCCCTTGAACAAAAACTATTGATTATTTCTCATATATATTGTGCATGGTGTATTGTGGTGTATTGGTGTAACTCTTATACTATTGTTCATTTCTCATTGGATATAATTGAATGGTTTAAGTATAAGTTGGAATTTTTTTTAAAATTGTACTTGATACTGATTCACCCCCCTCTCAGTATCAACAGACATGATGAGTTATCGGTGGAAAAATAAGTAGATGGATGGTTATCCTCCAAGAATTTGACTTGGGCTTTGTTTCAACAAAGTCCAAGAAGTCATTGGTATTCGCAGAACTTATTTCGGAGCTTCCAGTTGAGTTAGGTGACGTTGCGCCTGAGGAATCGCCTATCCGGGGGGATATGTTTTTGATTGAATCTTCAGACCCCTGGTACGGAGATATACTCATCTATCTCTAGACTTTGAAGTGCCCCACTTCTGCTTCTCGTGATGAGCGTTGGCAAATATGCCATCAGGCTAAGAATTATCTCATACTCAATGATACGTTGTATCAGAGAGGTGTAGAACGAATCTTGCATCGATGTCTCACTCATGAGGAGGCCTTCATAGTGCTCAACGATTGTCATACAGGAGCTTGTGGCGATCACTTATCTGGGTTGGCAACAACCCAAAAGATTTTACGAGCTGGTTACTTCTGGCCCACATTTATCAAAGATTGTATCGAGTCGGTCAAGAAGTGCCATTCGTGCCAAATCTTCTCTCGAAAGATGAGGGTACATCCAGCTCCCATGTTTCCTGTCATCACAGTTGGTCCCTTCACTAAGTGGGGGATTGATTACACTACATGCAACCCCTCGTCTGCAAGGGGGCACCGCTATATCATCATAGCTGTCGACTACTTCACTAAGTGGGTCGAAGCTATGCCAACTTTTAAAGATGATGGAGAGGCTACAACTCTCTTCTTATTGAACCAGATTATAGCATGGTTTGGCATCCCGAGAGAGATTGTCACTGACCATGGCAGTCACTTTTAGAACCAAATGATGTCTGAATTAACATCAAAGCTTGGGTTACGACAATAACATTCATCACCCTACTATCCCCAAGCCAATGGTCAGGTGGAAGCTGTAAAAAGAACTCTTAAGACGATTCTACGGCGAACTATCAACTCAGCCAAGTCAAATTGGCATTTGATGTTATACTCAACATTATGGGCTTACCGACCATTTTTTAATACTGCAACTGGTTTCTCACCTTTCCAACTCATTTACAAGCTGGAAGCAGTCTTTCCCATTGAATGTCAAATCCCATCTCTGAAATTGGCAGTACATTTATTGCCAGACACTTCTCCACTTGAAGAACGGTTAGTACACCTTAAGAAGCTTGATGAACAATGTCACGATGTGGCCCTGGCAAATGAGGTTCATAAACATAAGGTTAAGTTTCAATATGATAGGTCCGTTCATCCTCGGATTTTTTCTGAGGGTGACCTTGTCTTGGTCTATGACCAAGACAAGGACCCCCTAGGGGCAGGAAAGTTTAAACCCATGTGGTTTGGACCCTTCATTATTAAAGAGGTATTAAAAATAGGCACTTATCAGTTGGTCAAATTTGAAGGGAATGATTTGGTAGAGCCTAGAAATGGGCTCTACCTCAAGAAGTATTACTCATAGAACGATCACTGTGGGTAAATTTTTGTAACATATGTATAGTCTTTGTACTATTGCTTTTACATTTCTTTTAAAAACGTGTTATGGATGTGTCATTAATGTTATCTTTCATCAATATGGCAGATGTCAAGTGAGTCCGAGGTGTTCGTTGGGTATGCAGACGGTGCTAGTCGACACACGCGGAGGCTTGCCTCCGCAGCTTGGGTAATCTTTACACCATAGGGTCAGTTGTTATCTTTCGGAGGTATATGCTTAGGTGACACCACAAATAATGTTGTTGAGTATAGTGCAGTTATTGAGTTACTTCATGATGCTTTGTCATTGGGTATCTCTTGTCTTCGGGTCTATCTAGATGCTCAACTGGTTGTGTCGTAGCTAAATAGAATATACCGGGTTCATGACCCAACTTTACACTGACGATTCCTTAGGGTACGTCTCTTGGAATGAAACTTTGATTATATTACATATTTTCATGTTCCTAGGAGTTTAAATCAAATCACAGATACTCTAGCTAATCACATTTTAGATTGGCATCTTTCCCACATATAAAAAGATCATGAACATAAACATGTAAATACATTTTTTCACATATAATCCATAAGACACAAAAAATAGATAAAAACCATATATAAACATCATAAAATCCTCAAAGTACATAGATGGGCACAAGCGCCTCAAAAGTGGGAACAATAACGAGTCACTGGGCATATGCCCTCAAAAAATATATACATATCAGTGTTCGTGGCACATAAAAAGTCTAAAAGTCTGTTCAGGGCCTATGGGCCCTATTATAATCATGTACAGCTTGGGATAAACGCCTAAACAATCGGACCCATGTCTGAGGTTCCCCCATGACATGAGTCTACATGGATGGTGGCAGGTCCTCTATCTCTGCCATCGGGATTGTGCGAGTGAGAGCAGTAAAGTTCTTCTCAATTCGCCTTAGGACCCTCTCAACCTCTCCTGCTGGGAGGTTCCCTTCTACTGCTACTCCTCCAGCGGCGGCAGCTGCGGCTTCTGGCCATGGGCGATGCCTGTTCCGTGCATAGTCGACAGGTTGCACGGGTCCCACATCTGCATGTAATAAAAGATCACCCATCAAAAACTCTGGTATACAAAAAACATGATATACATATCAAAAAGACATAAAAATTACATATGCAAACAAAAAAACTGTACAGGTGGAGACTTACCCATATCCCCTCGCTCCTCACCAGGAGGCACTGGTATCTCTGGAAAAGTCGATCCCCACATATGGGTAGTCATCTATAGCATGGATCTGTCGTGATAGCCAGGAAAAAAATTCATCGTTGAAGGCCTCCACGGTCCTTCCACCACCCTGTCGTGACAGTAACACTGCCCATCTGCATACTGTGTGGAAAGTGGCCAGATGTCCTCGTACTGTCAGCTGAGGACTGAAGCACAAAACTCTCTCAAAAAATAATGAACACAAGATGGTCCCAAACCCAAAGTTCCTATGTTTCCACTATCGACAATCTGTCAATTGCCTCTTCATACATTCCAACAGTGTGGTACTCCAATAAAAATTTTGTACATTCATGCACTGGATAGAACAGTTCATCTGTGTTCACGAAGCCTGATGCATGGCTCCTGAGCTGGTAATCTGCCCAATAAGCAATAGGATGGTCTATAGTGAAAGGCTGGTAATCCTGCTAACAGGTACCAAGGAACCTCTATGATCAGTTCCAGCCTCATAGTACTCATCTATCAGCTCCAAGACATTGCTCGGCTTCGTAGGAAAATTCTGAAAGTTCACTGGTTCCCCTCTCCTTGAGAGGCCAGTCAAAATGTAAATATCCTTGGTGGTGGGCACCAAGGATTGCCCCTCTAGCATGAACGCCTATGCATTAGGGTGAAAGTAATCAACCAAGGCATTCAATAGCCTTGGTTGTGCGTGCATGAATGGACATAAAAAGAATTTCAACAAACTGCACTGCATCAGCATGACCACAACATTCAGATCTACAGCCACTAACTCATTGGCGGCCTCATACTCCCTTTCCCTCCACTGAACATACATCCTGCCAACAATACAAGGTAAAGGAGGGTCAATGATTTTTTACATTTGTTTTTTCATCACGCGGGGGGGGGGGGGGTTNGGTTACACGTGCCCTATAGAGGTGACAGTCGCGGGTACCCATGGGCAGGCTCTACTCTGCATGCGGGTACCCGTGGGCTGTCTCTGGAAAGCCCACGTGTACCTAGGGCCGACCTTTTTAAGGTCGACGCCCACCCCCCAAAAATAAATTAAATGCTAAAAGGAAGTATTGAATAGCTAGATAAGGGAGTTTGTACATACTTTTTCCGAGCATAATTCCATTTCGTCCACTGTAGCTCCCGAAATCATGATCTTTGGCAAAGGGGGTCTTTTGGCTCCAAAGTCAATTTCCAAATCAGCAATGGTGATAATGAGCTGCCAGCTTCTATTTATAGACTTTTTGGCCTCTTTTTGTCACTTTTTTGGGCCCCCTTATTAGTTTCTTTATACCAAAAACCATTTTGAGTGATCCAGGAGTTATATGGGAGGGATTTGATCAGGTATTGGGACACTTTTTTTTTTTGAGTTTCGAAAAATAAAAAATAAAAAATAAAAATATATTGACGGTCCATAATTTCTTTTTTTCAAAAATCAACTTGAGCATATAGGTTAGGCTATCACCCCACCTTTTGCATCTCGTTGCCTTTTTCTTATGATATAGGATCGATCCCATCCTGTTGTGACACAAAACCATCGTATCTGTTATAGAAGTGTCACGACTTGGTGGTAGAGCTTACCAAAACATGGATGCCCTAGGTAGGTCCTGGTTACATTATGGTGTCCATGCCGTTTCTAACAACACTGTAGGCTCGGGAGTCCATATAGTCTTTCCTGAATACAAGTTTGAGCCTCATTTGCATGTGTATTTTTCACTCTTTTTCTTACCCTCCGGACTCCCAAAACATAACGTTTCTCCTTTTAATCCCTTTTCAGACCCTCTAAAAATGAAAAGATTGCCGAGCGATCTTGTGACCTTTCACGCTTGTTAAAATGAAATTTGAAGTCACGTCTGTCTGGCGATAGTTTACCCCTTTTTCAGTCTAGAAGGTCAAGTGTACGAACAAAGGAATACTCTATTGAATTCCCATTCTTTAGAAGAGTATCCTCAGGTATAATTTTATTCCTTTTTTGGGCCTAAGGGACTAAATTTACGAAAAAGAAACCCCCCCCAGAGTCCATAGTTAATCTCTTTTCAGATGCCCTAAAATTAAAAAGATTGTCGAGTGACCTTATTATTTCACACTCGTTAAAATGGTCCAGAAGAACATTCCTGACAGAGTCCATAGTTAAGCTTTTTTCAGACTCCTTAAAAGTGAAAAAATAGCCGAGTGATCTTGTCCTTTTCACACTCGTTAAAATTGTTTTGAATTGACGTCTAATCGGTGCTAGTTTGTCCCTTTTTTGAACCGACTAGACTATTGTCGAAAAAGGTACCCCACTGGAGTCTCCTTTTATTCATTTTCAGACTCTCTAAATATGAAAAACTACCAAGCTTCCCTTCTCTGGGCTCGTTAAACTTACATCGAAGGACGTTACCATTGTGTGTTCTATCAACTGCATTTGCATACTTTACCCATCAACCTTGTAGCAGTGTGCTTCTGCATCTTAACACCTTTGGCCACTGGAGGATTTTTCTCGAGTATCATTTCCCCAGAACATCAGTCTCGTCCTTGTGCCTTGAGCTTGTATTTTTGTAGTACTTGTTCCTCCATTGTAACGTAATATTCTTTTATTCTTTCACAAATTATCAAAAAGAACAAAAAAATCAAATATACCCCAAAAAGAGGATGGGAAAAGTATTTTCTTTATTGGAAGCATAATGAGTCACCCTTGGATAAGGCACATTTGTCTGTTTGGTCATCAGACTATGGGATGTAGTACGACCTTAGGAAGATTTTCTCGCTATATAGAGTTGTGTCCTCCACTGTTTGGTTACTCTTCCAAACATATGGAGAGTTTGCGTGGCCTCCTGCTTCGTAGACTTATGATTAACATATATGTTGCCTAAGTCTTATCACTTGTTGTGTTGTTGTCCAAGGAAAGTTTGTCACTAAGCCTGAGTCGACCCCTCTGCAATATGTCTCTTGTCCGCATACTCGACCATCCTGAATTTCCAATCAAGTCTTTGTTCGAAATCACTGAAGCCTTTAGTCCAATCATCAATATTATCATGTCCATAACCAACGAGCCATCGAAGACCTCTGGGTAGTGCAGTCGTACACTCATATTACACTCCTACCTGAGTTTTAGAAGATTTTGAAGTTGTTGCTCGAGCTCTGAAGTACAGCCATCAGGTCAAATCAGCTTCTAGGAGATGGATACTCTATATGTATATCTTTCGGATTTCGAGATGTACCTTCACTGTGTATTATTCACGGCTACTCTTTATAGTTATTTGACATGGATCTATAGTGTATTTGATTGGTAGCCATGGTTCTATTTTATCCCGAGCATGGGTATGCCCGCCTTGGTGAGACATGTGTTATTTTACAGACGAAACCTCCTGATTCCTGATTCTTGGGCTCACTCATTTAGCATATCAATACAGATTGGTAAAAGATTGGTCATGTATTTCAGCCATCATATGCTCTTCTAAACTCACACATTAGGGGGCATCTGTTATAACCCTAAATTGCACTACACATGCTTACCTGGCATCAGGATAACTCATATCCCTTCATTGCCAAAACATCTGCTGAAAAACCTCTTTGAAAATCCTCTTGGGTCAAGGTACACGCGCCCTAACCCACTACTGCATGCGTGTGAACACTGGCAGGCCTACTACAACCCGTGTTTACCTAACAAAACACAAAAATAGGAAAGTTGCCAATGGGACAAAAAGCTATGGGTCAGTTAACTGAAACTCCCGGCCATGCAAAGTCGAGAGTTCATCCAAAACCCTAGCTCCTTCTAGCCTATAAAAGAAGGGGTAGGGGTACCATTTGGAGGAGGAAAAATATAGCGAAGAAAATCTGCCCATTTTCTGAATCCATTGTCCCAACCCTTTAGCCTTTCCTCAAGCCTAAGGAGAATTAACGCAAAGCAGTTGGAGGACCAAAGAAGAGGAGGAGCCCAGGATTAGGATCAAGGAGCGGTGGCTGGTCTCGACTTTGATTGTAAGTTGATTCATTTTGAAAATAATAAAAGAATACTTTTCCCGTCCCAATGCATGAGTTATCTATGATTTGTTTAATTTATGCTTAATTTCTAACCCTCTAGTAGAAAAGTAGCATGCATGCGTAGTGTTTTGTCTTGATTGCAGGATTATCTTTGGAAGGAGCAGTGCAAGTAAGTAGGAAAATCACAACGGAGGATCTACACCAAACATTAGTAAAAAGGTTAGTAGTTTCTTTCCATGCATGTATTGTGAAAGAGGGGTTTAAGTTTTGGGTGGTAGGTTAAAAAGTAATTTCTTTACAGTCAAAATCTGCATGCAAGTCTGACCCTAGTTTGCTAGTTCGTAGGGTATTTTTCCCAACAACACTCTCCTTGGGGATTCTCCCACTGTCTTCATTCTTCTATTATTTCTCTTCACATGTTTCTCTCCAAGTTCCTCTTCTCTTTGATATCAATAACAAAGAGTGACTCTCCTGAAAGTATGCCTTCTATGAATAATCCATATTTGAATTCATGCACTTGACTCTTACTCTTATGATATTTCTCTTTATCTCCCTTTGACATCATGGGAAAATGGATAAATCCCCCTGTCGGTATGTCTCCCCCTGTCTGCATGCTTCTAATCTTTTTTTCCTTATCTTTTTCTCTGACAATTTCTCTCCCCTTGACTTCTCTACAAGATGTAGTCTAGATCAATATAGAGATTGTTGGACACAATGACCACACTGAGGGGGGGGGGGGTGAATTAGTGTAGGGATATTTTACACTTATTTCAAAAATTTAGTTAGCAACCACTTCAAACATAATTACTTCCATTCACAACTAGTTGTTTGCATATAAATATATCTCAACAACATACATCAATAATAAATCATCATGATAAACAACACAAAGGACACTATATATATATATATATAATTTGTGTATTATGTGTTACAGGAGACTACAATATCAGGGGTTTATCAACACCAACTGAAAAAAGCACTAACTCTCAATG
>ML786656.1:162461-214017 GCA_009831015.1 Picea engelmannii | reverse complement strand
TACATATATATATATATATATATATATATATATATATATATATATATATATATATATATATATATATGGACTTTTGGATTGGCCAACGGAGCCATTAAACCCGTCAGAATGAGTTATACCAAATGGCTTGGGTTATTTAGACAACCCCGGAACGGACTCGCTCTTCCAGTTGACGGACGGTCAATTTCGCTCGTCAAAAAATGATGCTAGAAGGAGGGGCGAGGTCGATTTAATGATTAAATGTTTCACCCCTTAGCTTTTCATAATTCTATATTTATAAATCCTTCTTATGTATCATCTTATAATGCACTACAAGTCAAACTAACTATTTGGAGTCAATTTCTTCAAATTCTTAATGGATTTTGCCCAAATCACTATGTCGGAACATGATTTTAATGTCTCATTACCAATTATTTCCAACAAGACAACTAATCTCTTTTTAAAACTCACCTTTGATGGTGAAGGGAACACATCTGCAGTAGACCATATTTCTAATTTTTATTTATAAGTGTTTAAGATATAAGATTACCGACTCTAATGTTACATGAAGATTGTTCGCTCTCATTTTCCGAGGTCAGGTTAAGGTTTGGTTTGAATCTTTTCGGGCTAATTCTATTTGTTCTTTGTCTGAGTTTGTATTTGAGTTTTTATCAGATTTTAGCAACTATGATTATGATGAATTAAGTGAAGAATTAAGTTGCTTAAGGAAAGAAAATGGTGAATCATTCAATGATTTTGCAATTAGGTTCATTCATGTTGGTATTAGATTCCCTTTGAAAGAAATGTCGCTTATTAATGAATGGTTTGAATATCTCATTTCTCTCTCAGACAAGCAAGATCAACTAATTTTTAACCAATAAGAATTGAGCACTAACACTCAATCTCAAGATGGTTCAAATTTTCATGTTGGTCTTGAAGATTTTGAAGCACCACAATTTTTGTCGACTTCTTTCATTTTGGCAAATCATGAGCCACATAATGCAATTTTCACATCTAATCATTCTTTGCAAATAATGTCTCCTCCTGTTGAAGAAGGAACCTTTACTTTAAAAGATGACAGTTGTCCCACTCTCATAGATTTTATAACAGTTTCTAAAGTAAAAGAGGCCGAATGTGAAGTTGATAATCACGTGGACGATAAATCTTCCCCTAATTTAGTTGAGCAGATCCATGATCAATCAGTGGGAGACAACATCATTAGGCAGACTATTAATCAACCTTCTATCTCTAGTGATTTGCTCTCAAATTTTCCCTTACATAATGAACCAAATTGTCTCTTAGAAACTGTTTCGTATTCTTTAAAAGAGAATACAACAGAGGTTGATCAATTTATACAAGGAGAGGGAACAAAACCATATTTCAAAACGTATATACCTATCATTTCAAGAGATGCATTTCGCCTCCTCAATTCTTCTACATATTATTCCTTGTACCCTGATATTTTTGATCCTAATGTTGTGCAATTGCATGTTCCATATTGCCTTGGAGAGAATTCAACATTATATAATCAGGTACAAAGAGATTACTAAATAGAAGATAAAGAGGAAAATAATTCTACCCATGAACATATCAATTCTTATTCTCATCAATTACCCGTGGGTAAATCAAGAAATGATTTGAAAGAGTCTCAAATTGCATCTTCCATTGATTCATCTCAATTTGTGATTAAAGAAGAATCTATATTTTTCAATGATCAATTATTTGAGGTTGAAAAGTATAATCGGCCAAATATTATTACCAATGATGATTATTTAAAAATGTTGGTTGTTCCATTTAGTCCACCTCAAATAGTTAATCTTGAAGTATTTAATCTCAAAGGAAAGTTTAAAGAGAATGAGACATTTCTTTTCCGATCGAGAATCACGATAAGTTCTCGCCATCTTGATCTGACCTTTTTACAAGATTCTTTCCTTGATAGTCTAATACTTTATTCTCATCAGAAATATTTTTTGTATGTGAATTCTTTCGAACAATCCCATGTTAGTAATTGCATGTATTATGACAAGGTTGCAGATTGGTTGGAGTATTCATATCTCAAAAATTTTCCAGGGAATGATAAGATTATCTTCACTTTATTAAGAGATCAAGGAGGTAACTTTAACACACTCATTTTACATCCTTTAGATGGAGAAAATATGGAATGAAAGGAAAATTGTCGGGAGGATGGGGCACTTCTGTCTAGGCTGATGGTTATGTCAGGGCCCCGTAACTCTCACAAGCTTCACAATCTCATTTTTTCATATTTTTGTGACCTATATAATGACAAAATTGAAAAATGGCTAGAGGATTCATACAAAAAGAATGTTCAAGGGAATGGTAAGGTCATGCTTGCTTTGTTTTTAAATGATGATGATAAAGGTAAGTATGATATATTTTTGTTATTTTTCGATATACTACCATTTTTGTTAGTAATATTTGATCTTGTCTCCATTGCAGGATTGGAGTTACTCCGATGGCTACATTGGAAGCATGACTTCACTTAGTATTTTTGATTTGTTTAGTAGTTAGAGTAGGTTTAGGAGTAGGTTTTCTTTTAGTTTATTTCTCAGTTTTTATCTTTGTAGTAATGCAGTTATGAACAAGTGGGCACACCAAGAGAACCATAATATGAATGTTGTTAGGGAAGTCCACTTTAAATCTTTTTCTCTCTTCTTTTCGTTGAATATTTATTTTCAAAATCGTAGTATCATCATGAAAATTTTAAATGGAAAGTAAAGAGATAAGTAAATTTAAACTATCATTTCAATCCTGACCCAAGGTGCCACAAGTAGGACTGCACTCATCTTAATAAGGATTTTTCTATTTTTAGTCTCTTTTATTTTTAATAATAATGCTTGGTCAAAGTAATATCGTATGCATCACTATCTTAAGAAAAGAACTTGATCGCACATGATATTTTATATGATTTAGTTCTTCCTTTATTTCACAGTGAGATGATAGTGGATGCAAAAACTCAAGTTTATCTTTGGCCAAAATCATTTCCTGAAAATTTTTCTTTTTCTGTTTTGATTTTGTGTACTTCTTATTTTGAATCCCATTAATAAAATTTGATTTGGTTTGTTGCGTGTTTTTGTTTTCTTTGATTATTTTGAATGATTTTTCTTCTTATCTTTCTTTTTAAATAAATATATTTATGATCAAAGAGATGTTGTCGAAGGAAGCATTTATTTTAAGACTTGTGTTTTTCAAGCAAATTGAAATAGTTCAAAGAGGTCCTGATATTAAGATATAGCTCAGACAATTGATTTTTAAGTCAATTGTCACTCTCATTTTGTCCTCAAATTATCTTTGCTAGAGTATTACACCAGAGATATGATTTAAATCTTTGAGAATTATGATGATATTTAAACTTTTTACACCATCCATATTCTTAAGGAATCACTTTTAAGTGCTTCTCCATTCTCTAGATGATTTCTTAAAGGAAATCTAAAATATCTAAACCATGATAAAACTTCCAATTTTGAAAGAAAATAAATTGCATGGTCAACTATTCAATTGTATTGCAATTAACCTCTAGTATCACCCCGCTCTCTTTTTCATCAAGAAGTCTATAATTGTATTATTATTTAAAAGTGGCATAAGAGGGTTGGAAGCACTTAAGTGTGGGAAGTGTGTGTAAACCCGCTGGGGTACTGATACCAAGACAACTTCTTATTATGGTATCATGTGTTGACACATGATACCAAGGCAACTTCGTCGGGGTACTGAACATGTCTGCTGGTAATGAAGCAATGTCAGGTCGAGAGGTAGAAGGTATATGTTTTTAAATTAGATTTTATGGAAGTATACATCATGTGGATACAACTATTGGATGGGATTAAAGCATTTGAGTGGGTTAAATGACATCCCTATCAAGGCTATGGATGCCTGCTAGAAGCAATGGCTCTGTCAATGGTATTGAAGTTCTTTTATAAACATCGTGACTCTTTGATTAAGACATTATTTAAGGTTATAATCCCCTGCAAAAAAAATTCTATTGTCTGGTTATAACATTGAGCTTATCCTAATACCATATGGTCTCAGAGTGAATTTGTTTCAGGGAGCTTAAATCATTTTATCAATCTTATTATTTTCTTCCCGAGATGAAATCTTACCAGATCAGAGATAACTGCTTCACTGAGTAAGTCGCCATTTGTTTGACCCCAACAACTCCCCCTATATTTTTACAAAACTTAAAGGGCCCCTATTAGAATCTTGATAATTATAATGAGCTACAGAATCAACCTTTTCAAATAGTTCCATGCCTTGGCTTGCTTTGAGACAAACTTAAGACATTCACTATAGTATGAAACATTCATTACAAGAGTATATGTCAAAAGTTAGAAACAAGCATAAAAATTTCAATTTAATAAAAACCTTAATTTTTATCAAATGCTTACTTTCGCTTAAATTATGATTATGTGTTCATTCTTTTGCTCATTAGCAAGTTTGACTATTTTGAATAATGTGTTCAATACTTCATCAAATAATATCTTGGTTGGTTTCTCATTTTCATGAAATCATTTGGTGATATTAATTAATTATTTTTTTTTTTCATTTTGCATCTCATTTCAAAATAATAATAATCAAAGAATTATCTATCATTTGTTTGATTTTGTAAAAAACCAAAATTAATATTTCTTCTCCATTAACTTGAAGATTCTAGATAATATTTGAAAGCAAATTATAAACAATGTTTGTTTATAAGTTATAGTTAGTTTAAATTCATTTTTTATTTTTTTAGATTTTGTTTTATTCACAATTTTTAGGTTATTAATTTAGGTTTCTTTTTGTTTCACAGGTTTCTATTATCAAATATTTTATACGGATATGATCATGGATTGATTTTATTATCTAAATACGTTCAAGATGATTGATCCAAAAATAATTTTGGATTGCTACAAATAATTTTATGAGCAACAACAGATAAAATTTGGAAAGGCATCAAGATCAGACAAGCGATTTTGCAGAACTGATTTTAGCCAAACCGTGAGGAATTTGAAGAAACGGTTGAAAACCCATAACCCAAATGGACCCATTTACCTACTACGCAGATATTTTCCCCCAAAAATGTATGATTTGAGAGATATTGATGTCTTTTTACGAGACAAATTTCAGGTGGCGAAAATTAATAGTGATGCCCAGACTGTTCATTCATTGTATAAATATATGAGAAAGTCCAGAGCCATGGATCCAAGAATTGGAGAGGAGGATTTTTATCCTTTCTCTTTTGTATATTATATCTTTTGTAAAAATTTTATTTCTTTTCAAATGGAGTGATGGATGGCTAGAATCTTTGGGAGAATGAACGAGTATTTTTAAAGAAGAATATGGAATTCCAGGTTGCTTAATGGCTTTTGTCCTATGAGTAAAATGGTTTTATTTTCATATAATATCTTCATATTCTTTGAACAATTAATTATGCATTGATTTAAATAGCTTTAGTCTTTTTTATCACTACATGGTTAATTATTATCATTTATGTATTAATTTTTCCAATCTTTAAAGTCTATTATCCAAAAAAAATCTTCCAGGACTACAGAGTGGACAAGTGATTCCAAAAACTTAATAGAACGACATATATGCATTTTGGCTTTAGCCTTTTGTTTATAATGTTGTTACTTATGTTTTTTTGATCTTGTTACATGTGTAGGTCTGATATCTTTAGATTAAATGATCTGTGATGTGTTGGAGGTTTATATTATAAATACCATCTATCATTTGCTTCATCAAAAGACAAATGTTGTGATTATATCTTCGATTTAAATAATGGGATTTATCTTTGAGTTTTAAATTGAATGATAAAATGCATAGATTGCTTCCAGATTTATCTTGTTGTAATCATGTATAATTATGAGATCACGTGTTTATGTTTGTGTTTCATTTTCTGTCATTAAAACCTAAGTTGCCAATACATGTTTTGAATTTACTTAGAACAATCATAAGGTTCATTGCAGATTTCTCTCTTGGACATGGCAGTTGGATGTTCACCACTCATGCAGATGCTTGGATACACCTCACTAATTCACTGACAGGATAGCTTCTTTGTATTTTTCTGTCATTTACATATCATTGAAACTAGAATGTATGGTTCATCTTTGACTATCCACATGTTCATGTTTCATTAACTTTTTTTTGCAAGATTCTTTAAATTTATAAAAGAAAAATAATAAATATTTTTATGTGCTTTCTTTATCTGCTTCCTAGAAGCAATCATTTTTCACATCAATTTTCGTAAGTTTTGATTAAAACTTGCATCTTGTAAATCATGTAAATAAATGAGACTTGTATATCTTCTACTTAAATACAATTACTATAGTTACATTTGAACATATGTACATATATATAGTGTGTTTAGTAATTAGTTAGTTATTTCAGCTCTTTTATTTATTTTATTTGTTTCTTCTAGCACTTTTAGATTGGCCAATGGAGTCATTAAACCCGTCAGAATGAGTTTTTTTTTTTGTAAGTAAGAAGTATAGATTATATTTAGTGCCTTCTAGAGCTGAAAAGAGTTGCCAAAATACAGTAATAAACTGGCTAAAATTGCTGGACTGCCCCAACAGAGGGGAAACCAGTCCAGCCAGCCCCCAATTCACAAGTTTGAGAAAGTTGCAGGTTCAGAAAACACATACAGACCCTACTATCTGCTTCTAGACTACGAGCCTAAAGGAACTACATGATCAGCAAAAAGAAATCTAAACACCTGTCTAATATCCAATCCACGTGGCTCGAAGGTCCTCTATCCACGGTTCCATCTCGAGGTTGGCCGGCTGGTCATCCCTGCGTTATTCATTTCGCTCCACATGCTCCTCGTCCTCCACTGGGCCGCTACATGCTGCTTCCTTCTGCCTGTCCGTTGTTTGTCGCCGAATGCTATCCATCGCAATGTCAGGGGCCTCCCCCGGAGAGGAGCCAGTTGGGTCCGAGGAGAGCTCCGACTGCATAGTTGATAGGATATGAAGAAAGGTGGTGACGTTGTCTTCTGTGGCCTGCAGTCGAAACTTGAGGTTCGTCATCTCCCTTCTGAGCTCAAATACTAAATCATACAGAATGCCCAATCGCTCTTTGAAATTCTCACTGTCGAGGTGGCTCGCAGGGTGGAGACGCGCTCGCTTGGACTCTCCAACAGCCACTGGTGCACTCCTCCAGGTGCTCGAGGATCTGGGGAAGGACATTGTTGCCATGAAATGCATCCGGGGGTCTGGAGGGGAGCGAGGAGTCGGGGTCGAACCCCATGGGATTGTAGCCATGGAATGTAAAAGCGCAAACTGCGAAGGTGGTGGGGTTATCGCGGAGCGAAAGTGCAAGGATTGCAAAGGTGGTGGGGTGGCAGTTGGGGACAAGCTTTGAGGGAGGGAGGAAGAACCAGTCGCCGGGGAGGCCGAAGGCGAGACCCAGGGTCTGCGGGGCTTCCAGGGTGAGCCCCGCTTCGCCTTCCCTCTTAACCTTTCCTTCATGTGTGCAGGTGAGCAAGGCGGAATAGGGTTGGACCAGTGTAGCAGATAGACGAAGAAGATAGCCTCTGTGGAAGCCTGGTGATGGTTGCGTCGTGAAGGGGGGAGCCCTTCCGAATGCTTACAAGGTGAAATGCCAAAACTAACAATCTGAGCCATTAAACAAGCTACGTGGAAGCTGGAGGTGGCGTAAATGACCCTTGCTTCATCCATTATGTGGCATATAAATGCCATTACTCTTCCGGGAGGGCATGGTACTGTAGCACGGGCCCGTCACGTGGCTCTGTGCTGCGGCGTGTTGTGTCCGGTTCCATCATCTGCCACGGGGAATCCACTAACACCCCATCCGGGGAAGCATCTACTGATCCATATTTTCGTATGCACTACTGGAGAATAGGATGCTCAGGGTTCTGGGCAGAGTAGCATCGGAGGTCTAGTTCTCTCCACTCAATGCCCACATTAGCCAATTCGTCCGTGATCTGGTTCGCCTTCCTTCTGACGTGGGTGGGGATGATCACCTGGTGGGAGTGCAACAGTCCCACAATGATCTGCAGACCATGAGTGAGTCTCCAGCTTGGCGAGATGTTGTCCGGGTTGACCTCGTGTAGGATTCTTTGCAGCAGGCCAATGATTACCTGAGAATCCCCCTCGACGATGAGTTTTGTATAATTATTCTGTGAGGCCATTTACAAGCCTTTAATGAGTCTCCAGAGTTCTGCTGCATTATTTGTGGAATGCCCGAGGGGTCCTGTGCCTATGGATAAAATATGTCCAAGGTGATTTCGAAAGACTACTCCATAACCTGCATCTCCCGGATTGCCTTTAGAGGCTCCGTCAAAGTTGAGTTTGAGAAAATATTTTGGGGGAGGAGACCAATGGGAAGGGCTATTCAGGGGGGGTTGGACGGGGGGGAGGAGGTTGTCTGAGAGGGGGGAAGAGGAGTCCAATGCCGAAGGATAGGGAGCTCAGCAGGTGGGCAAGCAAAGTCTGCATCCGTCCAAGGTCTAAGGCGTAGGGTTTCCTGAAGATTGCCTTGGCATAGAGCCCAACAAAGATTCCAAGGATGAGCCTTATCTCTGAAGATTCTGTTGTTTATTTCTTTCCATATGTGCCAGAGGACCATGCTAGGTAAGAGCTTCCAAACCCTGTTGAGATAGGGAGAGAAAAAAGCCTGATCCCTCCAGTTGAGGAGGGTCTCTATGACACTGTCTCTGAGGCGTTCCGAGGTGCGCATGCTTATCACTACTTGGTCCCAAACTTGCGCTGTGTAGGGGCAAGTGTTGAGTAGGTGATTCAAAGTTTCCTCCGCCTTTCCACAAAGAGTGAAAATAGAAGGTCCAGTAAATCCCCGCTTCAGAAGATTATCCCAGGTGAGAATACTTGAGTGTGAGACTAACCAGAGAAAAAGGGTGATTTTCGGCCAGTGCTTCAGATTCCAAATCTTCTCCCAAATCTTCATATTGAGGGTGTGGTCTGCCTTGGTTGTGAGTTGATAGGATTCCTGTGTGTTGTAGGAGCCCTGTGGTCTGTATCCCCATCTAAGAATGTCTTCACCATTTCGTATGGGAATTTTCCTCTTGTTCAGAGCTTCATGAAGAGGCGTCAGGTCTATTTGCGGCGCCAAGTTGATTCACCCCCGATCCAGATGCCAACAGTGCCAAGTGTCCTCTGCGTGGTCGTTCAGCCAATAATCTGCTACCTTTGTTAGGCCCATATCGGTAGCCTGGGCGCACATGTCACGGAACCAATCCTCAGCGTTTAAAGTGGGCCACTGTTGCCAGGAATCTTGCCAGAACACAGCCATTTCTCCATTGCCTATCTCCCAGAAAGCATGTTGCGTTATTATCTGCCTATTCTGCTTGGTCGCTGTCCATATCAAGGAGCCTGTGTTATCCCCATTCCAGCGAATCAGGTTATTCTCTGTCGTATTAGGGGAATATTTCTTCCTCCACAACTTGGCCCAAAGGTCTGTGGGATTTTTGAGCCAACGCCACCAGATTTGTGCACTGAGGACTCTATTCATTATGGACGGATCTCTTATTCCCAGGCCTCCCTGATCCTTAGGCTTGCAGATCTTATCCCAACTAACTAAGGCGAGATTTTTGTCTTTGTTGTGGCCATGCCAGAGGAAATTTCTTTGAAGACTTTTGATGGTGTTGAGGACAGATATGGGGGCAACTAACATAGAGAAAGCATAAATCGGGAGGGCTTGAAGGACAACTTTGAGTAGAATGAGGCGGCTTGGCAGATTTAGAGCTCTAAAGGTCCAGGAAGAAAGCCTCTTGGAGAAGGAAGAAAAGAGGTTCTCCCAGGAGGATTTTTTGTGAGCATTGTCAATTAAGGGTAAGCCTAAATATTTGGATGGAAGGGAGCTTCTTTTGAAACCCAGGATCTCCGAGATGTGACGCTGGATCGGGGGGGGTGTATTGAAAAAGAAAATTTGTGACTTGTCTTTGTTGCATTCCAGTCCTGAGGCAGCGGAGAAGATTTGAAGAATCTCCTTGAGAGAGTTGGCTTCCCTAGCAGCCGGGCTTCCCATTAGGAGGGTGTCATCCACGAACTGACTGTGAGAGATGGGCGGGGTTAAGCCATGTAGGGGTAGACCGGTTAACCGATTATTTTCCAGAGCCGCGTGAATAGATCTGCTAAGTCCTTCCACCATGATAATGAAAAGGAAAGGGGAGAAGGGCTTCGAGGGGACCCCATTGATGAGTAGTGAAAAGAAGGCTGAGGAGGTGAGATTTAAGATCCAAGTAACCTAGTTTTGATCAAAGCCAAACGCTATTAGCATTGCTTTCATATATTCCCAGCTGAGTTTGTCAAAGGATTTTGAAATGTCCAACTTTAAGAGCATCCCTGGGGTTTTTGTTTTTTGCAAGGAGTGAACTACCTCATGTGCCAAGATAATGCTGTCCAAGATTTTCCTGCCTTCAACACATCCCGACTGCTCTAGGGATATGATTGTTGGTAGGATCGGCTTGAGTCTGCGAGTGATGACTTTTGTGAGGAGTTTGTAAATAACGTTGCAGAGGGCTATGGGCCTGTATTGCTTTGATCTGTTCGCTTGCCCCTCTTTGGGAATAAGGGTAAGGAAGGTTTCATTAAAATCCCGTAGGACTTCTCCTGTAATCCTTGAGTCTTCCAGGATTTCCCAAACCTCTGTTCTAATCATCGGCCAGCAGTAGTGGAAGAAGTCGCTTGTGAAGCCATCTGGGCCTGGAGCCTTGCATTTGGGGGTATCTTGTAGTGCCTGGTCTACTTCTTCGATGGTAAAGGGCCTGAGGAGAGCTTCATTTTGTTCCTGAGTCACAAGGGTGGGTACGTGTCTAGTGATCTGGTTGATGGCTTCACTGCGGTCTGGAATGGGTTCCGTGAGAAGGTCTTGGAAGTAGTCCACTAGATGGTTTTCCAGGTCAACGTGGGAGTGAAGGGTCTCCCCCTCCTCTATAATAAGATGCATTATCTTATTGGATTGTCTTCTCTGGATAGTAGCTCTGTGGAAGAATTTGGTGTTGCGTTCCCCCTCCTTGAGCCATTGAATTCGTGACTTCTGTTTCCACAGTATCTCCTCCTGCTTTTTCCTTTCTGCTAGCTATTGGTTCACTTTGATTTCCAGATCTCTGAGCTCCTCTGTGAACCCTTGCTCTCTTATTATACTTTGTAGTTCGTCCATTTGCTCCGTGAGCTGTTTTTTTGAATCAAGGATACTGCCGAAAGTGAATCTGTTCTAGAATTTCAGCTTTTTTTTGAGATTTTTCAACTTCTGTTGGAACCTATACATCTTAGATCCATGGGGAATTTCCGCCTCCTTTCACCAGCCTTGAATATTTTCTTGGAAGTCTGGATGGTCTAACCAAAATTGTTCGAATCAGAAAGGTTTTTTCCCCGGAATGGCTGGGACATCCAACCATAATTGAATGGGCCAGTGATCTGATCCCGTGCGATTGAGGACACTGGATTCTATAGCCATCCCGTCCATCATGAGTGGCTCTGATACCAGGAAGTAGTTGAGTTTGCATGCAATCTAGTGCAGACCCATTCTTCTATTAGACCAGGTATGAATGCCATTTATGGTCTCTAAATCAATTAGCCTGAGGTCATCTATTAAACTATTGAATTCGCCTGAGTCTCGATCCAGTTGATGTGAGCCTCCCTTTTTTTCCTCCAGGCTGCGTATGATATTAAAGTCGCCCCCCACTATCCATATGTGGTATTGTGTGAGGCTGGATAGGTAACTTAGGCTTCTAAGGAAGGCCTGTTTGTCTCTTGGAGTGGCCGGTCCATAGACAGTTGTTAGATGCCCTGGCTTGTCAGATCCTATGAGTCTGTAATTGGCTATAATGGCCCATCTGGTGGTGCAAAAGTTATCCAACAAGACAGTATTGGTATTCCAAAGGAGAGCCAATCCTCCAGCTGTTCTTGTAGCATCAATTGAGACCACTCCTCCCTGCTTCCAATAATAGGAGAGTAGTCGATTTATTTCCTCTGAGGTACATTTTGTTTCCTGCAACATTACAACATCTGGTGCTTCTTCTATAATCAACTCTCGTAGCAGTTTCTGTTTGCTACGACCGTTGAGGCCTCTGATGTTCCAAGAGATGATTTTCATGATNAGCTATCTGAGATCAGGTGGATCTGCCCTAAGTTTACCATAAAGCTTCCAATTTCCTGTATGAGCTTATTAGTTGATTTCCTTCCTCGTTTTTTCTCAGCTTTTTGTGCCTTGTTTGGGGTCTTTGTCTGACTGCTTTGGATGCCCAGTGCTTTGCTGGCTCGGGTAGACGAGAGCACCAAGGAGTTGAGGAACACTTTATGCACCTTCCTGAGTTGATCCCTTGGTATGGTATAAAGTTTTTGGTGTCGATAGGCATGCTCAAGGTGTTCCAAATCCACTCCCGCTAGATCTTGTTCTTCCACCTCCATTTCCTCATCTCCGTCTTCTGTCTCCGGCTACTCGGGTTGGTCCCTCAGTGACCCTATTGATGGTAGCTCCGTCTCCTTATTCTTTTTTGGTTGTTCAACGAGACCCTTTGTTTGAAAGGCCGTGTGCTGGGGTGATGGGTTAATGTGGGTTGTGTTTGGAGGTTCCTCTGGATTATCTTGTAAAATTGCATATTTATTGCTGGTGGAAGGGTCTTTACTTACCTGAGTTGGTTTCTTTCTGCTACCCTGTCATCTGCATCCTTCCTGTTGTGTGAATCCCTCCTTGTCTTGGCCATTTTCCGGTTTCCCCTCCTTGGACGTGTTGTTGAGTGGACATTCCCTAAAGAGATGTCCATGCTCGTGGCACTTCCTGCAGCAGAAGGGTATATGTTCGTAATCAATGGTTTGGGCCCAATCCTCATCATGATATTACAACATAATAAAGCCCGGGAGCGGCTTGGCTATATTCAGATACACACAAATTCTTGCATAAGATGTGTATCGTCTCTGCTTAGTTGCTTCAGAGGACTTAACATAAATGCCGATGGTGTTGCCTATGCCAACTAGAACTTCCTCCAACCAAAATTCCTGGGGAAGAGAGTACAGCCTGATCCAGACCGGCACATGGGTGAAATCTTCCTTTTCAGGACTAAAATTCTCTGTCCAGAATCTCAAGAAGAGTCCTGCCGAGTTAAAAAAATAGGGCCCTCCATCAAAGATACGGTTCCTGTCTTCGAGATTGTGGAAGATGATCGTGAAGAAACCCTTCGATCCTAGTTGGAGATCATAATGACCTTTTGGTCTCCACCAGTACTGTATCCATTTGATTAGTTCTCTTTCCGAGGGCCATAGCCCTAGGAACTTCCCTATCAGGGCATTATCTTGCATATATTGTTTCTTCTCCTCTATACGGGGCGAGTTAATGACATATTTTGGGGCGATTGGAGCTTGGGGAATGCACTTACTGGGGATCCAAGGAGCCGAGGCGTGTGAAGAGTTGTCTTCCTTGGTCGGATCCATATCCATGTCCCGATCTTTGAGGGTTCCTTCGACTATCAACTGCATGCGCATCTCCGAAGGCGTTTCGAAGGTCGGCCTCTTCACTCGGGCTGCCAGATCTTCATTGGCTGTTACTTGGCTGTAAGTGACGCCCTTCGGCGCCTCCCCCTGGCCTTGCGAGAGCCCCTGCGGGGCCATTATTTTGTGGCCGTAGTCCTCTGCGGCTGTCAGTATGTAAACCCTAGCTTCAGAACTAGCCTAATCGCAAATTGCTCACGGCCTATTGTTAACTCGTCAGAATGAATTATACCAAACATCTTGGGTTATTTAGACAATCCCGGACTAGACTCACTCTTCCAGTTGACCAACGGTCAATTTCGCCCGTCAACAGGTTGATACCCCGAGTATTTTTCTGATTGATAACACTTCATATTTATCTGTTGCACCTAGATATGATGTGTACACCGATGATTATACGATCATTTCCTTGGAACATTTTGCTGTAGGTTTTTCATGGAGGAAGGATGGTCTTCAGCCAGAATTCATTCGTCTTCATGAGAATACCAAATCAGATGATTTTGAGCACAATGATGCAGAACAAAGAATCCTAGAGGAAATTTGTTATTTATCTCAGGACCATGCATTTTTTCATGATCCTTTTGCTGACCTTTTAGATTCATTTAATGGAGGAGTATGCTATGTCATGGATATTTTTTCACAGGAATCGAGGAAAATTTTGATTCATGATCAACAACATGTTAGATGAGAGTTTTCATTTTCCTTTTTTGGCCTACTCAAAGAAAGTGTGAGCAGATTTCAAACAAATAGGCAATTATTAGATTGGCTTCACTGACATTTTAGTATCATTTGATTCAGTGGGAATTTTTCGGTAATTAGAGTAGGTGATGTATATAAATAATCTTGAAATTGAGCATTAGAGTACAACAATGGTTTTCAGTATGTTTCCAGTTCACTTTGGAATCCATATGGTTTTGTTTTAAAGCATTACGACCCCATAACCCAATGAATTCTAAGAAGTTTTGGTTTTGGAAAGGTGCAAGTAAAGTGACATGGTTCAGAGTTTGATAAGGACGATTGCAGGTCACCCAATGGATGAAGGCACGTGGTCTACTTTTCTTGGAACTTTATAGGAAAGCACCATCCCTAGATGGAGCCTATGTTGGAATAAATGTTGGAAATTTCTCAACTCAATGTCTTTCCCCAAAATTTATGTTAGTTACGCCACTTAGTTTCATAACTTTGTTGCTTGGCGTAAGCTTGTGTAACCATTAAGCCCTTGCGCCATTTGACGCAACCTTTATGTTGCAGTAAAAACTCTAAATATATCGCCATTTTCGCCGAACTTTTCTACCGCCAAGATATCAAATATTTAAAAAGTTTCCCAAGGTCTTCCATTTTTTCCTACTTCACATTCCTTCATTGTGAAGAGTGTCAGTTATACAATCAAACTATAAATTTTTCTCTTTCCATATATTATTTTAAAATTATTTTAAAATTATTTTATATAATTTTAAAAGTTTGAAAAAATATATTTTAATCCAATCCCTTTGTATTGTTGAGTCCACTATCCTTCACATCCCGATATTTAAACTATTCACTGTAAGCTACATGCCAAGTCATAATACACGCACACAAGACTCCAAGGAGAGTTTTCACGTGGGGATCAAAGAAACACACCATCTTTATGAGCATTAAGTCACAAGGAGAATGAACAGAAGTGTTGGCATTTTAGCGACCAAATACACCAAGTGTTAAGTCGCATGGAGGAAGGACTCATGAGGAGACCTGAAAGGGGTGTGCTACATGCCCAGAAATCGCAAGAATAAGTATTATATGTAAAATTTGAGTTCTATTTCGGGGATTTTGCCGACGTAGGGTTTTAAATAACTACTTCTCTGTTTCCCCGAAACCCGAAAGCCCAAAAGCGGGACTCCAGTCATATGCAACATTCACATAAGTGGATTTGGACGCTAGAATGGGTGGGGGCACAGGGTCGGGCGCAACTCCTGTTGTTGCACGATTATCATAAGAAGCATGCAATCTGACTGTCGGTGTAGTTTTGAAGGTTGTAGGAGATCCATACAGGCCTTGGAGGCTATTGAGAGACTACAAAAATGAGTGGATAATCCTATTGTCATTCCAAATAATAGGTTACTAGATGTTGTTGAAGAACATACACCTCTCAAAGAGGCTTTCCTCCTTGTTGATGATGTTCTACGTCAAGGTGTACAAGGAATTTCTGATATTATAACAATTCCAGGTTTAGTGAATGTGGACTTTGCAAATGTGAAGGTTTTTATGAGAAATTCAAGAACTACAATGCTTGGAGTGGGCATGTCATCTAGAAAAAACTGAGCAGAGGAAGCTGCATAGCAAGCTACTTCATCTCCCCTCATCGAAATATCGATAAAGCGTGCTTCTGGTGTTGTGTACAATATTACTGTGGGGAAAAGACCTTACATTGGAAGAATTAAACAAAGTATCCCAGGTTGTTACTAGCTTAGCATATCCATCAACAAATACCAAATCGAACTAGCATCAAAACACCAAACGCCAAGGAAGCTATGAAATTCATAGTCAACAAGTCACCCCAGATGTTGGTCGACTTCATGAGTGTTGCTTAAATTAGAGGTCGACTTCAAGTTTATTTTCATGCAACTGGGCATAATCGACAACAACTATCATAATTCAAAACATTTATTGGTTACCTCCTCGAAAGGGACAGTGTTTTTGTCCGCCATTTTTGAATTAGAAAACCGTTTCTTGAATTAGATGCTGTAATCGGCCTCAAAGTCCACTTTTATACCTGAGGGTAGATGGACAACACAACAACAAGACAACTCAACGCTTACTAGCTCGGATCCAGATCAAATGGATATTTCCTAAAGATAAGAAGCGTGTGTCCCTTAATATCCATCACTACAACCCATGTGCATGGAGGAGGATCTAATGCATGTACTGCTATAGACAATTCACTGGACTTTAGGGATTATTTGTGATTTTAACAGAAGTTGGTTCAAATTACTATTATGATTAGTTAAAGATAGTTAATAATTAGTTCACTTTCAGTTAGGTATCCTATGATGAGGATTCAACCTCCTTGAGACAGAGGAGTTATATAAAATGAGGATCCATAACAAAGAAAAAAGGGGGCTACAAGAGGGAAAAAACATAGGAGTAGTACTCCTGGGCCTGTAATATTTTTCTTCCATGTTAAATAAAAGAGTGCAGAGCCATTTTCAATCTATAGCAAAGATTCTTGTGATCTTGGTTACAGGGTTTGTCTATTGCTCAGTTTTCATGCTATTCTATTCGCTTTTTCTTCCTGATTTGTAACATGTGTTTGTAATGGAATTCATTTGTTTGTTAGATGCTCTATTGATGGACAGGTTATAGGTTGATTCTTGTAGAGATATAAAGGTTTAGAATTCATCCTTGCTAGATGCTCTGTCCCAACCATCTCTTTCCACTGATTTATGCTTGGAATTCACCCATTGCTAAGTGCTCCTTGCATTTTGATATGCTTTCTCTCTATTCTACTGCCATAGTTTTATAAATCCTTCTCTCTATAATCATCTTCTATATCGCCTCTGTTCCATGGATTTCAATTGCCAGAAGAATCTTATTATTTTCTTGATCATTTGACTCCATGCCCAATGGAATACCTCCCGGTCCAACCCACCCACCCTAAAAACCTCAAAAATTTTTGTTACCCACAGATCTACCCATTGTTAAACTTATTGAATATCCTATCATGAAATATATTTGAGAGATCCCTCTCAAGTTAGAAGGGGTAGATTCTAATCAAAAGTGGTTAGTGGTTATCTCAGAATTTACTTGCATGCAACCCAAGTCAAGTTACGAGTGATAACTTAATTTTTTATTTAAAATGTGCTTAGGCTTGGCTCTATTACAACCTAGAACCAACTCTTGTGACAACATTTTTTGGCACCATTGCCGGGGAGTGAAGAAACGAAGTTATCTTCCCTGGGACACGACAACAATTTCAGATCTATCTCTTGATGGTGAACAAGGGATAGACATTCAATTGGCTGTGATCATTCACTTGGCGACTCCTTGTTTCGAAGACTCTACCTGATTCACTAGCGACTCCACTGGTCTCAAAATGTCGGATTCGTTCACCGCTCAGATTGCTGCAAGGATTGCTCCTCTGGAATTTACGGATGCTTATGATTTTCCAAACATTGTTCTAGACATTAAAGTTTGGGAAGATGTCCTTCCTAAATTTGGAGAATATGCGGATGAAAATCCCGCTCAACACTTGTTTGAATTCCACCAACTCATGGATGAATTAAATGTGCATCATGAATATGTCCTGATGAAACTGTTTATGTTTTCATTGGAAAGAGATGCTAGACTCTGGTATAAATCTTTACCTCATTCCAGTATTCCTTCATTGAAATATTTTCACATACTTTTTCATCAACATTGTAGAAGAATCTATTCAGCTGAAATACTTTTTGAAGATTGTTGTAATACAAAATTCATAAGACAAAAAGATAAAAAACATCTTCTTGAAGAGGAGGAAGGAATAACAAAAATTTCTCAAGTCGATGAATATAATCAGTGTGAAGAAAAGTTGGTGGATAAAGAAGCAGGATATGATAGCTCTTGTGATCATATTCAAGAATAATATATTCAACATCATGGTCAACCTGCAGAAGAGAAAGAAAACAACAGTTGCTTGATCCAGAAATTACACATACCATTAACAAATACCAAATCGAGCTAGCATCAAAACACCAAATTCCAAGGAATCCATGAAATTCATAGTCAACAAGTCACCCCAGATGTTGGTCGACTTCATAATTGTTGTTTAACGTAGAGGTTTACTGTGATAATTGTATTCTTCCACTGTTAAAGTTGCCTCAAGTTTATTTTCATGCAGCTGGGCATAATCGACAACAACTATCATAATTCAAAACATTTATTGGTTATCTCCTCAAACGGGACAAGGTTGTTGTCCGTCATTTTTGAATTAGAAAACCATTTCTTGAAGTAGATGATGTAATTGGCCTCAAAGTCCACCTTTATACCCCAAGGTAGCTGGAAAAAAAAACAACAAGACAACTCAATGCTTATGATCTCAGCTCCAGATCAAATGGAGATTTCATAAAGATAAGAAACATGTGTCCCATAATAGCCATCACTACAACCCATGCACATGGAGGAGGATCTAATGCATGTACTGCTATAGACAGTTCACTGGAATTTAGGCATTATTTGTTCTTTTAACATAAGTTGGTTCAAATTACTATTATGATTAGTTAAATATAGTTAATAATTAGTTCACTTTCAGTTAGGTATCCTATGATGAGGATTCAACCTCGTTGAGATAAAGGAGTTATATAAAATGAGGATCCATAGCAAAGAAAAAAGGGGGCTACAAGAGGGAAAAAACGGGGGAGTATTACTCATGGGCCTGTAATCTTTTTCTTTCATGTTAAATAAAAGAGTGCAGAGTGATTTTCAATCTATAGCATATATTCTTGTGATGTTGGTTACAGGGTTTGTCTATTGCTCAGTTTTCATGCTATTCTATTCACTTTTTCTTCCTGATTTGTAACATGTGTTTGTAATGGAATTCATCCATTTGTTAGATGCTCTATTGTTGGACAGGTTATAGGTTGTTTCTTGCAGAGATATGAAGGTTCATAATTCATCCTTTCTAGATACTCTGTCCCAACCATCTCTTTCCACTGATTGCTAAGTGCTCCTTGCATTTTGATATGCTTTCTCTCTATTCTGATGCCATACTTTTATAAATCCTTCTCTCTGTAATCAAATTCTATCTCGCCTCTGTTCCATGGATTTCGATTTCTGAAATACTCTTATTATTTTCTTGATCATTTGACTCCATGCTCAATGGACTACCTCCTGGTCCAACTCACTAACCCTAAAAACCTCAAAACTTTCTTTTACCCACAGATATGCCCACTGTTAAGCTTATTGAATATCCTATCATGAAATATATTCGAGATATCCCACTTGGGTTGGAAGGGGAATCTTATAATAAAAAGTGTTTAGTGGTTATCTTAGAATTTACTTGCATTCAACCCAAGTCAAGTTCTGAGTGATAACTTAATTTTTCATTTAAAATGTGCTAAGGCTTGGTTCTATTACATCCTATAACCAACTCTTGTGACAACAGGTTCTCTAACCATACTTCTAGGATAACTCAATCCACAAAGCGTCTTCCCATGATGGCTTTCACCATAAGGGGACCACTTTGGAGTTCATCCATTTGTACTTCTTATCAACTATGAAAAGACAATGATGAGTCATCTTTACATCAAACAAACTTGGGTCCATTACCCAAATCTTTGTGCTATCGAAATTTTCTACCAGAATTTCTTCAAGGGTTGAAATCAATGAAAAAAAACATTAATCAATGGACCCAACCTGTGGATCTCAAAACCAATTGAGATGTGAGGAATCCAACCCTCAAGAATAAGACCCAAGTTGTAAACAAAAAAAAATATGTCAAACTGTACCAACAGTCTATACCAACACAAGTGCATCACCTATGCACCACACAACCTGTCACATCAATCTCATAAACCAAATCAGATCTACTCACCATGATCAATCACCAAGAAAACTCTCAACAATATCACCAAGATAACCAACAAGATACCTCTAGCAATACAACATACTCTCCATAAACAAAATACCATAAGTTGTCTTGATTATGTTGTTGCGATTCTGTTGCAACAATTATGTTGCCACAGTTCTGCTGACATGATTCTATTGTTGTGATTCTACTGCCACATTTTTTTTGCTGCGATTATGAAGCCGTGGGTTTTCTACTGTGATTATGTTGTCGTGGTTTTACTGCTATGATTATGTTTCCTCAATTATGCATCTGTGATTTTGCTGCTATGATTTTTCTACCACGATTTTTCTTCCGAAAATTTGATCTATCAATAATACATGTCAAATAACCTTTCACAATAATGGATATTCAACATTATCTATTAGATCGATCACAATATTGATCACAATAATATACCCTTTCTCTCTTATTTATACTCTCCAAGTAGCTTCCTCAAGGAGTTATGTTCTAACCAACTTTACCCAACTTCCTTCTTTTGGGACTAACCCACTTCTAACGACTTTTTCCATTTACAAGCACTTTATCCACAAATAGTAAACTCTCCACTTCTAGTTGCAACTAATTTATTTTTAATTATTTTCTTGTTGCAACCAATTAACCCATGAATAACCACTTTGACTGTTCAACTTCTTCTAGGAGCTTCTGTAATAATTTGACTTCTTTGACCTTCTAGGGGCTTCTATATAGCTCATGAGGGTTCTCCAACTTCACATGGCCATAACTCTAACCATGAGTATTTATGTGGCGTTCCATATATCACCAGAAATGGCATGATGAGCACTATCCATATAGAATAGTCTTACTTGCAAATTCACTGATATTCATTACATTATTCCTTAATCAAACTTGGGTTCCCTAACCACACTACTAGGAATTCTCAACCACCTAACCATTTGGACTTCACAAAGAATATTCCCGTTAGGAATTTCACCATAAGGGGACCACTTTGGAGTTCATCCATTTGGTATTTCCTATCAACCATGACAAGACATCAATGATATAATGATATAACAATGATAAACTTTTACATCAATGTCAACACATCACTTTGACTTATCATGACATCAACCCTCTGACATAAATTGCATCCATGACCACATGATCCAAAAATCAATACATCAATGATATTACTATGACAATAGTTGACATCAACCCTTTGACATCAATCCTTTGACATCAATGACAACATAGTACAACATGGCTACCTGTATATGTTTCCTTTCCTCTCTTCCACTGTTGCTTATTTTCCATTGGTTCTCCCTCTTGTAATTGTCTGACATATATAAAATGTATTCATTACTTGATTGCTTCAATTACTTTTCATGTTCACTTGACCATACTATTTAATGATTTCCTTCTAACAATATGAGTTTTTTCTGATGATTCCAATTTTCAATCCACTGTTATGCATCTTCTCTGACCCATGTCTTATGTACCTGCTAATCATCCCACTTGTCCACTGATTCCACTGATTCCAATTATAAATATACTTTGTCATATATTTTTCTAGAAATGTCAATGATCTCATATATCCATCTCTGTCCATAACTCTGCTACTCAACTATCCATAATGCTGACCCATCTATCATTGTAATATTATGAATACTTCTCTGATGCAACTAATCATCACACATTCTTGTTTCTTCATCCCGAATCAAATGTTTCCACTAGTCTTCTCTATCTTCAAATCAAACTCTACATGTCTGGAACAACCTGTACTGAAGATATCCCTGCTTGAATACATACGTGGAATGAAATCATAAAATTATACTTGTGTAAATTCCAGCTAATACCTATATGTGTATGTGCTCCAAAAACAAACTGTTACAAGACATTCCTCACTTCTTTCATCAAACCAGTATGAACTTCTTTCCCAAATTATACAAACACTTAAAAATGCTCAAAAGATGGTTCTTTGATTTGTTGTAGCTATTGCATAGACTCCCCTTGTTCAATATTCATATTTACTCAGAGTCTCCAAGCCAAAAGGCTTAGAACAATGGAGGAATCTGCCCTAGTGCAGAGTAATCTTCCTCTTCATTTGTAGACTAATCATCTCTTTGGATTTTGACTTCTTCCTTTTTTCCTATGGATTCATTATGATCTTGCACTATAATTCCTGAGAGTACAATCTCTTGGGCCTGTTCTTTATTTGCCTGCTCTTCTTTTGTTTCTCACACTATTGTAAATCCTGTGATATCCAGGACCTTTTCCTTATTCACCTATTCTTCTTGTATTTATTTTCTTCTCCAAACCTTCATGTATCTGACATCGATATTTTCTTTCATGGACGACTCTATCATGCTTATACAGTTCCAAGCTATGTGACCATAATTGTCGTATTTGTAACATTTAATGTTGTGTGGGGCCACATAAGCATCTCTTGCTTGAAAAATTATTCCATATGCTCTGTGATCTACAAATTTATGTCCATAGTTAGTACAATTAAAACAATAACCATAAAATAAACTTACATACCTAGGAGTGAATGATATTATTTGTGGGGTAGTCCTTTTGAATTCATTCCTTGGATAATCATGATATTTTCTTTGGTTGTTTCCTTCATAATGATTAAACATTCTTTGCTTCCTAAATGTGGAAGGTACTCTTGAATATGTATCTCTATTATACTCATTCTTCTTTCATTCTTGTTGACCATGATTCCTTTGATTACTTCTACATAAATCTTAGCCTTCTCATCATTCTTCCTTTCTGGTAACTTGGAGTGCTTCTCTTCAACTTTCTATGATGACGATGCATAATTTTCTCTTTCTTCAACATTCTTATTGAGCTTGACGATTTTAACTCTCAATGTGAAAAAGTATTCTTCAATATTCTCAACATCTTTTTTTTTTTCATCATTTGAATCTTCATGACTTCTTCTATTCTCTTTGATTCTTCAAGTTGGATATTCAAGAAGATGATTTCTTCTTCAAGTATTCTTTCTTGTTGAATAAATTATACTTCAAGTTTGTTTAAATCCTAATATATTTCCTTGAGATGATATGAAAAATATTCTCTCTCTTATTTTCTTCCTTTCTTTGTGCTACTATTTTTTCTTCCAAACATTGCTTCTCTTTTATCTGGCTTTTGCATGTTTCTTCAATCCTTTTGGCTTGTTCTGGTTGGAATTTTAGGTTCGTAATCATCTACTGGAATTCTTCAGGGATTTGAAAACCTTCTTTTATCTTGATTAATTCTTCTCTGAGAGACTTTTTTTCCTCTCTTTATTTATTCATTTCATCTAACAAACTGATTAATTCTGCTTCAAGATATACCATGTGTTACAGGTGAATCCTCCTGCAGAGAAGCAAATTCCCTCTTGGTATCTAGACCCCTAAAACCAAGACAAAAAGAGTGCTATCATTGGTCACTGACATCCTTTTAGATCTAATTAAGCTAATGAATGAAAAGGAAGAAGAAAAAGTGTACCTTTTTAAATGGTGTTTGTCCTCGCAAAGTCCAAGTTGAGCTTCAATCCCAAGCTCCTCGATAGGTCCTATAGAACAAAAAAGGATACAACAACCTTCCTATTCTATTGATATTAGCTCAAATATAGATTTATCTACTAGAGACAAGTTCATGTGGAAAAAACATAAACTTGAAAGAAACAGCCCAAGCATGTATATATATTAATGAGAAAACATGAAGAGTACTTACAATCCTCTGATGAAGGTGCAACAAATTCTTCTAGCTCTCCTTGTCCAACCCCTTTGCTCAAGTAATCTACATTGATGATGCTTCAATGACATCTCACTTATGGGATCACAAGTTTGGTGTAATTCTCAATCTCCATCTATCCTTTGACCATGAGGAGGCCTCATTATATAGGCTTGGAGAGGCCTAACCACTTGAGAAATATTTGGGATAAGTTGAGGATTCCTCTCCTTCAGTTGTGGATATCCCTTAAGATCATGCCTCGACCTCAGATTCGAATCCAACCACCTTCATATATTGAGGGGATTCTTCCCTGATTTCCTCCAACAAACCAAATTTCTCCCAAAAAAGGCCAACGCTCCATCAAAAAGGGACACAGAGCATTGGAACACTCCCCTAGAAGAGGGTATAGAGCGCCAATTCTCCTTGACAGTATGTAGGGGAGCACTACCTTCCAAATTTGACTTTTGAGTGGCTTTTTCAGTGGAAAAAGGCTTGTACTCCTTGTCAATTGATTTCTCTTCTTCAAGACTAGTCTTTGAGGTGTCTTAAGTGTTTTTATGATGTCGTTAGAGAGATGACATAGACAAGATAATTTTTGCGACACTTGCGACCAATATGCGACACTTGCAATATTTGTAATGATGACACTAGCCATCATTGCAATGAGTGATTTTGATGTGTAACACCATGCCATCTTCATATTCTTCTTCTTCTGAATTTGTCTGACATGATGATCATATTGAATCATAGAAGTAGATGAATGATTAATGATGATGATGTATGAGAAAAATAATCTAACAACCATCCCCACTCATTCTTAGACTGTAAATACCTGAGTATTGCAGTCCCCATAAAACTATCTCAGGTGATACTGCATTTTTCACTCTATTTACTAGGAGGGCCAATAGTTTTGAGGGTTTTTTTGGAAACCTATTTGAGATCAACACCTGGGTCATCCCAAGTGTTGGGATCTAAATATATCCTAAAAATAACCTTAGTATGGCAATAATTTATCAACCGAATATTCATCTTTTCTTTCAATAATATCAACAAAGTCTATGCAGATAGTTGTAGAGGTTAAAATCGTGTAGTTAAATCTAAGTTTATCAATAATCAAGTTCCTCACACATTCATTAAAAGATATGAAACTAAGATCTTACTCAACAAAATTGTAATCTAATCAATAACATACTGTAAATTAAAGGCATTAACCAATTTTCTAAATTCATCTAGCTAAGAAACAATAATTTAATCTATGAAAGTACTTAATAAACCAATCTATCAATGATTATCTAACCTGCTGGAAAAGAACAACTAAGTACTGTAAAATTGAGAAGGAGCAACAAATGCAGAATTAAGCGAAAGGAACAACGACTGTAATTTTAATAAAAGGAACAACGTATGTGAAAATGAGAGGAAATTTCAAGCAATAAACTACAACAATGGAAAATGGAACAAAAATCGATAACATTCAAATGAAGCATCCACCCTTTGTAATTAAATAACATAACCAATTTATAAAAACATCAACACACTCATGCATTTATCTTAACTGTTGCAAAAAAATTTAAATCACAGACTGAAATAAAATTGATACGATTACAGATTGAGACAGTAACTCCTTTCGATTGGGCCCACAGTCTTCAAAAGGTACTGTTGCTAAAAGATCAGTATGTAAAGATGATTAAAATTCTCAAGGCTTTCATTAGTTCCATATCTGGTAAATCATTTACAATGTACTACTTGTATAGAGAAATTCAGTGATCCGAATGCTTGGATAAATTTCTTGGATATATCTCTATGGTTCATTACCCTCTATATATTACAATGACATGGGTAAATTAATTTATCTCTAGGATTGAGAGATCCTCATGATTGATTTTACTATTTATTAAGATTACAAAATAGAGAGTCAATCTTCCTCAAAACTACTTTGTGCCTGATTTCTTCAATATCCAATATTCTATGCATATTCATAATCTTATTATCTATCTTGAGTTTAACAATAATTTTCCATTTCTGCAGTAAAATCAAACAATTCAAACCGAAATTCATAAATGATCTAATATCACTCAATAACATTTCTAGAAGAATTTTTAATCATTTTCTTTCCTAATTATTTCTAATTAATAGAGAATTCAATCAAGAATATATCATAAACCATGGTAATAAGGAGGATATTTGTACCTTTTTCTCAACTCAACATACCCCCCAACTTACCTTTTTGCATGTCCTCATGCAAGCAAAGAGTTTACATGTAAAGAAGTGATGTTGAAGGGAGGAACGGTCTTTTCTCTAGGTCTCCTGAACCCATTCTTACCTATAAGCTCTTCAAAAGAAGTATCCTCTTCCTTCTTATGAATTTCATAAATACTTTGATAACCCTTTGGAGGATACCAAATAATGGGAGGACTGTACCTTCATCCAATCCAGACAAGCCCTTCATTTTGGATCATTCTGGTATACCTCTCTAACCTGAAGGTGGTTGTATGAAAATTTCTGAAACCAAAGGGTTCTCTGTTCTTGACTATCTTTGAGGAGACATCCCATATGAGTTTGGAAGAAGAAATAGCTTCTTCTTTAAGCTCTATAAAATAATATAGACCTAAAATTATAACATGTCTATGGATGGGGGCCAAATATTCTACAACCTTATCCCTCTTCATGAATGTTCAGTGTTGTATAATGGTTTTAAGGGCTTTAGGAGGTTCTCCTATAATCCATAGGTCTAGTCCAGTATCCCTTTTAATGAAAACCTTGCGTGCTTTAGCCCACTTGGTTTCCTTTTTGGAAAAGTACAAGAATGCTTGAAACTGTATGTCCCCAATGAAAGGATTGGGGTCCTCTTTTCTGTTTTCTCCTAGGATGAAGTTGTGAAGGTATAGTTCACACAGAAAGTATTGTACTCCCTCCTCTTGTTCTCTAAAACATGAAACAAAATTAGAAACAGTGGTGAACTCAAAAGGTTTTCCTACTCTAATAGATTTTATCCTTAGCAACATATAACGTTCTAATAAAAATAAGGTAATTAGTAGCAAGGGCCTTGCAAGCTACTATATCAGAATAAATAGAGAAAATTTCTTTGATTTTCTCCAAAGCTCCATATCACTGGCCCTGTACTTTTTTACCTTTCGTTGAGCTCTACGGAGTCTCATTCTCTGTTGCTGACATGGATTGAATTTGTTTGACAATTTTCTGATGTTCTACCATTGTTAGTGTTGACACAAAGTTTTAATTTTTCTACCCTTGAAAACTAAAAATTCATCTTTTTCTAAGTCATGGAGCCGCCCTTAGTCCAAAAATGGGAGTAAGAGATTTCCATTCCTTTTCGGGTTTCGAGATTCATTTTTTCTCGATGTATGATATTCAACCATCCTAATTTCCCGGTGTCGAAATCCAGAAACTATTTAAAATATTAAAAAAATTAAAAAAGGGGGGGAAGAAATAAAGATTACATTTTCTGTCGCTTTCCACAAAGTGCTCTTTAATACATAATTAACTAAGATCCTAAACACAATCATCTTTCCCTTAATCTTTCACGATTTGGGTTTTTCTTTCTACTAAAGCGCTTTCGAACTCTCAATCGTCAAACTCCCGATCCTCGTTTTTTCGAAAAGTTAAAAAATTAATTAATCATTAACCTTGATTAATCAAAGCATTAATACGTGATTAGCACCTCACTAATCCCATAGAAATTTCATGATCTGGGGTTTACTTATGACATATCCCCTGACAACAGGATCCCCGAAGTTTCGAAATTCGAAATCACATTTTCTTTAAAACAAAGTATAAAATTAAGGTTAAATTGTTTTCGAAACAAGATTAATGATAACTAAGATGCCTTTCTCATTTCAGGAATTCAGGAAGGAAGTGATTTTTGAAACTCCAGTTTCAAAATTGCCAATATATGATAGTATTCATAATGGATAAATGGAGATATTGTTTGACGTGAAAGCATATCTCCAGGCATATCTTTCCATTAAAGCATTAATTTTTCGTCACCTGTGTCTGTACACTCGTTATAACATGAATTAAGGGTTAATAAGGTCTTGTGTTTCGAACTTACTTCTTATCCTTTACATCTGTAGCAAGTCACATTTATCCAGTTTTATACACATTTTCTCTGTAAATAGGTTTCTGGTCCAGTGAAAATATCATGGCACCTAAGAAGGCACCCAAGAAAAGCAAGGAAGTTGCAAAAATCTCGAGTCCAGATAGAGACGTTATATCTGATACAATACCACATGCCATCGATTCCATAAAATCCTGGAGGTAGATTTTTGAAACTCTAGATTATGAAATTAAGAATTTCCCTCATGATTCCGACAACAAACTCTGAGACATAGCGGAGTCTGAACTTCACAAAGTGGCTACACAACCGCGACTCATGACTTATAATGACATGATCAGTTGGGCCTTAGAGAAAACATACGTGCAGACGAGAAGCATTCTAGACAGCTGAGGGATCGTCATTGGCTCTTTCAGATCAAAACATATAAAAGTAATGTATAAACTCTCTCCCAGTCCCAAGTATATTTATAATAAAGATTTCATGAGTGATTTTCAAAGGAAAGAATGTTTTGAGTCGAACCAAACGTATCCTAACATAATAAAAGACTGGTGGAGAAACGAAGCAAAATTCAGGGCTGACACCCATGGTATTTACACCACAACATCTTTAAATGAGTATATGGTCTATGTGGTGATGATGTTATGTATAATTTTTGATAATAAAAAAGTCCTACCCACTTCCCTACAAAATGGGTACCTCTTTTGCGCGAGGCAGCAAAAGGTTACAACTTTAATTGGGATAAGATTTTATCCGATAGAATAGTGAAGGGGGTCATGGAATATCAAACTGCAAGATCAAAAGGCCGACCAATAGCCTTTTATATGTATGCATACATCATGGATTGTATATGCTTCTCAACTCCTTTCCCTTTGATGAATTGGAGTTGGAATCTGACTTACTCGGAACCTATTCATGAATATCATTCTAAACTTTGGGAAGAAAATACCAAGGAATCATTCTATGAAATCTATCATTTCATGGTAATACGACTACATCAAATGTTGTACGGTTGTACACCTCCCCGCATTTCAGAGTTGGTCACAGGAAAAGTCAGGACAATTGCTGACTGACTTATAGAGGATAATTTCTCATACATCAGAGTTTTCGGGTGTTCAATCCCTCCACACGTGCTCCCTAAATTATTTCCTGACAGACTGGTGTGCAGGGAGGTAGCTCATCAAATAGAAATAGGTGGAATTGGTATAGAACTAAAGACGGTTCAAAAGAAATCTTGGTCGGTTTTTCCCATTCAGATTGGGAATTTTCATTACTCAACTTGGGTCATTCCAAAGTTGAAGCGACAACACTAGAGGAGGTTAAATTGATGGACCTCGAACACAGGAAGCACAACCCTTACCAGTTAGTTGGAAAACACATGGCCCACTATAATATGAAGGCTTATGAACATGAGAAGTCCCCTTGTGATGACCTGTTCAAAGGGAATAAGACTTATGAGGGGGTGTTAGAGAGGGTACAGACACTGTCGTCCGACTTGCAAGCTAGTTTTTAGACCTTCTAGAAGCATAGACGGAGTGGTCTTCCCAAAGTATTGCAAGGAGAAGAAATCACCCTTCCTCAAAAACAAGCGGATACTCCTCCAGGCCTCAAACAAGAAACACAAGATAAAGCCAACCCCGAGGAAATTCCATAGGAGACTGAAAGGTCCCAAAAAAATGAAGAGGCCTTACAGACAAAAAATCCAGAGACTGAAATAGAGAGGAGGACCAAGACACCTCTTGAGTATAGTAAGTCCACTCCCCCTTCATCATCTTCTATTGATATCAATATATCTAAGGCTATAGGATAAACAAGATCTACAGATCTAGGAAGTCCCATAGCTTCCTTAACCCATTTAAAGTCCACCTTTGGACTCCCACAGATGGGAGACATATATGTTGGTGAACTCACCCCTATCTCCAGAGATGAGATCCCTCCTTCCGATTATTTTTTCAGAAAAAAGAGGAAGGTTGTTCTAAAATAAGAGATGTTTATGAGAGAGGGGAGTATGGTGAAGAAGCATATGGTCTTGGTAGATGGCCAAAATTTGGAGGAGGAGGATTTCACTACAGAGGTAGCAGGCTCCATGGGAGCCATGGCAACAACAAACCTTTTTACTGTGGAAAACATGAGAACAAGGATAAAGAAGAGTAACCACATAATAGCTCAATTGCAAGACCAGTTAAAGAATTCCGAGAAAAACATTAGAGAAGAGGTGAATAAAATCTTGGAGCAAGCCAGAGCTATTGAAAGGAAAGAAATTTAATCACTCAAAATTAGATTGGATGAAATGAACCAGAGGATACAAGCAAGTCAAGTGCAAGTTACTCAACAAAAGGAGCTTGTAAAACAACTACAGGCTAAGTTAAATTTGACAGAAGACTAGGTTGTAGATTTCAAGTCTTTCCAGACCCTCTCGTTGGAAGCACATACAAAGAGAGAATTTGTGCAACAAAAATTGATCTCCAAAATAGAGATCATCAAGAATTACTTTCAAGACGTAAGTAAATCTCTTGATAATATTATTTTACTAGAAAAGGAGGCTAAAGAAGCAAGGAATACCTTCCAAGAAGCAGTTGCATGTTCAGGAAACAGAGAGATGGAGAAAAATCTAAAGCTTTATGTCATAGAACATATAAGAGGAGACATCATGCTCAAGGTATGGGAAACAAACATATCCGAAAACATGAAGATAGTCAAAAAAATCAAAGACGACTATGAGGGAAGCTTTGATTCTTTGGATAAGCAAGTGTTAGGTATTGAAAAAAATGATTGCTATGAGCCACTGGGGTAGATAAACATTGTGAAATAGCAGTTGAACTACAAAGAGGGCTTGAATGAGATTCAAGCGGAGATTTCACAGTTGAAGGAAATCGATGCCAACCTGATAGATAGATGGATGGTACAGCCTAATTTAATGTTGCAAATGATTAGGTTTGCCGATAAAGGTTTTTAAGACCAGTTTCCAAATGTCCAAATAAAGTTTTATCAATTTGAAACTAAGGATCTTTCGACACCACCTAGAAATTTTGTTCATTTTTCTAGAGAAATGTATTAAATGTATAACATCAAAGGAGGGAGAGAATTCAACTAAACAATGATGTATCATTTGAAATATTACACTATTGTAATGATAGACCAACAAAAGTTAATGATGCAACGGTTAAGGTTGTAGTTTTGTAACTATTTTTCCCTAAAAGGTAGGAGATTGCTAACCATCAAGTATTGACGACCTTGTATAAATACAAGGAGAGAAGAGTGAAAAAAGGATTTTTTCTTTCTATAAAAAGGCATTGTGACGAAGTAATTGTAAAGAGAGTCTGAATTAATAGAAATGCATATTGAAGATTTCAGATTTTGTCAAGTCTGAGTTATGTGTTCCCCTGTCTTTTTATCTTTCTTTCATATATTTTATTGATGAATTCTTGACTACGATTTAGTACAACCTCTACTGTGGAAATTATTATTCTTGTTATTTAAATCATTTACAATTTTTCCTCTGTATCGGTTATCAATACATACAAGATCTGAAATGTTTAGATTTCAATATCATATGCTTCATTAATATTTTTCTTGTTTCATAGTCTTCTATTATAACGTGAGATTTCTCTTAAATTGATGCCTCACCTTGTTAATAGATTTATGTTCTTCCTCATATCATTTATGTTTCCCTTATTTTAAATTTAACTTAGATACAAGAAACGACCTTTGATTTAGTCATCTTATTAATTCATGTTTTAAAATCATTCCCTTTACATTGTGAAATAGAGATAACAAAGCCTAAAAAGAAAAAAATAGAATTATATCTCCTTTAACTTTATCCTTCATGACAATACCAGTTTCAAGGCAGCCTAACATTGAACCCGGTATTTCAGATCAAACCAGCATCGCTCTAAATTTATTTAACACTATCTTACAAACAATAAATAATCGGGTCGAGTTAGAACGTTCATGAGCAACAATTGAGAGAGATATCAACATTCAGGAAAACTAGGAATTCCGACAGAGACAGTTGAGAAACCAACTATAGTCCTCACCTTTTTAATCATTGATTTTTCTTTCCTCAACTTCCTCTATCTTTTTAGATGAATTGATAGTATACTTTAGAGACTTAAAGTATAAACTCAAGAACAACATCTTTTTGGCGCCTTTGCCGGGGATCGAAGAAATGAATATTTTTCCTTGGGAAGAATGACATTGACACTTTCCTTCTTTGATAGTGAACAAAGTTTGGAAACCATATAAGACCACCTTTATCTTTCACTTGGCGACTCCACACCGTTTAAACTGGCTCTTAACCAGAAGAACACCAGGAAGAATCCAGATGATAAGAAGATTTTTCCTTCTTCCGACCCAGAAAAAATTCTAAAATCAAGAAGATACTTTCGACAGACTACCTCGTCGACAAATAAAAATTATCAACTTAAATCTACACAGTCTGACTCTGAAGATCAACACAGTGAATCAAGTATTCCACCCCCTTACATAGAATACTCCACTGATAAAGTTATAACCCTTGAATCAAATTTGGTTATGCCTATGTTTAAGGCCGAAGATTTCTCAACCATTTCCTATACCAATAAAAAACAAAGATCTAACTCACTTCCTGTTGCGACCGACTCTCCCTCTCTTCTCGAGGTTCATTTTCCCACCTCTCAAAACTCAGAAAATTATCCTATATATCTTGACTCAACTTCTGTTGATTCTCCTATATTTTCACCCTGTGACTCTCAAGGAAACAATCCACATTCCACAAGATCCTTTGTCTCAAGTTTCCTCCTTGTCGATAACCGATTTCTTGAAACCCTTCCTTATAACACCCAAACTTTTACTGCTAAAGCCATAATGGTCGTGGCTGGAGCAGGTGGGGCAGGAGGTGCTACCACAAGTGGTCCAGGAGGAGGAGCAGGCATCCAAGTACTGCCTCCTTGGATATTTGTGAAGGTTGCTGCAAGATATGCCCCTCTGGTTCTACCAGTCCCTCTCCATGATTTACTAGAAAATTACATGAAAAACCTGCCCAAATTCACAGGAGAGGGAAATTTAATAGCAGTTGAACACATAATTTTTTTTGATCAATTCAATGACATTCTTGGATTGGAACATGAAGATGTTTACTCCAGATTCTTGGTTCAAACCTTTGAATGGAAAGTGAGAACCTGGTTTTGAGGCCTAGCAACTGGATCTATACCTTCATACGAGGAACTTGAAAATTCTTTTATTAGATAGTGGGGTGAGCAAAAATACCATCTTTATTATCTAACCAAATTTGGGGCTCTTTGAAAGAAAAACTCTGAATCAGTCCTTGAGTTTACCCAACAATTCAATAAATTGTACAATAATATCCCAACCGAGGTCAAACCCTCACAACCTGCAGCAAAAGTAACTTTTGTCGGAGATTTTGACACCGACTTCGCCCTTTTATTAAGGGAGAGAAGATCAGCAGATATTACCAAGATGCAAGACGATTCCCTGGAAATCGAATCTAACATGATGACATCAAGGAAGATGAAAACCAAATTTGAGACTGGAAACAAAGAGACTAGGAGATACATGGAGCAAGGAGGACCCTCTGGATTAGGAAGATCCTCATAAGACAAAATGGATGATATGGCTAGAATCATCAAAGAACTGTCAAAAAAAATATCGAGAATGGAACTAGATCAAGCTAAGAATGAACATTACCCTAGAAAGGAGTTCAAGAAGAACCCTAATCCCCAAAACCACCAAAAACAAATTAAGAATGAAGATCAAAAAATTCAAACCCCTTTTAAAAGTGAAAAATTTATAGGAGGACAAGACGTAGAGGATTTTGAGGAGTTAGAAGAGGATATGAACAATCTTGGTGATGAATACTTACAACCTTATATAACAAGACACGATTACGAAAAGTCTTTGAATACAAAGTATAAGACTGAGAGTAACAAGAACAACAATGTTTCAGAAGATTCGACCTATCATGGGGTAGTAGATTGTATAATGGCCGAGCTCCACCAAAAGTACAACCTAAGACCTAGAAACATGGTTTCCACAACTGCTCCAGTTAAAAGGATACTGCCGAGGGTTGAAATTGACCAAGCAGTTTCAAAAATCACTAAAAAATAGACTGAACAGACTAAAACCGATAACATATAGTCTATTAAAAGAAATATAGCGGAAACACCACCCTTAGGCATGCAGAAGATAGACACCCTTGTTACCGAAACAAAGGCCCCTCAACCAAGGAAAGATGAAAAGAAAGGGTTGGAGACTCAAACCATGGAAATCGAAAAAACCATCGAAAGTTTTAATCTAGAGAATGAAATCAATAAGATCAAAATCCCTATTCCCCTTGTCGAACTGGCCAAAAATTTGATATATCAAAAACAAATTGCAAAAATGATTAGTTTTTTGGAAAATGAAAGTTAGGCCGATGTTATTAACTTAGAAGATGATAAGCCTAACATAATTTTCAGCCCACACTTCGAAGGTGTCAGAGACACTGTTGCCCCTTTCTACATCACTTTGACAGTCTTCGACCATCTGCTCCATAACTGCATGTTAGATTCTCGGGCCTCTCACAATGTGATTCCTAAAGAATTCATGGACAGACTCAGCCTAGAAATCACCAGAACTTATAGAGATTTATATTCATTTGACTCAAGAAAAGTCAAGTGTATAGGCATGATAAAAGACTTAGTCGTAAACCTTGCACATATACCTACAAAAAGCATTTTAATGGATGTGGTTGTCACAAATATACCCCCAAAATATGGCATGCTCTTGTCTCGGTCATGGGGTGATAAACTTGAAGTTTCTCTTCAACTTGACATGACGTACGCAACAATTCCAGTTTTCAGGGGATAGTTCATGCGATTGTACAGGGAAACCAGGTTGGCATTTACGGTTAGTGACCCTCTTAGCCCAAATAATTATCTTTTATATATTTTTGATCATGATTTAGGTAATTTTATATCATCTATAGATGATGATGTTGATGCATGTATAGAAAAAAGTTGTACATGAAATAAAAAAGAAAAAGAACAAATAGAATAGGATGTATATAGCAATGGTGTTTGGAAAATGTTTTTTGACGGTGCCTCATCTTATCTTGGAGCTAGGGATGGAGTAATTTTTTTAGCACCTGATAACCAATTCATTATCCCTTTCTCTTATAGGCTATAGTGGAACATTGACCACACTAATAACATATGTGAGTACGAGGCTCTAGTGTTAGGTTTAGAGGTCGCTAGGAGAATGCAAATTAAAAACTTGGAAGTTTTTGGTGATGCAGAGTTAATCGTGAAACAGGTTAATCGCCAGTATCAAGCCAAACATCCTAGGTTAAGGTCGTATTGAAATTGTGTTTGGGACCTAATCGAATTTTTTTTCTCTTCTGTTAATATTCACTTCATTCCAAGAGTAGAAAATCAACAAGCAGATGATTTAGCCAAAGCCACTTCAAATTTCGCACCTCCCACTACTTCCAAACTCAAATATCATATAAAAATGAGACATAGGCCTTCCATACCCAATAACATACAACATTGACAAGTCTTTGAGGATGATGAACACCTTCGAAATTTTTTAGAAACAGTAGATGGGTTCACTGAAACACATGCTGACCAAGAGAACCAGAATGATCCTATTTGGATCATGTAGGAAGGGGAAGACCCCCAAGAGTTCTAGGATAAAATCGAAAATCACCGTATGATGGTTTTAAAAAATAATCAAATACCCATGGGTATGATTCCATTAGAAATGATTTTTAATCATGATGACATCCCTTTGAAGACCACCTTACAACCTCAGCCGGAAGAGGTCAAAGATTCAAATATAGGTACCGAAGAGAGTCCTAGGTTAGTTAAAGTATCTAGGTACCTGTCTCCCGAAATCAAGAATAAATATGTTGATTTTCTTAAAAAATACAAATATTTTTTTGCTTGGTCTTATGACGAGTTGAGAACTTATGATACGACTATCATGGAACATAAAATTCCATTAAAACCAGGTGTCAAACCTTTTAGGCAGAAACTCAGGTAGATTAACCCTATCTTATTACTGGTGATAGAAAAAGAGGTCCAAAAACTCCTGGATGCTAAAATCATAGTCCCACTGAGATATTCTGAGTGGGTAGCTAAGCTAGTCCCAGTGAGAAAGAAAAACAACGAGATCAGATTGTGTGTCGATTTCAGAAACCTGAATCGATCATCACTCAAAGACAATTACCCATTACCTAAGATGGATCACATTTTAGAAAAAGTATTTGGAGAAAACAAAATGTCTATGATTGATGGTTTTTCAGGTTACAATCAAATCGCAGTGCATCAGGACGATAAATAAAAAACTGCTTTCACTACCCCTTGGGGTACTTTTATGTATGATAAAATGCCTTTTGGTTTAATGAATGTAGGGGAAACTTTTCAGCGAGCCATGGATATCACTTTCGTGGGTGAGAGAGATAAGTTCATTGTTATCTATCTTGATGACCTGACTATGTTCTCCAAATCTGATGCATAACATCTAATCCACCTTAAACAAACCTTTGAGAAATGCTGAAAATTTGATTTGTCACTCAATCCTAAGAAATATCATTTCAAAATGCAAGAAGGTAAACTCTTGTGCCATATTGTGTTTAAATATGGAATCAAAATCAATCCCAAAAGGGTTGAGGCAATAGATACAATAAATTTCCCTAGAAATGTAAAAGAAATTCAGTCTTTTTTAGGAAAAATAAATTTCTTGAGGAGATTCATCCCTAACTTTGCTGAAATTGTGAAATTGATAACATATATGCTCAAAAGGATAGTGAAGTGAAATGGAGAAGTGAAGCCAAAGCATCATTTCAACACGTCAAGAAAGTAATAAGTGAAGCACCAGTTTCGGCGAGTCCATATTACACAAAATATTTTTTGATTTTTTCTTTTGCTTCACAACATACTATCGCAGCTATATTGTTAAAAAAAAATGAGGAAAGTTTTGAGCGGCCTATTGCGTTTTTTAGAAAAAGTCTCAGAGATGCTGAGTTGAAATATGATATATTGGAGAAACAAGCCTATGCAATGGTGAAAGCTCTCAAGGATTTTAGAACTTACATGTTGCACTCAAAGGTCATTGCTTATGTACCCTCTAGCTCTGTTAAAGATATCATGGTGCAACCAGACAACGATGGAAGAAGAGGCAGGTGGTTAGCTAAAATCCATGAGTTTGACCTAGAAGTCAAACCAACTAAAATTATCAAAGGTCAGGGTTTGGCCAAATTTCTTGCCGAATCAAATTTAAAAGTACTTGGGATAAATCAGCTGCAAGAGACTGAGGGATTTCTGGAAATAGACGAGATTGATGTCACTGCACCTACAACCGAGATTCAAGACAAGTTTTCTACTTTGGCCTAGTATCACGACATCGTCCATTACCTACTTATTCTTCAATGTCCTACTGAGTTAACCCCATCTGAGGCTAGAACGCTAAAGTTACATGTTGCAAAATACTGTATCATAGATGATAAATTGTATTGGAAAGACCCCTTGGGTTTCCTACTGAGGTGTTTATTCGAAACTAAAACAAAAGGGGTTATGGATGAATTCCATGTCGGAGTGTGTGGAGGACATCATGCGTGGCGAGCAACAACTTATAAAATCTTAAGAGCCAGATATTACTGGCCCAAATTGTTCACAGAGGTGAACACTAAAGTCCGAAATTGTGTCCCTTGTCAGTTGTTCACAAGAAAGCAGAAGGTCCCAACTTTTCCCCTTATTCCAGTTAAAAATGAAGCCCTATTTCAACAATGGGGACTTGATTTCATTAGAGAAATTCATCCACACTCCATCATGTAGCACAAATGGATCCTAAATTCTACTAATTACTTCACTAAATGGGTGGAAGCTATCCCCACAAGAAATGCAACCGATTCAATAGTAATCAATTTTTTGGAAGATAAAATTTTATCCAAGTTTGGTCGTCCTCGAAAGATAGTCACTGATAATGCACAAGCATTTAAATCAATGACCATGATAATTTTTTTCCAAAAATATAACATCGTACTAGGACACTCCACAACTTACTATCCACAAGGTAATGGTCTGGCTGAATCATCTAACAAAAGCCTGACTACCATGATAAAAAAGGTTTTAATTGAAAACAAGAAAGCTTGGCATATCCATTTAAAATATGCACTATGGGCCAACTGAATAAGTACTAAAAGATCAATTGGGATTTCCCCTTTCCAGATGGTATATGGCACTGATTTCATTTTACCAATAAACCTAGCTCTGCTAGCAATGAAACTCTGGCAAGATTTGAATGAAGAACCCAACGATGTTACCAGAAGGATAAACCAGTTAGTCGAAGTTTAACAAAATAGGGTCGAAGTGAATGAAAGGTTACAAAGATATTAGGATAAAATGAAGGCCTTATTTGATCATAAAGATAAAGATAGAGAATTCCTCCCTGGCGACTTGGTCCTAAAATGGGAAGCCAGGAAAGAAGACACTAGAAAACATGGAAAATTCGATCTGATTTGGTCTGGCCCATACAGGATGTCGGCCTTGGAAGGAAAAAATGCTTGGTTATTATAAAACCTGGATGGAGGCATTCTCAATGCCTCTATAAATGGGTGACATCTTAAACACTTCATGCAATAATGTGTTCTAAATTCTCATTGTACATACTGGCTTGTTTTCATGTTTTTTTGTATAGATTTGAAAAAAAAAGAGAAATATATATATATATATATTCAAAATAAAATAAATAAATAAAAGTTTCTTTCATGACATTTCCTAATGATTATAATGTTATGTTATTCACAGGGAAAGTTTCTCACCAAACAATGGACTTGAAGTACTGAGAGGTGACATGCGCAGGTATTCTTATCAAGTATCTCACAATGACAAAAGTAATGAACGATTCATCTTTGGGATGGCAATATAGGAGCTAATAAAGGTATGAAACCTCATTTTAAAAATTCTATATACAAGTCCTAAGAATTACGAATGAAATAAATCATCGATTCATTTTTTGTCAAAAAAAAAAAAAAAAAAACTCACACCAAGAAGTTTTTGAAATAATAGAAAAGGGGGACTTAAGAAAAGGTTTTAAAAGCTAATTAAGAAAGTCTCCAAAACAGTCATATGTACAACAGTTTTTCTAAAAACCCCTTACCCTCCCCTTTACCACAGTAAAGTATTTTTCCACCTGACCATGGATGACTAATCATAGAGTTTCTTGAGAACAAAGGGGTCTCGCTTTGGTCATGAAAACTCTTGAACAAACTTTCAAGAAAGAGAGTAGGTTGTGTTTTTTGTTCTTTGACTTTGGATGTATCATAAACATGTCTAGGTTAATCCTGAACTTATTAGTTATCCTAACAGGAATAACTGATCAATTTTTCTCAAGGAAGTTCCCTAGACTAAAGGTCAAAAATTTTCTCTTAAGAAGTTCTCTGAAGCCCATGATTTTTTAAGGCAGGTGAGAAGATTAACCCAGAGCTATTTAAATGAGTTGACATACTTTGATTCTTTTCAAAAAGATATCTTCCCGAGTGTAATGTATACTCATTGATTTCCCCCACTTCAAAAAAAAAAAAAATTAATACTGACAGATGGTGAAAGGAAATTCAATATTGATTTCCCCCATCTAGTTCAAAGAGATGAAGAAAGGAAATTCATTATATTGATTGCCCTCATATCAACATTTAAATGCTTGGAAACAATGAAGTGGTGAAAGGAAATTCAATGTGGGAAGTCAGATAAATTCACCAAGGTACTAAACAGGCTCGTTGGCAGTGAAGCAATATCCTTGTATCTGATAAAAGCTGTTATACACGAGTTACAATATGCTCTGGTAATTTATCTTCCTTTCGGCTGGATTTTATCATAGATTTCGGGGATATCCTTACCGGACACAATGCAAACACTTACCTTGATGAAAACAGAATCATGTGAAACATGATAGGATGGTTGATTTGGTTTTGATTATATTACACAGATTTGAGCTCAGTTTCAGGAGAAGAAGTTTATTGAAAACCCGCTCGACATAGTCAGAATTTTTGTTTTTGAAGAGTTTTTCAAGGTTAACATTGAGACCCTAGTCTTGTTCGGTTTTTCTCCAAATTTGTTTCACAAAGCCAAATCATTGACTCCATTACCCAACGAAGGCACTTGGTCTACATGTTCTTCTCGTCCCACAAGGAGACGAGATCCCTAGATGGAGCCTAATCTTGACACGAAGTTTAAATTTTTCTACCCTTGAAAATTAAAACTTCATATTTTCCTAAGTCATGGAGCCGCCCTTAGTCCAAAAAGGGGAGTCATAGATTTCCATTTCTTTTCAGGTTTCAAGATTCAGTTTTTCTTGAGGTATGATCTTCAACCATTCTAATTTTCCGGTGCCGAAATCCCGAAACCGTTTAACATATTAAAAAAATAAAAAAGCGGGGGAAAGAAATAAAGGTTACATTTTCCGTCACTTTCCACAAAGTTCTCTTTAATCTGTAATTAACTAAGCTCTGAAATGAAATCATCTTTCCCTTAATCTTTTGCGATTCAGGTTTTTCTTTCTGCTAAAGCGTTTTCGAACTCTCAACCGTCAAACTCCCGATCCTCATTTTTCTGAAAAGTTAAAAAAGTAGTTAATCATTACCCTTGATTAATCAAATCATTAATACATGATTAGTGCCTCACTAATCCCATCGCAATTTCATGATCTGGGGTTTTCTTATGACATATCCCATGACAACAGGATCCTTGAAGTTCTGAAATGCAAAATCATGTTTTCTTTAAAACAAAGTATAAAATTAAGGTTAAATTGTTTTCAAAACAAGATTAGTGATAACTAAGCTACCTTTTTCATTTCGGGAATTCAGGAAGGCAGTGATTTTTGAAACTCCAGTTTCAAAATCGTCAATATACGACAGTGTTAATAACAGATAAATGGAGATATTTTTTGACGCGAAAGTGTATCTCCAGGCATATCTTTCCATTGAAGCATTAATTTTTCGTCGCCTGTGTCTGTATGCTTGTTATAAAATGAATTAAGGGTTAATAAGGTCTTGTGTTTCAAACTTCATTCTTATCCTTTACATCTGTAGCAAGTCGCATTTATCCAGTTATATACACATTTTCTCTGTAAACAGGTTTTTGGTCCAGTGAAAATATCATGGCACCTAAGAAGGCACCCAAGAAAAGAGAGGAAGTTGCAGAAATATCTAGTCCAGATGGATATGTTATATTTGATACAATATCGCATGCCATCGATTCCATAAAATCCTGGAGGCAGATTTTCGAAACTCTAGATTATGAAATTAAGAATTTCCCTCATGATGCCGACAACAAACTCCGAGACATAACGTAGTTTGAACTTCACAAAGTGGCTACACGGCTGCAACTCATGACTTATAACGATATGATCAGTTGGGCCTTAGAGCGAACAAACATGCAGACAAGAAGCATTCTGGACAACCGAGGGGTCGTCATTGGCTCTTTCAGACCGGAACATATACAAGTAATGTATAAACTGTCTCTGAGTCCCAAGTATATTTATAATAAATATTTTGTGAGTGATTTTCAAAGGAAAGAATGTTTTGAGTCGGACCAAACATATCATGGCATAATAAAATATTGGTGGAGAAACGAAGAAAAATTCAGGGCCGACACCCATGGTATTTATGCCATAGCCTCTTTAAATGAGTATATGTTCTATGTGGCGATGATGTTATGTAGACTTTTCAGTAAGAAAATTCCTACCCACTTCCCTACATAAAGGGTACCTCTTTTGCACGAGGCAGCAAAAGGTTACAACTTTAATTGGGATAAGATTTTATTTGATAAAATAGAAAAGGAGGTCGTGGAACATCAAACTACAAGATCAAAAGGCTGACCAATAGCCTTTTATATGTCTGCATACATCATGGATGTTATATGCTTCTCAACTCCTTTACCTTTGATGAATTGGAGTTGGAATCCGACTTACTCGGAACCTATTCATGAATGTCATTCTAAACTTTGGGAAGAAAATGCCAAGGACTCATTATATGAGATCTGTCATTTCATGGTAATACCACTACATCAGATGTTGTATGGCTGTACACCTCCTCACATTTCAGATTTGGTCACAGGAAACCTCAGGATAGTTGTTGACTAGTTTATAAAGGAGAATTTATCATAAATCCAAGTTTTCAGGTGTTCAATCCCTCCACATGCACTCCCTAAATTCCTCCCCGATAGACTGGTGTGCAGGGAGGTAGCTCATCAAATAGTAACATGTGGAATTGGGATATAACAAAAGACGACTCAAAAGAAATCCTGGCCAGTTTTTCCCATTCAGATTGGGAAATTTTCATTACTCAACTGGGGTCATTCCAAAGTTGAAGTGACAGCACTGGAGGAGGTCAAATTGGTGGAGCTCGAACATAGGAAGCATGACCCTTACCAGTTAGTGGGAAAACACATGGCCCACAGTAATATGAAGGCTTATGAACATGAGAAGTCCCCTTGTGATGACCTATTCAAAGGGACTAGGACCTGTGAGGAGGTCTTAGAGAGGGTACAAACACTGCCGTCTAACTTGCAAGCTAGTTTTCAGACCTTCTAGAAGCATAGAAAGAGTGGTCTGCCCAAAGTATTGCAAGGAGAAGCAATCACCCTTCCTCAGAAAAAAAGAGGATACTCCTCCAGGCCTCGGACAAGAAGCACAAGATAAAGCCAACCATGAGGAAATTCCATAGGATATTGAAAGGTCCCCACAAAATGAAGAGGCCTTACAGACAGAAATTCCAGAGACTGAAACAGAGAGGAGGCCCGGGACACCTCCCAAGTCTAGTAAGTCCACTCCCCCTTCATAACCTACTATTGATATCAATATACCTAAGGCCATAGGAGAAACAAGATCTACAGAGCTAGGAAGTCCCATATCTTAACCCCTTTACAGTACACCTTTGGACTCCCACAAATGGGAGCCATATATGTTGGTGATCTCACCCCTATCTCCAGAGATGAGATCCCTCCTTCCTATTATTTTTTCAGCAAAAAGAGGAAGGTTGTTCTAGAAAAAGAGATGCATATGAGAGAGAGGAGTATGGTGAAGAAGCATGGGGTCTTGGTAGATGGCTAGAATTTGGAGGAGGAGGATTTCGCTACAGAGGTAGCAGGCTCCATGGGAGCCATGGCAACAAAAAACCTTTTTATTGTGGAAAACATGAGAACAAGGATAAAGAAGAGTAACCACATAATATCTCAATTGCAAGACCAATTAAAGAATGCTGAGAAAAACATTAGAGAAGAGGTGAATAAAAGCTTGGAGCAGGCCATAGCTCTTGAAAGGAAAGAAATTCAATCACTCAAAACTAGCTTGGATGAAATGAACCCGAGGATACAAGCAAGTCAAGTGCAAGTTACTTAGCAAAAGGAGCTTGTAAAACAGCTACAGGCTAAGTTAAATTTGACAAAAGGCCATTTTGTAGACTTAAAGGATTTCCAAACCCTCTCGTTTGAAGCACATACAAAGACAGAAGCCGAGCAACAAAAAATGATCTCCAAAATATAGATCATCCAGAATTACATTCAAGAGGTAAGCAAATCTCTTGATAATATTATTTTACTGGAAAAGGAGGCTAAAGCAACAAGGAATACCTTCCAGGAAGCAGTTGCATGTTCAGGAAACATAGAGATGGCGAAAAACCTAAAGCTTTTTGTCACAGAACAGATAAGAGGACACATCATACTCAAGGTATGGGAAACAAACATATCCAAAAACAAGAAGATAGTCAAAGAAATCAAAGATGATTGTGAGGGAATCTTTGATTCTTTGGATAAGCAAGCATTAGGTATTGAAAGAAATGATTGCTATGAGCCACTGGGGCAGATAAATATTGTGAAACAATAGTTGAACTGCAAAGAGGGCTTGAAGGAGATTCAGGCGGAGATTTCATAGTTGAAGGAAATCGATGCCAACCTGATAGAAATATGGTTGGAACAACCTAATTTAAAGTTTCAAATGATTAGGTTTTCCGATAAAGGTTTTGAAGACCAGTTTCCAAAGGTGCAAGGAAAGTTTTATCTGTTTGAAACTAAGGATCTTCTGACACGACCTATAAATTTTGTTCATTTTCTGGAGAAATGTATTGAATGTATAACATCAAAGGAGGGAGAGACTTCAAATAAACAGTGATGTATCATTTGAAATCTTACACTATTGTAATGATAGACCAACAAAAGTTAATCATGCAACGATTAAGGTTGCAGTTTTGTAAATATTTTTTCTTTAAAAAGTAGAAGATTGCTAACCATCAAGTATTGATGACCTTGTATAAATACAAGGAGAGAATACTGAAGAAAGGATTTTTTCTTTCTCTAAAAAGGCATTGTGACGAAGTAATTTTAAAGAGAGTCTGAATTAATAGGAATGCAGATTGAAGATTCCAGATTTTGTCAAGTCTGAGTTATGTGTTCCCCTGTCTTTTCATCTATCTTTCATATATTTTATTGATGAATGTTTGACTACAATTTAGTACAACCTCTACTATGGAAATTATTATTCTTGTTATTTAAATCATTTACAGTTTTTCCTCTGTATCAGTTATCAGTAGATACAAGACCTAAAATGTTTAGATTTCAATATCATATGCTTCATTAATATTTTTCTTCTTTCAAAGTCTTCTGTTACAATGAGAGATTCCTCTTAAACTGATGCCTCACCTTGTTAATAGATTTATGTTCTTCCTCATATCATGCATGTTTCCCTTCTTTTAAATTTAACTCAAATACAAGAAACGACCTTTGATTTAGTCATCTTATTAATTCATGTTTTGAAATCATTCCCTTTACATTGTGAAATAGAGATAACAAATCCTAAAAATAAAACACAGAATTATATCTCCTTTACCTTTATCCTTCATGACAGTACCAGTTTCAAGGCAACATAACATTGAACTCGGTCTTTCAGATCAAACCAACATCACTCTAAATATATTTAACACTATCTTACAAACAACAAATAACCAGGTTGATTTAGAACATTCATGGGCAACAATTGAGAGAGATATCAACATTCAGGAAAACTGGGAATTCTGATAGAGACAGTTGAGAAACCAAATATAGTCCTCACCTTTTTAATCATTGATTTTTCTATCCTCAACTACCTCTATCTTTTCATATGCCTTGACAGTATACTTTAGAGCCTTAAAGTATAAACTCAGGAACAACAGTTACCATTTCACATCTGCATTGAGTTAGGGTTTGTTGGGTTTGCACCAGCTCTGTCTCCAACCTGTTAATAATGACATCTTATTCAGGGGACTGAAATGATTCCTCAGTCTGAACAACTGTCTCTTTTGTTGTTGGGGAATTTGTCTAGGTATCTATGTCAATTGTCTCCAGAGGAGAGGAAAATCTATAGGAAGAACTTCTTCAATTTGAACAATTATTTCTTCTACTGCTGAAATCTCTGTTTGAGTTTCTATTTATGTTGTTTCCAAAGGAGCATGCAATTTTTTTGTGTTCCAATAGAATTGGTGTGGATTGTCCTTCTAGGAAGTGGATTTATTCCCTGTACTCTAGGCCTCTTGGATTTCTTCTTCTCATAGTCCTTGTCAGCTTTCTCCAACTGCTTCCTAAGTTGTCTAATTATTTCCTTTAATCTACCAAATTTTTGTTTCAATACTTTGATTTTTTTAACCCTTTTCCTCAATATCTTGTTTTCATTTTTTAATTTTCTGATTTTATTATGGCCTTTGCCTATTTTTTTCTGTTTATGGGGAATTTCAAGGTCTTCCCCACCTTGATCAGCTGGTGACTGCTCCCATGCTTCTTCCAGGTGCTTTGTCTATTCTAAAGGATTGTTTACCTCAATGTGAGGTTCTGGTTGTTCTGTATCTTCAGGAGATGGCATATCCATGTCAGGAAGGTCCAAGATAGGGTTTGAATGGGAGGAAATTGGTGATTGAGGTTCTCCAAACTTGTGTATGTCTTCAGCCATTGATGTCCCTAAATTTCCCAGTACTTGGGCCATCTCTACTTCATAACTTCTGAAGAAATGTTATGTAAGTCTTTAAAGTGATTGTTTCTCTGTCTGTGTATTTTCTTGAGTTTTCTCATGTGAGGGATGTTCTGTTTGCATAGTTTCCTGAATTTTTTCAGGTTGAATTATCTTTTTACCCCTTCTTCTTTTCACAGTAGAGGTTTCAAGAACAACCACTGCTCTTTGTCTCTTATTCTTTGATGTTTCTAGATTTTTAGTCTGAGTTTCTGTCGGTTGGATGGGGTATACTTCAATTTCAGGCTGGGGTACTAGAACTTCCATTTGGGCTCTGTCTCCTTCTACCTGGGTTGCCTCAATTCCCTATGGGGGAATTTCATGGTGCATTTCAGGTTGTTCAATTTGTAGGGGCTCAATTAATTCTTCCCAAGTGATTTGTGTTTGGCTTAAGGCCTTGTTTACTATTAGTTTTTCTAGTCCATGGTGACTAATTATATTGACAGGTTCTTTGGCCTTCTGGGTCGTTACAAAAACTTCATGCAACATGACATTTAAAAAAAATGGAAAATTTATGACTAACCTCTATTTTAGTGCTGCTAATATTTTGAGGTGGTGCGGTCTCACCACATCGTACCTCCCATCACATGTGATATACCTTTGTATTACTCCTACTTGCTCCCTCCATGGCTCGATGGGAGCAGTGGGATTGAGTCCTTTCCCTTTTTTATCGAGTTCTTCTCCTGGTTCTACGAAGGACTCCACAGCCTCCTTGAGTGTTGTATACTTCCTGGTCCACTGTGTGCCTTCGTTGGGGAGGCCTTTTATCTTCTCTATAATTTCCTCAGTGACCGAAATTTGTATGTCTCATATCATGAAGATTCCTCTCTACAAATTCTAAAAAAATGCTAGCATGATATTTATGTCGTATCCCTGCAATCTATTGAAATATTTTGTCCACCCCAGATGATGTAAAATTTCCCTTCCTGGTCGGTTACCTACAATAATGTGGACTGTCGGCGTACACTTCTATCACCCATATCTTTTTTAGAAAAATGAGGACAACTATAGTTCCAGACTGCAACTTAGTTAGACCAACTTTTGAGAAAATATTACCAGCAATGGTAAATATCACAGAACAACAAATGTATATAAAAATGTGAGTTTTCCCATTTATTGCAATTATTATGATCTATCCATAAATGTGTAGAATATCCACCCCCTGATAAATAAAAAGGTCGACCTTGACCATCAATATATGCGAGTGTAATGATGGCAGGTAGTTCAAGTGATAGGTAATTACTACATCGCCACCACCGCTGGAAGAAAATCATTAATAACCTTCAAAATCACTTTAACGGTAATCATGAAAAATAATCACTCTTTTGTGGGAAATTCAAATTTACATACCTATGTTCAAAAAAATGTTTAAGGAAAAAGATTTTGAGTAATCTAAATTTGTTCACGTGTTAGAAATATTCCACATTTCATAACTGTTTTACGTTCCCGTGTTATTGAATATAACTGAAATGATAACTTCTTTGTTAAAAAAAAGGAAGTCTAGGAACACACAAAAAAACTTAGCGTATTTAAGGTAAACTTCCATACCACAGGCAGAGCCATTGCTTCCAGTAGGCATCCATAACCTTGACAGGGTTTCCTTTTAACCCATAGATGAGCCTGTATCTTTATAAATAGTTTGAATAATATTTTCCCAGAAAGACCACTATCCTAGTTTGGTAGCCAGATAACGATAATGCCACTCACTAGATCGTAACATAAGTGAACAAGACAACTCGTGATGAGACTTCTTGTCCCTTGATGAAAAAAATGCCAAAGGCCATTACCTTGGTGTGGTAGCCATAGTGGGAATGTCACTTATGTTATTATATTATGATCATGGTAGGTTGGATCATGATGAGATCCCCTATCCTTTGTGGGAGAAGTTTCTTTCTTTACTTATATTTAATTTTTATTTCCATCGTTTTTTTTTTTTTTAAGGGAGGCTCATCTACTCCTTAAGAGTGAGGGATGGCATAAGAAGTGTAATAATGCCAAGTAAAAATGTGCTTTAGACTCCTTATTATGATATGAACGAAAATTATCATTCAAGTATATGTATATATATATAGGGGAAAGAAACGAATTATGGTGGTTAAGGATTATGAAAAATATTAATACAATTTGGAGAAATCAATCCAAAAAACATTCGATAAGGTATGATAGATAATCCACAAAAGAAAATGAAAAATTGTTACTATGATAATTAGAAGTGGTGCTAAAAATTAGTTAGTGAAGTTCATACCTAAAAGAGTGGCTAAAAGTATCATAAGGATGTGTTGTTGGTGAAAAAACGTTATTTTCAAAGGAAAGGAACGACAACAGGAACAACTGTAAAAAGGAACAACAATTGTTTCTTTTCGAATGAACAACACTACCCAGAAAGAAGGGACAACAATCATGACAAAGGGAACAACAATTGTTCTATTCAAATGAACGATACAACTCACAAAAGGGAATGACAACCGCAACAAAGGGAACGATAGTTGTTCCATTCAAATGAATGACACTACCCACAAAGGGAATAACACTCGCAACAAAAGGAACAACAATTGTTACATTTGAATGAACGACAACAATGATGTTCAAAATTTTAACCATCTAATTAAGCAATTGGAAACCTCCCACAAACATTTTTGTTTTAGCGAGTCTAGGATTGATTAGTCATCAACTAAATTCATTCAATTTGTATGGTTAGGTTTATTCAATGATCGAAGTACTGGATGGTTTTTTAGTGTCTTTCATTAATTTTCTATTTATTACAGTCACCTGATTTTTGCTGCGGATCATGACATAATTATCTTCTGTGTAAACATGGTTTATATTTTGCTGGATCTTCAAAATGAGACAGGAGTAAATTGAAATTTATGATATGGTACATAAAAGAGTGCTAATTATATGTATTACAATCATCTCTTCTAGTTCTTATTCTCTAAAGTGACTTTTCTAGAAAGTAAAAACTAACAAATCAATCAAATATGTAAAGAAATCTATATACAATATGTAAAGTGTTGGCAAAAATCACAATTTCATGAAGTTGAAGTTGTTGGGTTACCTTCCCAACCAGCTAAAATCTGAACAATAGGATCACTACTTACTTCTTGGCAAAATGATTATTTCAAAAGCGGTTGATGGTAGAGTCACAACCAATGTCCATTTATTAGAAAAGGAGAACCATACTCGTCAATGGTGACCAAAGTGATAGTGCCATTATCATGAACTTCATTGATTCCATATGGTCCCAACCACCTTGTATGCAATTTTCCAGGAAAATCCTGAAATCTGGAATCATAGAGAAGTGCCCAATCACCTTTCTAGAAGGATTTCTTCTTGATATGCTTATCATGCCATTTAGCCCTCCACTGTTGAATAACAAATGTGCGTTGAAGGGTGAACATGCATGCTTCATCTAACTCATTGAGCTGTTGTAAGCGCTGTGTGTGTGCCTCTATAAGATCCATTCCAGTTTCCTGGGACATTCTTAGAGTCTTTTTCTCAAATTCAATTGAAAAAATAGGTTCTTTGCCAAAGACTAGATGATAAGGAGAGTAGCCAATAGTGTAACACCATGTTGTGCAACAGACCCATAAGGCATTTGGAAGCTCAACTGCCCAATTTTGATGATTTTTTGAGACTGTTTTTATCAAGATTGCCTCCAAGACTTTGTTGGTACTTTCCACTTGAACGTTTTCCTGTGGATGGTATGGGGAGGTAACTCTTTGTTTAATGTGATAATTGCACAAAGTGCCTGTGATTTTATGTGTTGTAAACTGTGACCCTCCGTTAGTGATTAATTCCCTAGGTAATCCATAGCATACAAATAATTCAAAGAGAAACTTAATGACCGCTTCCTCTGTTATGTTTGGAGAGGCTACTGCTTCTACCCATTTGGTCATATAGTCTGTTGCAACTAGTATATAGGCCTTCTGGTTTGATTTTGGGTTGAAGGGGCCAACAAAGTCCAGTGCCCATCTCTCGAAAGGTTCTGCCACCACTTTTTCTTGTAGGAGCATTTCATCAGCTTGGCCTGGTCGACCCATCCTCTGACAATTGTCGCAGGACTGGACATACTTATCTGAATCTTTAAATATTGAGGGCCAATAATAACCCATCTATAAAACCTTATGCCCAATTCTGCGGTTTGCAAAATGTCTGCCACAGGGCTCATCTTGACCCACCTTCAAGACATCATAAATTTCATCATCTCTGACACATCTTCATATTTGAATATCAGAACCTGTGTGGAACATATATCCACCAATCCAGGTGAACCATGCATTGCACTGAACGATTAGTTTCCTTTCTCTTGATGACAGGTGTGCTGGTAGTTTCCCAGCTGCCAGATAATTCACCACATCAACATACCAAGGAATCTTAATAGTGACAACGAACAAGTGTTCATCAAGGAATTGGTCTTTAACTGTCAAAGAGTCATTTGTTTTGGGCATGCGAGACAATAAATCTGCAACGAGATTCCCTCTTCCGGGTCGATCCTTGATAGTGAGGTTGAATTCCTGCAATAGTAATAGCCACCAAGTAACTCATCCATTAGTAATAGGTTTGTTAGCTAAATATTTAATAACAGAATGATCAGTATACAGAATAACTGGATAGCTTGTTATATAGTGGCGAAATTTATTAATAGCATGTATAAAGGCTAAAAATTATTTTTCTGATACTGTGTAATTTAATTCAACGGGAGTAATATTTTTGCTAATAAAATAAATAGCATAAGGTTTCTTGTCTTCTTCTTGTCCAAGGACAATGCCTATGCCGATATCTGATGCATCTATAGAGATGTGGAATGGCAGTTTCCAGTTTGGTCCTCTCAGCACCAGTGTTGTTGAAACCATCCTTTTGAGTTTTTCAAATGAAACATCACACTTATCAGACCACTGAAATTCCACATTACCAGTTAAAGCATGTAAAGGTGCAACTATTATTGAATTTTTTTCTATGAATCTGTGATAATATCCTGCACAACCAAGGAAAATACGTACCTCAGTTTGTGTATGAGGTGTAGGTAGATTAAGGATTACCTCTATTTTTGCTAGGTCTACCTTGATTCCATCTATAGAAACATAGTGTTCTAGTACCACACCTTCAATCATCATCATATGACATTTCTCATGACTCAAACATAGCCTGGTAGCAATGCATCATTCTAGTACCTTATCCAGATTACTTAGAGCTTGATCAAAGTCAAATCCATAAGGGGTGAAATCGCCCATGTAAACTTCAAGTCCTTCATTAATCAAATCATAAAATATTCTTAAAATAGTTCTCTAGAATGTAGCTATAGAATTACATAATCCAAAGGGAAATACTCTATATGCGAAGGTACCCTGGGGAAATGTAAATGTAGTTTTATCCTAGTCTTTTGGAGCAATCTGAATCTGATTATAACCTCTAAAGACATCTAGGAAGGAGAAAAATTGCTTCCCTGCTAAAGTATCAAGGACCTGATCAATAAAAGGTAGGGGAAAGTGGTCCTTCTAGGTAGCTTTGTTGAGTTCTCTGTAGTCTACATAGATCCACCACTTTCCATTCTTCTTGGGGATGATTACTAGTGGAGAGACTGTAAAGCCCTAATATTGTCTCATTAACTCTTAATTGGGGCATATTATATTAGTAATGTTATTTTATTTAAGTCGTATTTAGTCCATTAGTTGTAATTATACCTCCTAGTCTCCTATATATACCAAGGAGACATTTTCATTTTGAATCATCTTGTACTTGAACATTTAAGTGGGGTAAAAGGAGGTTTCCCCATCAAAGAGGCTTATTATCTGAAATTATCTCTTT
>ML786656.1:121793-157688 GCA_009831015.1 Picea engelmannii | reverse complement strand
TTCAAATGGTTACCCTTGGAAGAATGGTGGTATAACACTTCCTTTCATACTGCAACAAAAATGACACCATTTATGGCACTTTATGGATACCACCCTCCTTCCATCACTTCTTCTCTAAAATAAAAATCTAAGGTTCAAGCAGTCGAAGATCACATCAAAAAAGAAACTACCAGTTGAAGATTCCACTTGGGAAGATGAGTCTTTTATACAGAAGCATCCAAAATTACTCAAGAATTGCGAACAACACTTGTATCAAGGGGAGGGGCATGTTAAGCCCTAATTTTGGCTCATTACCCCTTAATTGGGGCATATTATATTAGTTATGTTATTTTATTTATGTCAGATTTAGGCCATTAGTTGTAATTATACCTCCTAGTCTCCTATATATACCAAGGAGACATTTTCATTTTGAATCATCTTGTACTTGAACATTTAAGTGGGGTAAAAGGAGGTTGCCCCCTCAAAGAGGCTTATTATCTGAAAGTATCTCTTTTTCAAGGTGTTGAGTACTTTTTTTGAGGTTTTTCTATGCTATATTGATATTTGGTCTTTTGGAGCAATTTGAATCTGATTATAACCGCTAAAGCCATCTAGGAAGGAGAAAAATTGCTTCCCTGCTAAAGTATCAAGGACCTAATCAATAAAAGGTAGGGGAAAGTGGTCCTTCTGGGTAGATTTTTTTATTTCTCTGTAGTCTACATAGATCCACCACTTTCCATTATTCTTGGGGACGATTACTAGTGGAGAGACCCACTGTTGGCATAGGGGCAAACCCAAGGTTCAACGCTTCAACAACGCACCAAGAAAACCCTAACTACCGACCCTTTTGTAAACACCTGCGAAGTAGATGAAGTCTCACCCAAGGTAGAGGCAGGGGTGGTTGCAGGACTCCAGTGTTTGCAACCTTAGCTGGGACACTGACCTGTGATTACAACACCTTAACATAGCACTTAGCAGTTGTCATTAATTATTACTTCATTAATTAGTACTTAGCCTTTATCTACAACACAGATAAACCCTAATTACAACGCAACATAGTATTCAATAAGATTCAACACATTCAAGCACTAAGCACATCAACATAGATCAGATATAGCATCTTATTCACGTCATTAGACACTAAGCTATCATATTCATCTAAGCATACATCATTGCACTAAGAATTAATCATATGAACCATAAAACAACCATAATGCACAAAGTAACCACAACACAAGATATATGTGGTTCACCCCCAGCCTGGGGCTACGTCCACCAACTCTTCTTCTCTTTATTTTATTTTGTCAATCATCTACATGCACAGAGCCTCAAAATCCTACTCTACATAGGAAAGGCTATCTATGCACACTCCTCTAGATCCTCCCTCCTTGAGTTAGGTTACAACACAAAGCGTTTACACAGTCACTTGCACTTAGCCTTGCAAGCCTCACACAATATGCACAAAGCATTTACAAATATCACTTGCACTTAGCACATTGGTCTTCACTTGCCCTTAGCACTGCCTAATTACATCATCTAGATTTCTATTTATACATTACAAAAGGACCTAGACATGGGTAAACCCATGGGACGACATCCCTATACCCGTTACATAAGCCCAAAACCCAAAACCTACCCTAAAAAGGGGCCGAGATCCCACGATCTCTGCTTCAACTTGCTTTCCACCTTCAATAACTTGTCAAACTCCCAAAATAGGTCAAAAATAAACAAGGATGTCCAAAACTTGGTTAAGGGCCAACATGCCCCCAACACTCACCTATGACTCATCCCGAGTCACTCTGATCTGGGCAGCTCCACCACAAAAGCCTCAAGCCTGGCTCGAGCTGCTTTGACCTGCTGCTTCGCCAGGGCCTCCTGCTTGGAGAAATCTTGAATAACTTCCTTGTTCATAGGTCCCTCTAAGAACTTTTCTACTGAAGTGACTACTTGTTCCAGCTCGGCTCCTCGGCTTTCAATATCCTCAAACAGTTGGCAAGCTTCATCCTGGACTGGTTGGAGCCTCTTAGTCACTTCTATGACCTTTCTCTATATGGTGTGGACCTGCTATTGAGAAGTGCACTATTCCTGGGATCTTTTAATTCTTTCAACTGCTGACAAGAGCTTCAACTGCGCCTGTACTATCGCTTCTTTCTTCTTTGCCTCCTAGAGATGTGACTCCAGTGTCTTCAGTTCAGGGTCCTTAGTAAGTCTCTCATAAGTCTATGCACTTCTATTGTTAATATTTTTACATTCCAAAGCTAATCCTCTAATCCTCTCAACTGCACTTTGATTAATGGCTTCTCTTTGGTCTTGCACATCCTATGGAGTACTTGGTATTGTTTGTAGCTCTAGATCTTCTATTCTCTGTTGAAGCTGCTGGATGGCTTCAACAAGATGTGCTACTTGATGCTCCACTGGGTATTCCTCCTTTTTCTCTAAGCCCGTCACAGAGAAAAGTGCTATGTTGATTTCTTGTTTTACTCCAACCTACTCTGCAAGTAGCTGTTCTTTCTCATGCTGGATCTGCGCTTTCTCTTCTTCAAACTTTTCTTGGAGGTCATCCTTCTCCTGCTGCGCAACTCGACGTTGCTCTATCACTTCCTCTTGTGATTTCTTCAAGGCCACTATCGCCTCTTCTATTTCTTCCTGTGCATGATGAAGGTGAGCTTTGGTCGCATTGGCTAGTATGCAGAGTTGGGTAGGCTCATCTCTGAACTCTATTTCAACTGATGGCGGGGGTGTAGTGGACACTACGCAGTTGGAGTGAAGGACATGTTGTACCCCTCACATTTTTTCTTCAATTCTTTCATACATGGTGTCTTTCTTAGCTTCATTTTTCTGCAAAATATCTTTCAAGGCGTCTGATACAATTGTGATGATGAAGTCGAATTCATTGAGTGTGAGCACAGTCTACAACTTGGTCTTACTAGCTTTTGACTTCTTCCACGATGTGATTTTCATGGGAGAAACATTTCTTTTTTTATATGGCTCTGCATCGTCAGGGGGATTATGTGGTGGTGTTACTTCACCTTGCTTCTGCTAATATTCTTTTCCATTGTTCTCTTCTTTATCTACTTCGTCATCACCTCCTTCACTAGGTGATTCTGAAACCGTCTCTTTTGATGTGTTTTTCAACTTCTGTACCTCTTCTGTCTTCTTCCTTCTGCTAGTTCCAGGTGTATCATACCCTTCGTGAGTGACCACTGGGATTTCCCTTAGTTCAGGATCAGAAAGTTCTACAGGGTCAACAGGGATAAGGAGATCTGCAAGCCATTCCTTAGTTATTTCTTTTAGGTCCTCCTCTATGAGTTTGTAATAACTCTGTAGTACTTCTTTGTGTTCATCTCCACGCACAGTGATGTAGATAAAATGTTTGTCTACATGGAACTTTGCAATTGGCCTGAACCTGTGCAGGGTGTTCGACATTATACAATGGACAACCTCAACAAGCCTATTTAACTGCAGGTAGTAGGTGTGGAACATTTCATTTGACTGCCATTTTTTTCCCATATTGCTCGAATACTAAAGTGAAGTGAACTTCACAGCTAATGGTTCAGATGGCTCTATTTCAGGGAAGGTCATAGCTTCCAGCATATCCCAAGCTATGAACATGATGAGGATCAAAAACCAACTAAAATGAAACTCATATCCCTAATCCTAAGCTTTGAGACAATCTTGGTCTAACTAGTTCACTAGGTACTTTTCCTAGTTCATCTGTAGTCCCTCCATGCATTTTCTTGCGAGGTTAACAATAAACCCTATGACCTACGTGGGTTTGTTCTTCCAAACTAGATTACTAGCAATCAACTGGTAAGTAAGGCACACTGCACCATTCTAGATGGAGGCTACCTTGTAGCCTCTCTTCCCCTTCTCCACATCACTGTATGTATCTTTAATCTTTTGCGCCAAGGCGCGATCTATAGCCTTCCCTGGGTAAAATTCTTGTGGGTCTGGTCCCTACATGCTCAATCCGGTGATCCGATGGATCAATGCCAGGTCAACTGTGATGCATTTCTCTAGCCACAAATAACCTCAATGGAAGCTCGACAACAGGATATTAACACATGCGTTAACTTCCTGGTGCCTTCCAAAATGGGGTATTTTTATTACGTTTAGGATGGTGTACTGCGCGAGGTCCATAGTCCATGGTTGGGGGATTATCCTCGACTTCTTCCCCTTCGTCCTAGTCAAATACCTGTGAGGGGAAAGAATGTTGAATTTATTGTGATCCCCTAGGTTAAAGTCACTGATCTTTAGTGTCATGATCTTATCCGGCTGAATCTTGCTTGTGCGTATCCCCTTTAGAAGGTATGTAGTGACCAAGGTGTAGTCAAAGTTCGTAGGGACACTGTCATGATTCACTGCACTAGCTAGAGGCAGGATGTAGTTGAGCAATATGGATGGGATTAACTTCACATTTTCCAAGTCATCGCGATGCTTGGTTCTTTTCTCGTCCACAGACCGAGATGGTCCAGATCCGCGAGCATTCGACGGGGAGGCTTGCACTCCTCTCGTCGATGAAGCTTGAATTCCGACGAACATCACCTTCTAAGACATAAGTTCGATTATAACTTCTTCGACAAAATTTATACACTACCAAGTTCATTTGACATGCACACTGAAGATCGGATAACTCAGGTCGATGAACAAATTCTCAATGCAATAGTACAGGTAGTGAAGTCTTAGTAAGTATAACACAGTAACAATGAGTTCTCTTGTTATCTCAGATACAATTCGTGAAAGTGTTCTTAGTGCAATAGTTGACGGAATAAGTAGACAGTGATGTAACAAATCCATCCAACGGACAAGAAGCCTTCTTCAATTCAGTTCTATCCATTACGGTGCAGTCCCAACGGTCCGATGGCGAGATTTATGATCATAAATGTTGTTCTAACTGTTCGAGAACGTCAATATAATGGTTATAATGCCTCTAATGGTCATATCACTCCACCATGGAAAAGTGCCAATCTGAGCTGCTCTGATATTTCGATGAAGTTCAAATTTTGGAGACCTTCCTTCTGCGAAGTCTTCTCTAGAGCTTCCTGTAATTTGTCCAACTTTTCTTTCTTCTTGCTGAGATTTCTAACCTTCTTCCCTATGATCTGTATCTCAGTATTCCTCTTTCCATTCTGATTCTTATCTCCTCTTGGCATAGTAACTTCGTGCCGGTGATAGTCTTTACTAGGGTTCAAGGGAAATACCTCTTCTCTGTCTGGGGTAGGTGTGCTACTCTCTTGTACAGATAAGTGCTTCAAATATTCTTGTGTTATTTCAACTTCGACATCCAGATTTATGGTCCTCAGTAGCTTCGACTGGTTTTCTTGTTCTTCTAGAAAGTGTGTTATTCTCTTAGCCATGAAGTCTCTTAGTTCTTGATTTTTTTTTTCTAGAGCTTCCTCTTCTTTTCTTTGGGTTTAATCTTTCTCAATCCAGGGTTTTCCTAGTAACATAGAAAATGGGGCATTGTTCTCAACAAACTTAACGATCTCAAATTCTTCTTCTGTCGAAGTTCCATGAGCACTCATACAAGTCTAGGTAAGTCTTCCACATAAGGTTATCAACTTTCCTCTAAATAATCCTATTCCTCCCAATGAAGGAATCATAGCAGGCTTTCCTAAAATTTCTCAAGTTCTTTTTGTCATAATATTCACCTATGTTTCCACATTCAAGACATAGTCTATGTAGAAGTCTCCTATTCTTGTTTCTATGCACTCTTTCTCTTTTAATATCTCTGATAAGTTGATATATCTATGGTCATCCATGGTTTCTTTCATTTGTAGTAATACTGAATCTTATTATTTCTGGGGTTCTTCCATGGTCTCAGTTTCTTGGCCTTCCTTTGGGTTTTCTTCTCTCATATTCATTCTTTCAACCTTAGCAATCATTCTAGGGCAATCTAGAATGTCATGGTCCATAGATTTACAACAAAGACAACTAGGTCTTCTACCAGGGCATGCCTTAGAAAGATGTCCCAATATTTTACAACTGTAACAAAGAGTTAATCCTCTCTTTCTCTTAAATGATCCCCAACCTTTCTTGTAATGTGCAGTAGGATCATGGTGGCTACCCTGTAGAAAATTATTCTTATGATCCTACATCCATTTTTTATTCCAAACATTCTTTTTATGCATAGGAATAAAATATATTTCATTATTTCTATCATATATACTCATATCATAAATTCTTTCTTCTAGTTGTGCCCTAGTTTTCAGACTGGGACAAAATTGATCAAACATACCTAGATCCATACTTTCGAAGAAAAAAAATCCACTTATCTTACCTTTAACAAAGCACAAAGATTTCATATCTTACCTCTTTAATAAAAAAAAATCACTTTACCTTTATTAGAGAACAAATCTTTCAGATCTTGCCTATTTTCTTCAAATCTGCCTCCTCTCTTAGTACAGAACTTTGTAAGTCAAGTAGAGTACTGCACACTAAATCAATAGATCTACGCACAGAGCTTTCCTTATTTTCCTTAGTTCCCAGAAATCACAGTTTTAGGTCCCAACAATGGAACCATTTGTTGGCACAGGGGCAGACCCAGGGTTCAATGCTTCAACAATGCACCAACAAAACCCTAACTACCGACCCTTTTGGCAACACCTGCGAAGCAGATGAAGTCTCACCCAAGGTAGAGGCATGGGTGGTTGTAGGATTCCAGTATTTGCAACTTTAGTTGGGACACAGATCTATGATTACAACACTTTAACATAACACTTAGCGGTTGTCATTCATTAGTACTTAGCCTTTGTCTACAACACAGATAAACCCTACTTACAATGCAACACAATATTCAATAAGATTCAACACATTCAAGCACTAAGCACATCAACATAAATAAGTTCTAACATCTTATTCACATCATTAGGCACTAAGATATCATATGCATCTAAGCATACATCATTTCACTAAGAATTAATCATATGAACCATAAAACAACCATAATGCACAAAGAAACCACAACACAGGATATACATGGTTCACCCCTAGCCTGGGGCTACCTCCACCAACTCTTCTTCTCTTTATTGTCTTCTGTCAATCATCTACATGCAAAAAGCCTCATAATCCTACTCTGCATAGGATAGGATATCTGCACGCACTCCACCAGATCCTCCCTCCTTGATTTAGGTTACAGCACAAAGTGTTTACACAGTCTCTTACAGTCACTTGCACTTAGCCTTGCAAGCCTCACACAGTATGCACAAATCATTTACAACTATCACTTGCACTTAGCACATTGGTCTTCCCTTGACCTTATCACCGCCTACTTACATCATCTAGATTTCTATTTATACATTACAAAAGGGCCTAGACATGGGTAAACCCATGGGACGACATCCCTATACCTGTTACATAAGCCCAAAACCCAAAAAAATCCCTAAAAAGGGGCAGAGATCCCGCGATCTCCACTTTGACTTGCATTCCACCTTCGAAAGCCTCTTGAAGTTCCAAAATAGGTCAAACCTGACCAAGGATATCCAAAACTTGGTCAAGGGACAACACCCATCGATTGTCTAAGATAGGATATATGAAATCCACATCCAACAGTTTATGTAACTCTTCTTTAACAATGTCCCTGAGATGAGGATTCGATCTTCGTTGGGGATGTTGGATGGGTCGGGCATCTTTCTCAATATAGATATGATGTATATAGAGTTGGGGATCAATGCTATTCATGTGGGGATACTCCCAAGCAAAAGCCCACTAATATTTAGAAAGGACCTGAATCATTTTTTGTTGTTGTTTCTCATTCAAATTAGCATTAATATTTAGAAACCTCCCTGATGAAATTTCAACTAATATACTATTATGGACAAAAGTAGTGGGAATCTGTTGCTCCATCAATTCTTCCAAAGGATATCCCTATGCTTCATTATCTAAAATATATCTTACCATTTGACATGTTGGGTTGCCTATAACAACTGGGTTGTTAATGAAGCTACTGATCACATCATATTCTAGTTAGTTTTTGAGCCCGAAATCTTTTTCTAGTGTGAGAGGAGATCGTAGGTTTTTTTTCTGGATATCTAGGTGGTGGAAACTGTTGATGTATGATAGGCAGAATTGGTTTGTTTGGAGGTGTTGGGCCCTTCATTTTTGAGAAATAAGTGTGCAACGTTTTGACCAAGAATGAGTTGTGCAAACTCCATCAGAGGCCAGGAGAAAGAGAAACAAAAAGTAGTTGCGGAAGACAGTGCAACGCTAGCAAAGAAAAAAACGGTTGCAACATAACAAGAAAGAATGCAAACCGAGAAGGAAGACACAAACCAATTATATATAGGACCGAACACAATTGTAAAATGGTTCGTTCGCCTACACATTGGCTCGTTCACTCATCAGTTGGTTCATTATTTCATAAGTTAGTTAGCTGAGTTGAGTCAGGTTGGTCAGAGTTGCCCAGATTTTGGGATTAGTTGTTGATAATTGTTGTAAGTTGGGAGAGGACATGTTTGAGTCTATAATGAATCGGAACTATAAATTAGAGAATTAGAGATATGTGACATGGGTCTAAGAGCCAAGAGTCTGTACCAAGCCCCACTATGTAATTTTGAGTCTATAATCCAGGAAAGATCCAAAAGGATAATATGAAGCAGGATCAAATTAAAAATATGTTGTGTCTTTATATGCTTACTTATGCATTACAATATTTACTTATGGTTTATGAGTTCTATTTGATGGTTCACCGTTTAAATGCTTTCTCGCAACATAAGTAGGTTGGATTCTTTCATTTATGTGGTTCATATATGTTAATGTCTCTTGCACAAAGAACAAGAATGAGTTATGGCTGCTCTATGGATCCTATTTAATCTTCTCCCTACCCTTCCTTATCTATATGTCTTAGCATCTCTTCAGGTGAGAATTATTCTCTTCGGAGGAGATGAAAATTCCAGTGCTCTAGACTACACAATGTCTTTTGTTGGTAACCTAAGAAAGACCCTGGTCTGATCAAATTCGTGCCAACAAAATGGTTTTGTTGCTAAGACTTATGTTAAAAGGGAACCTGTAGGGAGAATTTTGTTGTCGATCCATATATTTGGAATTGATCAATGGTGGGAAAGGAGATGTGACGCCTTCAAATGGAAAGAAGCAGAACTAAGGAGAAAATCAGTGGAAAACACTCGCGAAGCAATCTTTTACTCAGAAAGATTGATTGAGTGACTAGTATGAGATTTTCTGGGTTAAATTCTTTGAACAATTTTTTCACTGGATAAAAAGGCTCCAAGAAGCTCCAGATTTCTAGGGATGGTCCAAGAAGATCTGTGCATGGGATAATGAAAATTTAGCAACACTCCAGAGGCTAGATTTCCCAGTTACACGAGCTGTGGATTCCTGGGTTAGTACCACACTAGAGGGATACATAATCGAATTTGTAGCTGAGAACCACAAGTCCTTTTCATGGGAAAAGGAAATTTTCAAGAAAGGCACAAGGGGAAGAATGTTGAAAGAAATCCCCATGTGGATTAAGATTTTCTTGATAGAGGAAAGGATGTTGATTATGTCCTAGACAAAGATGGCAACGTAAACACCCTTGCTTTGGGTAGGGAGAGACGGGGTGAGAGTCATGGCACGAGAGATAGGAAGCATTATTTGACAAATGGGTGGGGGGGGAATAAGAAATGGATTCAAGATATGAGAGAGCCTTGAAGAGATCTGCCATAGCTGAGAAGTGGTGGCATGAAAAGATCAATAAAGACACAAGACAGTTTAAAAAGTTGAGGAAAGAAGGTGGAGCAAGAGAAGTAGAGAAAAGACAGATGGAATAATTGCAGAAGATGAGAAAAAAGGAACAAATGGCCAATCAAAGATTAAACGAGAGAGAACTGAGGAGAGAAAGAGGTCCCTTGGAAGTGGGATGAGAGGGAGAAAGTGCAGATGAAAGAGAGGAGAAAGACAACATGAATCTTGGAGGAGAAAGAGAAGATTCAACCCTGATAACAGGAGAGATCAGGAATCCAACCAAAGAGATAGTCCCAGTGGAAGCTAACGAGGCCCCCCAGATAAAATAAAACTACCCTGAAGTCAGTGGCGCTAGCCCCAAATCACCCATACCCCAAGTGCCTTCTATTCAAGCAGTAAGTTCGATACTACCTTCTCATGCTAATTTTGTTCCAATACAATTAGTTAGTCAGTACAACTAGGAGTTGTGGGTACAGGGAGGATATTGGGATCTCCCAATAGATCACAAGTGGGACCATTATGGTTCATATTGATATGAACAACAGGATCAATGATGGTCAGCCATGCAGGAGGTTCGATTGCCTGATACCGATAATTTTGGGGTAAGGGAGATGAAGATGTTGAGAAGCATTGGTTCCTATCCAAAGTGATCTGGATATCCAGAGGAACTCTGGATGCGAATAAACTGGTCGAGTTCCAGACTACCTTGAGAGGTCGCACTCTCAAGTGGTACATGAAGATCATTGAAACAAGAATGCCATGGATGCAAGGTCAAGCCTTCACACTTGGCCATGTAAGGAAAAGGTTTATAGAAAAATTCAACTACCCCGGTCAGAACAACATGCTTTGTCTGAGTTGCATGAGATCCAGTAGAGGGAAGGTGAATCATCCTAGGAGTACAACCAAAAGTTTAAATATGCCATAGGGAGGTTGGCACATCCAATACATGATGAACATCAAAGGGAGTGGTACATTCAGGGGTTTTTGCCTCTGAATCGGATTCTGCTAACACAACAGTGGATAGCCATGTTAAAAGACACCTTGGAACAATTGATGAAGACTGAATCCATGGAGGGATACCCCAGGAGCTTGAGAGTAACCCAACCGCCAGTAGATGTGAATCTGGCACAACTAAAAGGGCATATATAAACACTGACAAAAAAGTTTTAGGAGTTGACGATACCCAGACCAGGACGACCACAAGTTTGGTGCATTGGATGTTATACAGAAGGTCATCTAGCGAATGAATGTCCAAGAATGAGGGGACTGGGACCTCCTTAGAATCTGATGGTAACCCCACCAGGACCCACGAGAGGAGTTGCACAAGTTTCTATGAATTCATCATTCCATAACCCTACCCTATATCATGATTTTCTAGGAGGCCAAGTAGCAACGACAACAAAATATTGTGAAATATTTTGAATCCACAACCATGGGTCAAGAAAGTGCCCCATCATGCAAAAATATTTGATAGTACCAAACATAGTGCACTGTGAGTTCTGCGTATCCACTATGCATACTACCAATAAATGTAGAGCGTTGGATGCACTTGCAAACATATTAGACCGAACAACATTCAGAGTGAATGAAAACCCTCAGGGACCAGGAAGAGGTCGAGGAGGTGGACCAGGAGGAGATTTAAGAGAAGGAATATTTGGGGGATGAGGACCAAGCATATGTTATAACTGCGATGAACAAGGATACTTGGCCATAGATTGTCATCATCCAAGGCACCCATGGTGCTCTCACTGCAGAACCAACATACACATAACTGAAGATTTTCCAGAGTTAATTGCAAAGTGGGAAGACAGAGTACGACAAAGAGGAACTAACCTTATCATCTCAGAGATCAAGAGGATTTCTAAAGGAAAATTTCCCAACCTTAATATCGTTATGAGGAGGAGCAAAGACATGAGATAATGTTGATACTTTACCTCAGATCTAGAAAGAAACACTTAAGGGAGACATTATGACCCCCTAAAGAAAAATTTGTTCTATCAGATGCCATAGAAGTATTCTAGAATATTCCTAGTCATGAAATGCAAGAGAACCCCCAATAGTCAACTATTTACACTAAGATGGCACAAGTCCCTACTTCACCCCTTGCACCCAGACAGTCTGAGCAACCCCAGAACGCAGTTGATCTTTGGCTTCAATTATTCTTTGACATTCTAGGTAATGGCCAACTAATAGAAAAGTTGTGCAATGTGATGTACCTAGTCTTAGGGAATGATGAACCCTCAGAAGCAAGGATAAGGGATAATATTCCTGAGAAGAGTACTCATAGAGTGTAGTGAAGAAAAGTGCGAACCATAAAAGAATTTCAACTGGTATCCCAGTTGGATGACTTCGAAATTAAGGAAGTCATGTTGGACCTAGGGTCAGATGTAAACATTCTTCCTAAGAAGACTTGGGAAGCCCTAGGAAAATCAAGACTGACATACTCCCCAATTCAGTTAAGGATGGAAAATCAATACTGTATCTTCCCCATAGGAAGGATGGATAACATGGAAATTGATGTATCAGGATTAAAAATAGTAGCTGACTTTAAAGTCATTGAGATCATGGGAGACAAAGACCCCTACCCTGCACTACTTGGCATCGATTGGGCCTATGAAAATTATGCAATAATCGATTTAAAGAAAGATACCATGACTTTTGAAGCTGAGGGAATCAAGGTAGTTCAACCTTTGGATCCATATGTAGGACCTAGGTACACAGAACCAACAGACAATAATATGGAGGAAGGATACCTAGACCAGTTGTATACTGTAACATTAGGGACAATAAACGATTACATAAACCCTACTAGTGATGGATAAATGAGCTGAAAAAGTATACAATCAACAGATGAAGATTCATAACTGGCTTTTGATAGTTGGAAACAAGTTTCATATGAAATATTCTCAAGAATATGCACAACTTTCAGAATGACCATATGGGTTGGGACCAAAGTTAGAGAACACCCAATATACAATGGTACCTTAGATCTAATTTTTTTTTTGCAGAATATGGAAGAGAATGTGAGATAAGATCAAAGAATCTCAGTACTAGATATAGCCTTTCAGAACACCCCCACCAGATGGTGGGCCACTCATAAATCTATACTTAGAACTTGGGATGCAATGAAGCAAGCTATCAAGTACAAGTTCTAGAATAAGGAGTAGCTAGAATCAGAGATGCAGACGGATCTCCATGTTGCGCAATCGTTCAATGAAGAATAGGATCCTAGGATACACATTGAACAATGCGCGACATATTGGTAGGCTGCGGAGATACCCTCTCACTTATGGGTTCAGGTATTTCCCCACTCTCTAGGCCCAATCCCGAAAGCTTGGTTCATACATGAGGAAACCAGAAGACATACCAATGACTGACAGACACTAGAAACACAATTTTGCAAGGACTTCTCATTCTCAAGTAAGTACCCTGAGATTGAGCTATCCCTACAAAAGATTAAAGAACTTTTCTTTACAAACAATAGTAATAGCATATCAAACTCTGTAGTATGTCCCAATCATACCCAATAACTTCAGACTAAACTCCCCTTACCCTTGATTGACAAGCCCATATAATGCTATCATATTAGCAAAGATTCAGAAAGCCTAGATAAATTAGAAGAACTGAGAAACATAGCCATCAAAGAGATAGAGGGGAGTAGAGAAATCCAAAACACCATACCCATCTAGACCGACAGTTCCTACAACCACCCATTAAAATTTTCAAACTCAACATAGGGATTGTAGATCAACACAAGATAGCTTTGGTGGGATATTACTGGGATGAGAAAACCAATCAGGAAATCCAAAGTTTACTAAGGGAATATGAGGATTTGTTCCCAAAGAATTTTTCAGAATTAAAGGGAATCAAAGGAGTCATGGGAGAAATGAAGATTGAATTAAAACCAGGATGCAATCCTGTCATACATAGACCATACCATCTTAACCCAAGAGTAAAAGAAAAAGTTAAGAAAGATATTGATAAGATGTTATAAGAAGGTCTCATTTTTGTTGTAGAAGAGGCATAATGGGTTAGCTCAATAATCATTCAAAGCAAGAAAGACATTGAGGATATTAGATTCTGTTTGGAATACAAAAGCCTCAAATCTTCCTGTGTGCATGAACCTTTCCCAACAACCTTTACCGATGAGGTGCTAGAATAGGTTGCGGGGAAGGAGGCATACTCATTCACAAATGAATTTTTAGGATACCATCATGTAAGGATTGTTGAAGAAGATAAAAGAAAGACCATATTCATTACATAATGGGGATCTTTTGCATACAATATAATGCCATTTGGTTTAAGGAACGCCCCTACATTTTTCTCCAGGATTGTGATAGCAACCTTTAGAGAATTCATTCACAAATTTATAGAAGTCTATATGGATGATTAGACCATATATAGCCTACTTAAGGAACATGTAGCACTGCTAAGTCTAATGTTTGACAGATCTAGAGAATTAAAAATCTCATTAAATCTCAGAACGTGTACCTTCTGTGTGCCACATGGAAATCTGTTGGGCAACATAGTCTACCGAGAATGAGTATTGGTAGACCCAGCCAAAGTTGCAGTCATTGTGAATATCCTACAAGTGCTAAACAATTGCGCTCCACACTAGTACATATAGGTTACTACTACAGGTTCATTCGAAGATATGCCAACATTATTGCACCTCTGGAAAATCTCCTGAAAAAGGCTAAAACATTCCAATGGACTCCTGAATGCGATAAAGCATCTGAGACACTCAAGGAGAAACTCATTATAGCACTGATTCTGATATTTCCAAAATGGGAGAAGGAATTTCACGTCCATGTAGATGCCTTCGGAATTTCCTTAGGAGCTATCTTAGCACAACCTGGAGATGGAGCTATGGATCAACATATCTATTTTGCGATTCGAAAGTTGTCACAAGCAAACCACAACTACGCAACAACAAAAAGGGAAGGGTTAGCAATGATTTATGCTTTACAGAAATTTAGACATTATCTATTAGGATCTCACTTCAAATTCTTCACTGATTATTCCACACTAAAATACCTAGTAGATGGTTGCTATTATTTCAGAAATTTTCCTTTGAAGTCATCATCAAGCTAGAATGATGCAACATCAGACTCGGCCATCTATCTAGGATAGAGTTAGGAGAAAGTGGTGGAGCAGTGGATGACCAGCTCCTATATGCAGACTTGTTCAGGATTGACACCATACCAGAATATCCGAAGGACATAGAAACATTTCTCAGTATAGGGGCCTATCCTGAAACATATTATGCAACCAAGAAGCACCATATGGTCATCAAAGCAGAAAATTACCAGCTGATCATCAGATAGTTGTATAAACTAGGACTAGACAAAATTCTCAGACGATGCATCCTAGATCATGAAAGTCAGGATATACTCTAGGAATTCCATAGTGGAATCACAGGAGGCCATGTAGGAGGAAAGGCCGTGCCACAGAAATTTCTACAGGTAGGACATTGGTGGGCCACACTATTCAAGGATGCAAAAGTATATGCCAAATCATGCGATGTTTTTCAACGGGTGGGAAAGTCGTCATGATGAGATGAACTACCACTACAACCAGTTAGAGCTCTACAGGAATTTGAGAAATCAATTGACTTCATTGGACCAATCAAACCCACATCCAAACATTCAAAGGCCAAGTACATCATTACCGCGACTGACTACCTTACCTGTTGGGCAGAAGCAGCAGTGGTACAGGACTATTCGACAAACACTGCTGGCAGGTTCATTTTTGAGAATATCTTTACCCGGTTCAGATGTCCCAGAATCCTAACCAGTGATCAGGGAGCTCATTTCATTAGTAGCACTATAGAAACAATTACAACATAATTTATGATCCAACATCACAAAAGAAGCCCATACCACCCACAGACCAACAAAACAGTTGAAGCCTTCAACAAGATTCTAGAAAAGGGACTAACAAAGGTCTGTTGCACAAACTAGGAGGATTGGGATGATAGAGTTCCAGCTGTACTATGGGCCTACAAGACAACCACAAAGAAAATCCATAGATACACACTGTTCCAATTAGTCTATGGGAGAGAGGTAGTCATGCTTGTAGAATTCATCACTCCAAGCCTGTATATTTCACAAGTCACACATATGACAAAAGAGGAAGCAATGGCGTAGATACTTGCGGAGCTCCAAGAACTCGAGAAAACCAAAGTTCTAGCAGACTTCCACCAGTCAGTTGAAAAGGAAAGACAAAAATTTTGGCATGACTGACACATTAAGATGAAGGTATTCATAGAAGGGGACAAGGTGTTACTCTATGACAGTCGATACCAAAAGCATCCTGGCAAGATGCCTATGCACTGGTTGGGAGCCTTCATAGTTGTGGAGATCCGACCCTCGAGAGAAGTTAGACTTGAGCAACTAGATGGTGTGCTACAACCAGGATGGGTGAATGGTGCTCGACTGAAGCCCTACCTATCTCAAACCTGAGAGAGAAGAACAGTCACTCCAATCAGAAGGAGCTTGTACAATAGATAGATTTGAGTTTTGTTTTCTTTCTGAAATTTTGTAAATACAATTAATAAAGTCCATATACGCAGTATTGCACCATAACACATAGTTAATTTGTTTGTCTAAGTGTTGGTTGATACAAAACTGACAACCCATAAGTACAGGACCTGAAGCATAAGAGACTCCATTAATGACAGTCATTAAAGATGACAGGGACAATCTTTATGGTCGAAGGGGCCATGAATCCAAATCCAATCTGAGTCATAGGCCATGCAAACCCAGTCTAGTCATAACCTTTATTTCCATTCCAGTACCCCGTTTGATGATCGTTAAGCCATAAATCCACATTATGCCAATATGTCATTGAAGCTCGTGCTGAAACTCCCACCCATCAAATAGAAAGGTCTCAAATCGGCCACGTCCTTATTCCACCAAAATAAGTAAATACCAAGATCACCAATAGGATTTACCTTGATTACTGTCTCGTTGGACAACTCACATCCGGATTGCGACCATACGGTCATGATGAGTTGTATTTACTGCTAAAACTTACTTGTTAAGCCACATATAAGGCTCTCAGAACTCAGACGAGAATGTAATGTTTCTAACAGAGCATAGCCATTTTCGAGCTCACCAGTGTGAACTAGTTGGTACCATTTCAAAAACTGCAAATGTAACCCTATTTTTTACCTACCAAAAAAGTGTGAATGTCAAGAGCCATAGTAAGGTGAAGCACCGTGACTAAATAAGCGATACCAGATGAGCCCTACGACCCCCGGGTCGAGATTGTGGGCGATCTCAAAGGGAAGGTAGAGCACGTAAATCTCCTCGACCTTGACCTCACGGATTCAACCTTGTTCCCACAGATGCATACATACATCTTTTGGGATATAGTATCGTATGGAGTTAGAGGAATGAAAGTATTACCGAAAGAAGAGTTCATCAACTTATTTAACTTGACCATCATGAACTAGATACATTTACCAGTCTTTGGCACCATAGGTGAGATTGCGCACTGCATGAAATTTATGATAAGTAGGGTGCATGATAGAAGTCTATGGTTGGATAAATGATTTCCAATCCATGTTCAAGACATCCAACATATTACTGGACTATTATCCCAAGGAGAGGATGTGTTGAAGGGATTCTCGGGTCCCGGTAAGCACGGGAAAAAGAAATGCGAGCTTAGCCTATACGAGAAATTTAACACGAAGAGAGGAGGATGCACAATAGTAATTGAACTAATACTACCTGAGATAGTTTTTATGGACTGCTACATCATATCCAACAAGGTTATGAGGTATTACTATAAGGGATAATGCACTCTAGATGCGTTATTAGTCGCCAACTTTTGCGCAAATGGAGCAGTGTTCAATTGGTGTAGTTTCCTGTTGGAGGAACTACTAGTAGCTTGCAGGGAAGCACAGGAGAAGGGATGAACCTTCACCTATGGATACCTAATTTTGGCATTTTCAATGTTCAAATGGATGCCACCTATGGGAAGACAACCGACAATACTAGATAAGGGGCGCATGGTGAAGATGTTCTATCCATGGTAGTCCAAACAAGACTCAGAGAACACAACACTCAACAACGTAACATTTTCCAAATGGTATAATGGGATGATAGATGCAACGTAGAGGCTACGCATCTCGCAGGAGATCCTCAACTATAACACAAGGAATATCACCTTCAACATGAACCGACACAATACATTCATTTGGCCGAGACATGTCAGGAAGGAACATTTCCACACAAGGATGCTACCATTCTATTTGGATGAGGAAGCCTTCGATAAGGAAGTCATGTCCTGGCCAGGAGTCAAACGTGACCAACGTAAATTAGGAATGCATTACATTTTTCCTATGGAGCTTTAGAAGAAAAAAGACAATGAACCAGGAGAAGGACCGAGTTCAGGCCCTGAGAAGAAGAAGCCAGACACTCTGGCACAAATAGACTTTGAGGAGGGAGAAGAGATACAACAATTAGAGAGGAGAAAAAGACTGACCCGCTGACAGCTGCTAGATAATGTTGTGTCGTCAGGTGCACAGGTTAACCAGATCTTAGGTGTTGTGCTTGGTACCAAACCATTGGTGAAGAGGCCCAGATTCGGGGTCTCTCCAAAAAAACCCCTCAACCCACAACCCCTTTCATTTTCCTCTCCCCACACCCATGCCACGACCAAAGTCACCACTATCATTGATATTCAGGATGACCCGAATATAGAAACATTTCCATCCACAGTCGTCACTGAGAAACCCCCACCACTCCAACTGCCAAACCTCATCACTGTCGGCCCACATTAGACCATAACCTCATAATCGATGCAGATCGATACACCAGAGATAGTGGAGCGACGACTCCCAAGAATAAACAGAGAATTACCCAAACCAAGATCAGAAATTTCTGGCCTCGACACCAAAGCCTTTGAGCTGAGCATGACACTGGATGATCTGAATCCATACGCCCAAGAATAACATCTTGAATATTCAGCGTAAGAAGAAGACACCCGAGCTAGAGAGGATTTGGAACATGAAAACAACCAACAAATCACCTCACCAACCAAGGGTGAGGGTGACCAAGAAATCACGACACGTCCAAAAGAAGCACTGGAAGAGCCGCATATAATAGATGTGCACAATGAACCAGAAGCGACAACTACATAGGATACAATAGCCATGTGAGCACAAATGGAGAAGGTTCTCCAAAATCCTCAACAATGTGCAGACTTGATGAAAATCTGCATAGCCAGAACAAAGGTTCTAAATCTTTTTCCAGCAGATCTAAGGTTGAGAATCACACTAGCGCCACCAATGGAGAAAGAGGTATAAACTCGCTCTGACCATTCAATGACCAATGGACTCCCACTACAGACATGAGAACCCATCGAAGAAGCTCCTTCATATACCAATCTGGTACACTGGCCAGTGCCATAATTATTTGGACTAATCAGGGAATCCATGGATCAGTTGGAGAAAAGACTCCAGGAGGCTGAGAGATCTGTCAAGATTGTAAGGAAGAAACAATTCGTTGCGCACACATATAGAATTTCGACCAAATTCAGTAGGCCGACAACGAACTAAACACACTCTATGAGGAACAATCTGTAGCCAAGAAAGAGCTACGCTATTTTTGATCGGTAATTTAGACCGCCTATATGAAAATGCATCAGGTCAACGCAACAACCAATTTTGAGTGGAACTTGTTGGTTTTGGCCAAGACAAAGGAGTACAACAAAGAGACGACCCAATAGTTCTTTGCAGAAGCGTCACTCCTCGCCCAAAAATGACAGGACAAAGTTGAAATATTTCAAGGAGTAAAGCATAGAGAATTAGAGTTGGTACCAGAATTGGGCCCTTTGTTTGAGGAGGTAAAGGAAGAAAAATCACAAACAGAAGAGCCCAAAGAAGAAGAAAATAAGGAAAAGGGAAAACCACAGATTCTCCTGGAGGATTTGAAAGAACCAAGAGCTTGAATCGAGGATGAGTCAAGGATTGTGGTCAAATCCTGTTGGACCCTTCGTTTTTGAGAAATAAGTGCCCAAATTTTTGACCAAGCACGAGTTGTGAAAACTCCATCAGAAGCTGGGAGAAAGAGAAACATAAAGCAGTTGTGGAAGACAGCGCAATGCCATCAAAGCAACAAATGATTGCAACAGAACAAGAAAGCATGCAATCCGAGAAGGATGTCACAACCCAAGTATATATAGGACTGAACACAATTGTAAAATGGTTCATTCGCTTGTTCATTAGCTCATTCGCTCACCAGTTGGTTCATTAGTTCATAATTTAGTTAGTTGAGTTGAGTCAGGTTGGTCAGAGTTGCCTAGATTTTGGGATTAGCTATTGATAATTGTTATAAGTTGGGAGAGGATAGGTTTGAGTCTGTAATGAATCAGAACTATCAATTAGAGAATTAGAGCTCTATGATATGGGTCTAAGAGCCAAGAGTCTGTACCAAGCCCCACTATGTAATTATGAGTCTGTAATCCAAGAAAGATCCAAAAGGATAATATGAAGTAGGATTAAATTAAAAATATGTTGTGTCTTTATATGCTTACTTATGAATTACAATATTTCCTTATTGTCTATGAGCTCTATTTGATGGTTCACTTTAACAGCTTGGTCACAACCTAAGTAGGTTGGATTATTGCATTTATGTGGTTCATAAATGTTAATGTCTCTTTTGCAAAGAACAATAATGAGTTTTGACTTCTCTATGGATCCTATTTAGTCTTCTCCCTACCCTTCCCTATCTATCTGTCTCGGCAACGCTTCAGGTGAGACTTCTTCTCTTCGAAGGAGATGAAAATTCCAGTGCTCTAGACTACATGATGCCTTTTGTTGGTAACCTGAGAAGGACCCTGGTCTAATCAAATTTGTGCCAATAGGAGGAAACAGGATGAGGTTCTTTATAGAATTTCCTCTAGAAATTATCATGTTTCTTGTGCGACATCCTATGTATGCATATGTTGTTGAGAGCCATGGTCTTCCCAATATCAATGGGTTTCCATCAAGTCTACTTCTTGAGTTGATAACAAGGAAATCAGTTGGGTATTCCCAAGAGTCGACCAAAATTTCTATATCTTTTAATGTGCCGACTGGTTTAACCACCGAGCTATCAACTAATTCTAACATAATTGAAGTAGGTTTGAAGGAGGTGATACCCAGGATGTTACAAGTTTCGATGGTCAGAATATTGATGGCTGCCCCCAAATCCACCTAGTGTATTTGGAAATAAATATCCCTGTATTTGAACTATCACCATGAGATTCCCTGGGTCTGTATACTTGACCGACTCTTTCTTACCTAGAATAAGATCGGACAAAGCTCCTATGACGTGAAAAATTGATGGATTTTTAGCTTTCCTAGCAGGATTCTTCCCACATAATTCTTTAATTGTTTTTGCATTAATTGGGATGTATTGTAGATCCTGTAGGAGTGGGATCTTAACATATAGATTCTTTAGTTCCCTGACGATATCAAAATTAGGATATACGATTGGTTTTTCTATAATTAGCCTCTTGGGAAACGGGGGAGGAGGAATTACATCTCCGTCAAGATTTTGTTGCTTGAATGTGTTTCCCCCCTGCTCTGTTTCTTCTGTTATAACCACAGTTGATGGTTTTATTGCTAGTTGTATATTATTCTCATTCTCCTGATCTTAGTGAATGTTACTTTCTTCAGGAGAAATTATGCGCCCTGACCTCAACTAGATTTTGTTTCACCCTACAGAGTTGATTTCCCCCTCCAAATTATCAACAATTTGCATGAGCTGGGCTAGTCTATTATTAGGATTTGGTTTGGGTTGAGCTGGAAATTGAGGGTGCATTTGATGTTGAGGGTTCTGGGGTAATTGAAGTAGGGATTTTGAAGTGGGATGAGCTTGAGGATCCATCCCCATAGGTTGATTGGTCATTCCCATGGGGAACTGCCAATTTTAATTCCAATTGGGGGCTTGGGAAGATGTGTTAGTCCACTGTGAAGGATAGGGGTTTTTATTTCAATTCTGCCAGGATAGGGTAGGCTATTGTGAGTTAGGAAAGGTGGGATTTGCATCTGGTTGATTTGGCCAGGTGGGATTTGTAGCTATTTGATTTGGCCAAGGTGGAGTAGGATATTGTTGGGACTGCTAGGTGGGGTTAGAAAATGGTTGGCCCTACCATGCATTCCTAGAATTATGCTACTGATTATACTTCCTAGAAAATAAAGAAGAGGGGTCTTGTAGCATACCTAGGGGACGAGCCAACCATTGGCGACGTTGATCCATCAGATATATTGGTTTTGTTTCCTCTTCTACTTCTTTAAAGATAAATTTTAGTCCTGGGAGTGATGGACATTGTTTTGTCGCATGGTCTTTGGCACAGATGGTGCAAATCCAAACCAAATCCAAGGGACATGCCCTTAGACAATGTTTCCTTCTGCATTGGTGGAAACATATGGCCATGACTATTCTGCTTCTTCTTGTTTCTGTTTAGCCTACAAAACATCAAATTGTGTAGTCAGAGTTCTCAAAATTTCAGTTTTAAAATTTTCTAAAAGATTACCAACTTCTACTCGGGTGACGCTCCCGCTAGTAATGTTACTACTTCTGTTGATGGGGGATTGTATTCCTTATTTGTTTCGTGTAATTCCTCGCGAACACCTGATGCACAATTGGACAATGTTATCATAAGTTTCTTGATAAATATCACCTTTTCCCATTAAATTCAATGTTTCTACCCATTCATCCTTCATACCTTTTATTAGAGTGGCTTTAAGTACCTCACCTGGTAGTGTACCATAAGGTGATCTCTACAAGTTATATTGAAACCTTTCAATATATTCTTCTAATGTTTCATTTTCTTTTGCAATCATTTTAAAGATTTCCTCTTTTAGATCACTGGTTCTACAATAATCTTGATGTTTTGCAAGGAAGGCTTGTTTCATTTCATCCCATGAATTTATGGTTCCTCTTCCTAGTCCCATAAACCATTGCAAAGCTACTCCTTTCAAGGTGGAAGGAAATAGTTTCAGTTTCTGGGGTTTAGAGATGTAGTCATAGCCTCTACACAGGACATCAAACTCGAATAAGAACGCATCAGGGTCCTCTGATATCAATCCATGAAAGGATGGAAGATTCTTGCAGTGGAATGGATTTCATTGAGGCATTAGAAATTGAATCAACTATAGGATATTCCAAAGTGGAAGTATGGGTTCCCGATTGATTTCGTTGTGCCATTTGGTTGAAAATATGCCAATAATATTCAGGGACTTCTTGGCCCGGACATTCTATTCAAGGTGGTTGATTATTTGGTCGAAAATATGCCAATAATATTCAGGGACTTCTTGGCCCGGGCATTCTATTCAAGGTGGTTTATTATTTGGTCCCTTAGGAGACTTAATCGCACTACCTCTATCTGGGATTTCAAGTATTCCTTCTCCTATCAGGATCATGGGAGATCTAGGTTCAGGTGGTGGTGGATTTGTCTCAATTATTCCACTAGTCTCCCCTTCTCCTTCTTCCAAATTACAAGAATTTCCCTTGTCTAAAGGACTGAGAGGCGGAGTATGTGTATTTTGGAAACTTTGCTCAGTCCCTTCAATTCTGCTATGAACCTCAGCATGAGTTGCAGTTGGTGAATTTTCTTCTTGAGGGATTTGGGTGGATCCTTTTCGATGTCCAACCAAGGCTTGAGATTCATCTTTCTAGATAATTTCATCTATGTAAGTGCTCCTTCTAGAGGGCACCAAGCCCTGGGATTTTGTAGTCTTTGGTGGGGGTTTTGATTTTTCAGGTTCTTTCTTCTTAGTCATACACACAAACACAAATTCTATGCACCTATATAACCTCTATGCGTCAACCGAAGGTAGGTTTTTGCACAAGCATTTTACTTGTTTCCTACATAGGTACTTACCTTTCATTTTCAATATCTCATCCTCCAGAGATGCAACCTATACTATCTTTGACATTGTCCATGACAATGACGCCAAAATATTGGGCTCTAAAGATGTCCTAAAAAAAACCTTAGTTTGACATTATTTTATCAACTGAAGATTCATCTTTTCTTTCAAGAATATCAACAAAGTCTATGCAGATAGTTGTAGAGGTTAAAATCATGTATTTAAATTTGAGTTTATCAATAATCAAGTTCCTCACACATTCATTAAAAACTCTGAAACTAATATATTACTCAACAAAATTGTAATATGATCAATAACATACTATTAATTAAAGGCATTAACCAATTTTTTGAATTCATCTAGCTAAGAAACGGTAATTTAATCTATGAAATTACTTAATAAACAAATCTATAAATGATTATCTAACCTGTTGGAAAAGAACAACTAAGTACTGTAAAATTGAGAAGGAACATCAAATGCATATTTAAGCGAAAGGAGCAACAATTGTAATTTTAATAAAAGGAACAGCGTATGTGAAAATGAGAGGAAATTTCAAGCAATAAACTACAGCAATGGGAAACAGAACAACAATCGATAACCTTCAAATGAAGCATCTACCCTATGTAATTAAATAGCATAACAAATTTATAAAAACATCAACACACTCACGCATTTATCTTAACTGTTGCAAAGAAAATTAAATCACAGACTAAAATAAAATTAATATGATTACAAATTGAGACAGTAACTCCTTCTGAATGGGCCCACAGTCTTCAGAAGGTACTGCTGCTAAAAAAATAGTATGCAAAGATGATTGAAATGCTCAAGGATTTCATTAATTCCATAGTTGGTAAATCATTTACAATGGACTGCTTGTACAGAGAAATTCAGATATCCGAATGATTGGATAAATTTCTTGGATATGTCTCTATGGTTCATTACCCTCTATATATTATAATGACATGGGTAAATTAAGCTATCACGAGGATAGAGAGATCCTCAGGATTGATTTTCATATTTATAAAGATTACAAAATAGAGAGTCATTCTTCCTCAAAACCACTTTGCACCTGATTTCTTCAATCTCCAATAGTCTATGCATCTTCATAATCTTCTTAGATATCTTGGGTTTAACAATAATTGTCCATTTCTACAATAAAATCAAACAATTCAACCAAAATTCAGAAATTATCTAATATCACTCAATAACATTTCTAGAAGACTTTTTAATCATTTTATTTCCTAATTATTTCTAATTAATAGAGAAGTAAATCAAGAATATATCATAAACCATGGTAATAAGGAGGATATTCGTACCTTTTTCTCAACTCAACACCAAGTAACCAACATTCCCCTACAACCTGTGGTCATCAAATGCCTCTTTCAACAGTGGGGGTTGGACGTGATCGAGGAGATCAATCCTAACTCATCCCAACTGTACAAATACATATTGACAACTATCGAATATTTCACCAGATGGAGTGAAGCAATCCTCTTGAAGACTATCAATGAAAATTAGGTGACTTCGTTCCTTGAATCCCATATCATCACCAGGTTTGAAATTCCTAACTCGTTAGTCTTTGATAATGCCAAGTATTTTTCTTCTCTTAAATTGACTGAATTCACTCCGGGATGGAATATTAAGGTTAAGTATTCAATGAAATACTACTCTGAAGGGAACGGTTTGGAAGAGTCAACTAATAAGAACCTTATTAAAATCCTCAAGAAAAATGTCAATGACCATCAAAGAAATTGACACCTCACTCTTCAGGATGCCCTGTGGGTCGATAGAGTGACTCCCAAGGCATCCCTTGGTAACTCCCCTTTCTTCCCAGTCTATGGACATGAAGCCACTGTGCCTACCCATACTTTCCTACCCACCTTGTGAATGGCCCAATCTACCCAGGACGAGGCTTTCCTTGTAATGTAGGAGAGATTAAAAATGATGTTAAAAATTGAAGGAGAAAGGGAAAAAGTTAAGATGAACCTAACACACTGTTGGCACAGGGGCAGACCTAGGGTTCAACTCTACAACAACACACCAACAAAACCCTAAATACCGGCCCTTTCGGCAACACCTGTGAAGCAGATGAAGTCTCACCTGAGGTAGAGGCAAGGGTGGTTGTATGAATCCAATGTTTGCAACCTTAGCTGGGACACAAATCTGTGATTCTAACACTTGACAGAGCACTCAATAGTTAACATTCATCTATATCTAGTCTTAGTTATAGCGTGGTTAAACCCTAATTATAGAGTATCATAGTATTCATTTAGATCTAAAGTATTTAATCACTAAGCATATCCACATAGGTCAGATCCATACTATTAAGAACATAGCATTAACATATCTTTCTACCATTCATATATATTGAAGCACTAAGCACATTAACATATAAACACATCTACACATCGCACAAAGAAAAGAAACACAACATGTACGTGGTTCACCGCACCTTGGGGCTACATCCACCAACTCTTTGTCTTATTTATTAGCTTCTTCAAGAAGTTACATGCACATAGCCTCAAAAACCCTACTCCGAAGAGGACAGGGGATCTGCGCAACTCGCTAGATCCTCCTTCCCTGAGTAGATCCAAGCACACAAACTTCCACACTTTATTACAATGACTTGCACTTAGCTCTGCAAGTCTCACATAGTATGCACAAAAGCAATCTCCACTTAGCACTTAGCACTTAGCACTGTCAATCAAATAGATTGGACTACAACCATCACTTGCATCTAGACAAATGGAACTTATCCATTCATACTCACTACATTTCCTTAACATATATTTATACATACAAAATAGGCCTAAGCATGGTTAAACCCATGGGCCAACATTCCCATACTCGTTACATAAGCCTAAAACCCAAAAATCCCTAAAAAGGGGTCCAGATCCCTTAATCTCTGCTTCGTCTTGCGCTTCGCCTTCGACAGCCTGTCGAAGTCCCAAAAATAGGTCAAACATGAAAAAGGATCCTCAAAACTTGGTCAAGGGCCAAAATCCCCCCAACACTCACCTGTGACTCGTCCTAAGTCACTTTGATATGACTAGTTTTGCTTTGAAATACTTGAGCTTGGCTTGATCTGCTTCAACTTGTTGTTGTGACACGACCTCTCGTTCAATGAAATCTTATATGATTGCTTCGTTGATAGGTCCCTCTAGGTGTTTTTCAGCTATAGTGATGACTTTCTCTAGTTCTTCTCCTCGGCCTTCAATCTTTGTGAACAGTTGGTAAGCCTCATCCTGCATAGGTTGGAGCCTCTGCGTTACTTCCATAACTTTGCTATGGATAGTGTGGACCTCCTGCTGGGTAGTGCGCTGCTCTTGGATCGCTTCATTCTTTCCACAACTGATAGGGGATTCAAATGTTCCTGTATTGTTTCTTCTTGATACTTTGCCTCATGGAAGTGCGACTCTAGTTCCTTCAGTTCTAGATTCTCAGTGAGTTTCTCATAGGTCTGGGCACTGTGATCACTCATTTTCTTGTATTCCATGGCAAGGGCCTTTATTCTCTCAACTGCGCTTTGAGAAGTTTCTTCTCTTTGGTCCCTCACATCCTGCGGGGTGTTGGGCACTGTGTGAAGCTCTAAGTCTGTTATTCTCTGTTGTAGCTTCTCAATGGCTTCCACAAGCTTCTCTACTTGATGCGTGACTCGATCAACTGATTGTGTTTCTTATCCTATCATAGAGAGAAGTGCTCTATTGACTACTTCCTTCACTTTGAGTTGCTCTGCGAGAAACTGTTATTTTTCTTTTTGCATCTGTGCTTTCTCTTCTTCAAATTTTTCCTGGAGAGAAACCTTTTCTTAATCTGCAACTCTGCATTGCTCTATGATTACACCTTGCACTTGCTTCAAGGCCTGGGTGGCTTTTTATGTTTCTTCTTGTGCGCGATGAAGGTGAGCTTCGACCACATCAACTAGTCGGTGGAGTTGGGTTGGCTCATCTCCCAACTTTGGTTCTCCTGATGGAAGGGGTGTAGTGGAGATTGCGTGACTAGACTGAAGGGCTTGTTGTACCCCTTAGAGTTCAACCTCAATTATATCATACATTTCCTCTTACTTGGATTCTTGTTTCTCAATTATTTCCAGCGAAGTGTCATTTAGAGTTGCGATGATGAAGTCAAAATCATTGATAGTAAGCACAGTCTGTATTTTTGTCAAAGTGGATCTGGATTTCTTCTGGGAAGAAGGTTTTTGGGGAGAAACCTTTCTCTTAGCCTCAACACTGGGTGGTGTTACTTTTTTTGTTTAGATCCCTTTCCATTTATTTCTTCCACTTCATCATCACCCCCTTGGTCAGGTGATACCAAAGCAGTCTTGCCTAAGGTGTTGCTTAAGTCTTAGACCTCTCCGGTATTCTTCCTTCTACTGGGTCTAGGTGTATCATGTTCTTTTTGCATGGTTTATGGGCTATCAGGGTCAGACATCTCTGTAGGGTCTGTGGGAATAAGGAGGTTTGTCGACCAGTCCTTAGTGATCTCCTCAAGGTATTCTTTCATGATCTTGTAGTATGACTGAAGTTGCTCCTTATGTTCATCGGCTCGCGCTGTAATGTAGATGAAGTGTCGATATGCGCATAAATTCATCAGGGTTAGGAACCTTTGTAGGGTGTTCAGAGTCATGGGAGGTTCAACTTCAATGGCTCTCTTCAGCTGAAGGTAATATGTATGAAAAAAAACATTTGACTGCAACTGTTTATTCATATCACTCAAGTACTAGAGTGTGGTGAACTTCGCGGCAAGTGGCTCGAACAACTTGATATCTAGGAAGGCCGCACCTTCCGGCATCTCCCAGGAAAAAAAGGTGATGAGGATCAGGAGATAGATAAAGTGAAACTCATAGCCCTGATATTGTGCTTCATGGCAGTCTAGTTCCAACTGATTAACTAGGTACTTCACCTAGTTCATCTGTAGACCTTCCACGCACTCCCTTTCAAGGTCAACGACAAATCCTGTGACCTGCGTGGGTCAGTTCTTCCTTACTAGATTTATGGATATTAACTGACAGGCTAGGCGCACTGCAACATTCTAGATGGGGGCTACCTTGTAGCCTTACATCCCCTTTTCAACATAGTTGTATGTATCCTTGATATTATGTGCTAGTGCACAATCTGTGGCTTTTCCTGGATAGAACTCTTGTAGATCGGGTCCTTGCATATTTAATCTGGTGATCCTATGGATCAGTGTCATATTGACTGTCATACGACAGTCTAGCCATAAGTAACCGCAATGGTAACATGAAAGTAATAGCTTGACACAAGCGTTCACTTCCTGGTGGCTTTCGAAGTGTGGGATTTTCATTACATTTAACACGGTGGAATGCACGAGGTTCATCGTCCATGGCTGGGGTATTATCTTTGAGTTCTTCCCCTTCATCTTGGTCAAGTATTTGTACGGGGTGAGAATTCTATAGTTCTTGCGATCTCCAAGGTTGAAGTCACTAAATTTCAATGCTGTGATCTTGTCCTGTTGTTCTCTCACTGCATGTATCCTCTTCGGGAGGTACGCAATAACCATGGTGTACTCAAAATATCTTGGTACACTATCAAAACTCACCGCTTCTGCCAGAGGTAGGGCGTAGTCAAGAAATATGGTTAGGATCAACTTCACATTTGCTAGGTCATCTCTGCTGATGGTCAGGATGGTCCAGCTCCGCGAGCAGTCGACGAAGAGGCTTGCACTCCTCTCGTCGATGACACTTGAATACTTGCAGAAATTTCTCTTTCATCAATTACTCTTTCAATCATTAGGTCAATGAGAACTTCTTCGACAATTTTCTCTGTAGTGCTAAGCTCGTTCGACATGCACACTTGTGGTTGAATATCTTGAGTTCGAAGAGTAACTATTCAATGCAACGGGATGGATGGTGTTATAACCCTAAATTGCACCAGACATGCATACTTGGCATCAGGCCATCTTATTTGCTATCTTTGCCAAGCCATCACTGAACAAATCTTCTAAAAAACAATTGTTTTGAAGGTGTACACAACCTACACCACTACTACCTGCATACACACACTTTTTGTACCACTACATCCCGTGTACACTCACAAAAAAGCGCGAAAAATAAAAATTGCAAAGGGATATGGGTTTTCGGGCCGTTACCTAACCATTTGAATGCCCATAGCCAGTCACCCCAACTGTTACTATCTATTTTGGCCTATAAAAGAAGGTGTTGGGGTCCCATTCTAAAAATAAGCATGAGAGCATAGAAACTCTGCCCATTTCAGTATCCCCCCTTTGCCCCAATATTTTGCAACCACATTGTGAGTTTGAGCTAGAATTCCTTCTTCCTCCATTGCAAACCCTTTACATTTCCCTAGAGAGAACCGAAGAGGAGAAGAATAGGTGGAAGCAGTTGGTACATGGTGAAGAGGAGCCTAGGACCTAGTTCAAGGAGAAGTTGTCAGTCTCATATTGTAAACAACTTTTGTGAGATTAATATAAAGAAATACTTTTTCTGTTCCACCAAACGACATATTGAATCTTTATGATTTGTTTACAATTTTTGTTATGATGTCTAACCCACTAATCCATATATAGAATGCATGCTTGTAGTTTGTTGTTTGTCTTTTGGTGAATGCAAGTTGGCCTTGGGAGGATATCTACAGTCAATAAAAAACTAAGCGCAAATGGATCGACACCAGATGCGGAGTTTAAGGTATGCCTACCAGATCCCTATACTTTATATTTTATGTATGATTGTGGGGTAATGACAGGATAGGTGTTAAAAGTAGGAGACTTTAGATGGTTAGATCTGCCTGCAATTTAGAACCCTAGTGTATTCCGTAGAGGGTTTTTATTGCTATGGTAGAATTGGCGACCATATTGGGGAGCCTCTAGGGTTTTTAGGGGATATTGTTTGGGTGATTTAATTGGTTTAACTGCCCTTTTTGAGTTTCTGTAAGTGTCTGAGTCTTTAAGGGATTCTGGTCTTCAATACGGTACTCCCTACCTGGTTTTCTTGACTGTTAGTTTTCATTTCTTGAGAAGTTACATAGGTGTACATGGCCTACAGTGGGTCTGCACATGTACATATGTGCCCTACCTTTGGACAACCCATGTACATACCCCGGCTTCTAAAGTGTCAGTTGCATGCTTGTGTTAGGAAACCGTTTTCTCAAGGAAAGGTATTCAACCTCTTCCCTGATTGAAGTCATACTCAGGGGTTTTCTTGATCTAGTCCCAGTCCTTGTTGTTACAGTATTTAGCTTGTTGTTACAGTATTTTTCTTGCCTTTTAAAAAAAAAAAAATTCTTATGTTTCCTAACTTTTTAAACTTATTTTTAGCTTGAAATTATAAGAAAAATGAGTTGCATGAATCGTGTATTCATCATTTTCTTTTAGAATCTTTTGTTACTTATGCTTTGATTGGAAGAAAATATATAAAAAAAATTATCTTGTTAGGTCTCTTTCTTTCTTGGCATTTACTTTGCATTGTTAATAGTTATTTGAAAAAAGAAAAAGAAATTAGCATAGTGTTGTGTTTTCTTCTAATTTTAAAAGCATTTCAAAAGAGAAATAAGAAAGATAATCCTTATTTGCTAGTGTTCTTACAAGTTTTCATTTTTTAAAAGATTCTTAACAAAATCAGTTGCACTACCACACCCCTTTCAAGTAAATCAAGCTTTAAAAAGAATGTTAATCTAAAATTAACTAGACTTTTTATGTTTGTAGGGTCAACCAACTAGTTTAGGGTTAGGGCCTTGAATTAGGTTGGAGAGGAAACTCTTCAAGGTCGTTAAATAAAACATTGGAGTCTGAGTTAGGGAGTGTTAAAGTCCAGTAAATGTGGAAGTTATCCTGGACCCCCCTCTAACACAGGGGATAAACATGAGGTTGCATGTCGAAAGGTAGCAGAGATAACCCCTCTAAAGTCAGACCAAGCATAATGGGGAATGCATATAGAGGATTTTTCTTGGGATTTTGTTGATCGCATTTTCCACGGAGCTTTGTGGGTCTTGAATCTGTTCAAGGTCCTCAGTCATCTTTCAGAACACTTTCTTTTGATACCCTCGATATTTTTTGGGCTTGATACCCTACTCATTGCAGTCCACCCGATTGTCGACTGTACCTGCCTGGTAATTGTTCACGAGCTGGAAACCTAGTTGCCTTTATTTTAGGGACTTACGCAAGTGACTACGGGGGTATACCATGGTACCTAGGGCAGAATTCAGGCCATGCTTTGTAGAGTATACCCAAAGGGTTCTTCCGTGTTCGAGTTTCACTTGCAGTGGTAATTTTCTCTAGTGTTGGCTGGCATAACTGTTCTTCCTACTAGTTAGTCGTTTGCTTGATTTTCCTTTAGGAATTTTTAGTGTGTGCTCTGTGCTCCCTAGTTTTCCATAGTGAGTTATTCAATAATTTCTTTATGTCTCTAACCTAGGGTGGTAGACCACCCACTCCATCGGTCGTGAGGAATTTTTGGTCTTCCACTTAGAAACATGGAGCCGCCTTTTTATAGGCGGTGTTTTGATAACACTGGTTCGCCAGAGTCAGTGTGTGAGACTTTTACAAACTTGAACAATCCTGCAAGGGGAGAACCTATGCATAATATATTCATGGATAAAGTTCCCAATGATGCCAACCAAGGAACCCGTTCACAAGGGGATTCTTGTGCTTTTCCTTTCTTCGGAAATGTTGGTATCCCTTTGATGGCCACTTTGTACATTCCTAGTTTGAATGTCGGACTACCGGTTTGGTTGGGTACTATTCCAAATGTCTCGAATGATATTGACCCTTCTAATTTAAACACTTTATGTCATGGGCACCATGTTTATGTTCCTTCATCAACAAAGTCTTCTCCTCCTCCTTCTCCCGCCTCTGGTGAAAGTATAGTTACTAGTAATCGGAAGTCTAAACAAAGTAGAAAGAGGAAGAATAGGAAGAAGAAATCACCAAAATCTACAAGTCATGTTGGAGATATATCTTCAACCTCTACAATTCATGTTTAAGACCAGCACCCAGCCTCTTCAAGTCATGTTGGGGGAAATAACCCACCCTCTACAAGTCATGCTGGGGTAAAAAATTCAGTCACTACTAGTCATACTGGCAATAGGTCTGTAGCCTCTACAAGTCATGTTATTGATCAATCACCAACCTCTGCAAGTCATGTTGGAGATGTGCAACCATCCACTGCTAGTCATGCTAGGGGCATTGATTCTGTTGAGAAACCTAGACAGATAGGATGTAAGACTAAGTTCCCTTGTAATCTTTGCAAGGGAGATCACCTTACTCATTTGTGCCTTGGAATTCTAGAGGTACAAAGATTGTGGTACCTGTCTGCAAGATCTTTTGATTCTGAGTCTTCTGAGGTTTCATCACAGTCTATTCAGACTGATCTAAAAATGAAGAAGACTTGAAAAACTTGAAAATATATTGCAAGTGAAATGTTATGTGTTTAAATCAATAGGATCAATTTGCAACACATAAATTAAGGATTACTTATGAAAAATACACTTAGACAATAGCATAAACATGGAACATAAACACATGTGCACAACAATTGATAAAGGAGTTCACCCCTCTTATGGGCTACATCTCCTGGTCCAGCTTCCAATGGATCATTATTATTAATTGCTCAAAAAGTGCTCAAAAACATGTCTTAAAATGTTGAAACTGACAAACCGACTGCTCCAATGGCTTCCCAGCATCCCAAAACCCCTATCTGGGCTCTTTCAGCACCTCAATCGGTCGAAAAATGAAGAAGTTAGGCCTCCTGGAAGTCTCCCTCTTCAAGCTTGTTGTCTCTGGTTCTACAATTCGCACCCTCCTTGCATGAACCTGGCTCACACGCTCTTTTAAGCTCAAAAACCCAACACCGGGCGTAACCGCGCCAATGGTACAAACTGTAGGACGGTTAAGGGTGCGCCAGCCCCTAATCACCTCGGCACCTAGGCATATGGCGCATATGACCAAAGGCTGGGCGAAAAGGTGGTTAATCCGTTGATCCACCCCAACTTCTGCTCCGGTCGTGGGCATATGAAAATGTAAAAATTGTGGGCTATCCAAACCCCACACACCACAACTGTGTGCATATATAAAATGGTTGGGCTATGGTTCAAACCCCTGCACACAATGGTATAAATATATATTATATACAATACAATACATTCACGTGCAAAATGGTCAGGCTATAACATATGTGTTGGGTCATATGTGGATCAAACGACCGCGGGTCGGGGCTAAGCCTCGGCCTGACCCCCCTTTCCATCCAAACATTAATCAACATTAAATATATATGTGTTGGCACAGTAATCAAGGAACAAAGGGCAGCACGTTGGTTAGCGGAGAGTTATGAAGTCTTTACATAAAGGGGAGGTCCGGGGATCGAACCCCACGGGCCTCAAAATTTTTTTATATAACCAAATAGCCAGTCAACGAGTGACATGTGGCACCAAGGGATTGGGCCACGTGTCCTCACACCATTGACCACCAATGACACGTGTCATCCACCAATTTGACAATCCATCAACCAATACAAGTGTGCCACATCATCCACCTGACACATCATCGTACGAATAGTACGGCCCTGCCACATCACTGTACGAACTGTACGGACAGGTACAATCAACATCTAAAATTTTTGCCTGTTTGCCTTGGCGAACAGATCGCGATATCTTCTCCATATGGACTCCATTTGAGAAAGTAAATATACCACCAAAATCAGGAAGACGAGACAGACACAATGGCACTATTTTCGTCGCATTCTGAGCACTTTGAAAATTGAGCAAAATTTGATCCCCTCATCACAGCTCCCCATTGGGAAGCTTTTGGACCTCCAAAAGACTATCTCAGTCTATGTGAAGATGAGGGTAAAGTTCCCTCACCCTTCCAACCTTAATCCACTTGGCCTTGCTTGGATTTGTCCCTTTAAGACCAACTCACAAATACTCCACATTTCCTCGCTTCGAAGTTCACATTCTCCTCTCAAGTATGGTGTCTTCCTGCAGTTCTGTTAGATAATCTGGAGAAAAATCATCTATGGAAGGAATCTAAACATGCTCTCCTTGATCATCAATCAATGGAGGCTCATATAACTTCAAATTCTCAACATTAACAACTGCATACATCTACATGTAAGGAGGCAAAGCTAAACGAAAAGCATTGTTACCAATCTTGTCAACAATCTTGAAGGGACCATATCGAATTGGTTTCAAATTTTTACCTTCTCCTTTAAACCTCTCCTTGCTGATGTAAAGCCACACTTCATCACCAACTTCGAAACTATGATCAACACGATGCTTGTCATGTCTTGTTTTGTATTTGGCCTGACTCTTTTCCAACTTCTCTTGCACCACCTGATGTATCGACTGAATTTGTTCAATGAACTTCTCTACCCGATCAATATCATATTTCCCACCAACAGAAATATCTTTCCCAAAGATGAAATCTAAAGGTGACTTGGGAAAATAGCCAAAACATGCCTCAAATGGCGACGTTTGCGTTGAAGAATGCTTAGCTCGATTGTACACATGATGAACGTAGTGTAAATGTTCATACCAAAGCTTAGGATGCTTACTGCAATAAGCACGAAGAAGATGTACCACTGTATGATTCACCACCTCTGTCTGACCATCTGTCTGCGGATGAAAAACTGTGCTCTTTTTAAGCTTGGTGTCCATGAGTTCCCACAAACTTGACCAAAAACTTCCAACAAATCGAGAATCTCGATCAGAAATAATGGACTTGGGCAAACCAAAATACACCCAAACATTTTGAAAGAACAACTGTGATGTTTGTTCTGCTGTTACCTTCTTAGTACAACACATCAATATACACATCTTACTAAAACGATCAACCACAACATAAAGATAATCATGACCTCTTCTCGACATAGGTAAACCACCAACAAAATCCATGGAAATACTTTCCCAAGGTCGAGAAGGAACTGGAAGTGGAGTGTACAAACCCAACTTTCGATTACTGGGTTTACTTGTAGCACACAACAAACATCCCTGAACATATCGCGAAACACTTTCATTCATCTTAGGCTAGTAACAATATCTTTGAAAATTTGCCACTGTCTTGCCTACACCAAAATGACCAGCAATAAGAGAAGAATGCGCTTCTCTTATGATGTTGATTATTTCTCCATGTGGAATACACAACTTGCCAAGATGATACAAGAGATTATTATGCAAATGATAATCCAATTCTTCAACATGATTAGAGTGGCACAAAGTTTCATATACTTCCTTAAAGTCAGCATCTAAAGCATACTGTTCCACATAACTTTCATGCATTATAGGACTCTGCTTAAGAATAACTGAAGCACTAACAATAGGCCTGGACAACATATCAGTGACTTTGTTAAAAATTCCCTTCTTATACCTGATAACCAAATGAAACTGTTGAAGAAAACC
>ML786656.1:97226-114486 GCA_009831015.1 Picea engelmannii | reverse complement strand
AGAGTTACTTACAGCCATGACCAAGCCATTCCAGCTTTCTGGCAATGAGCACAAGATTAGAAGAGCCCTAACCTCATCATCAAAGTCCACTTTTACAAAACTTAGTTGATTAGTAACCGTATTAAATTCATTTAAATGATCTGGAACAGACCCACCTTCTAACATCTTCATATTAAACAATCTCTTCATTAGAAATACCTTATTCGACGCCCAGGGTTTTTCATACAATTTGGCCAATGTATCCATCAAACCCTTCATTGTCTTTTCTTTCAAAATATTGAAAGCCACCGATGCTGCCAGGCTCAGCCGTATCGTTCCTAGAGCCTTTCTTTCAAGAATCTTCCATTCTTCATCCTTCATGGCCGTTGGCTTCTTTGCTACTCCACTCAATGGTAGGAATAGATCCTTCTGATATAAATAGTCTTCCGTCTGCATCTTCCATAACTGGTAGTTTTGGCCGTTAAATTTCTCGACCCTAAACTTTCCATCTTCTGAAATTGCTCCCACTCGAACCAGGAACCCTCTTTTCCTACGAGTTACCTTACGCTCTGATACCAGTTGTTAGAAAAATAGGACCACAGAGCAATAAAATAAAACAAATGCAAAAACAAAACACAGAAGAAACACAATACAAGAGAGACACAGATTTACGTGGTTCACCCAGTGTTGGCTACGTCCACCAGAGAAATTGCCAGGTCCTTCCTTTATTATTATCCATCAAATGAAGGGATACAACCTACAGCAAAACCCGTTGTAGCTTCCTCTTCTTTCTCTCACAGTATCCTCTCTCAGAATACAATATTCACCATCATCCATAGCCGCAATACATTTCCCTCATAAAAGAGGGTTTCCTTCTAGGGAAAAAAACCCTAACATAATCTCTACCGTTAGATCTATGACCTTATAATGAATGGTCCAGATTTACAATGAAATTACAATATACTTTTACAAGGCAATTTTTGCTTCGGGGGCTTCGCCCCTGAACCCCCGCAGAGGGGGTACCCCCCCTATGCACTCCCCCACGTGGAAGAGTGTACATACTTCTGGGGTGTAAATACTTCATGGGGTATAAACACGGCTGAAAGCAAGGACCTATGAATCAGGAAGATAATCAGGCTCCACAACCAACAATAGTTTTAAGAGATACAGTGTGATATGGAGTGGTTCTATTACCCTCTATTTTGTAATTAGTAAATCATTTTGAGATTTAATCTTATCCTAAAAGATAAGATGTTAGCTTGACTGAACTCTTTAAATACTAGATATTTTTGTAATAAAGGCATCCTCGCTTGGGGTAGAAGATGGACGTTTGATTTACAAACTTTAACGGAACAACAATGCACATTTCGGCTTTAACTTCTTGTGGATGGTGTCTTCATTTAAGTTTTGTTTATCTTGATATGATAATAAGTTTTGATAGCTTTAGTCTTCATGATTTATTGTGTTATTGGGATAATTCCTTTATAAATGTGTCCATAAATAATGCTTCAGATATTAATCGTGTGATCATCTATTCAGTTTTAATTATAGGATTTCTCCTTTAATTTTCATTGAAAGATTAAATGAAAGCATGTTTTCTAACATATTTTTCTTAATGCAATTACTTGCAATCATGAGATCACAATAACTATTGGTATCATTCTTTCTGTTATTAAAATTTAACTGCCAACATAATTGTTCTGTATTTATTCAGAATAGACTTAAGGTTCCTTGCAGGTTTTTCTCCTGGACAAGGTGGTTAAATGTTTTCTGATCGCACAGATGTTTGGATCCATATCATCATCTCACTAACAGGTTAGTTCAATTTTATTTTTATGTTATTTGTTTGTCACTGAAATTCGAATGTAAATTTTGTCTTTTGACTATCTATATGTTTCCGTTTCATAACATTTTTTTTCATTAGTTTAAGACTTATAAAAGAGAAATAAAAAATATTTTTATGTGCTTTCTTTATCTTCTTCTTCGGAGAAGTCATTTTCACATTGATTTTAGTAAGTTTAGATTAAAACTTGCAGCTTGTAAATAATGTATATAAATGAGAGTTATCTATCTTTTGCTTAAATACGCCTATTACAGTCACATCAGAGCATATGTACACACACACACACACACACACACACACACACACACACATATATATAATATTTAGTAATTAGTCATTTATTTTTTTATTTTTATTTTTTTTTGTTTCTTTTTGGATTCTTAGATTGGCCAACGGAGCCATTAAACCCATCAGAATGAGTTATACAAAATGGCTTGGGTTACTTAGAAAACCCCGTACCGAACTCGTTCTTCCAATTGACGGACGGTCATTTCACCCATCAACAAGTGGTCACGTTGACGCAGTCTTCAACTGATCCCACTCTTTTCTTGAAGAGTGTCGAGTCTACCAAAGTGGTCACGTCATTGCAATATTTGGCTGATCCCACTTTTCCATTGGGGAGTGAAGTGTCTATCGACTATGTTTTTAACATTTCCAGTTCCGTACTTTCAGAACAAGGGGGCATTCTTCTCACTTCGAGCACACCCCCTCCAAGCCCTGAGATGGTTTCCCTTGATTGGAATGACCTTGTTGAGCCTCATCTTCCTTCCTCTGTACCTTTTCAAATAAGGGTTGAATTTAATTCAACAAACATCTATCGATGTATTGTGGATGAAGGAGCCTCCGCAAGTATTTTATCCTCCTCGGTTTGGAAAGTCTTGGGATCTCCTGAGCTTATATCTTCTTCACATGAGATGTTGGCTTGTGATAGAAATACTAGTGAATATTTGGGGTTTCTTCCTCAGTTACCTATCTTGTTAAGTGGGAATATTGTCCTTGTTGATGTTATAGTGGTGCAAGGCCCGTTAAATTTCAATATTCTTCTCAGGTGTGATTATGTATATGCTATGAACGTTGTGGTGTCTACGCTCTTTCGAGTGATGCATCTTCCTCACAATAGAGGCATTGTCACTATTGACCAGCTGGCATCTGATAATCACCATTCTAATTCGACGTTAGTTCAGTCTGCCCCTTTATATTTTCCTAGTGTTCGTGTAGACTCTACCCTGCCACAGGTTAATTATGTGGCGTCTTATCATCGATGTTCAATTGCTTCTAAGCAGGAACCTGTGCAATCATGTTTTCCTTCCCGAGACTTGGTCTCAACAATTGATCCATTGGTTTATCCAATGGGGCCATGGGAGCCCTTACTTCCCCCTCTTGGACAAAGTGATCTTGAGTTTCCTTCTGTTTCAGATCTCGTTGTTTGTATATCCTCAAGCCCAAATGCTTGTGATTCTTCATTGATAGACTCTGCCAGTTCTAGCCAAAGCATCCATCGTCATATGGAATATGTTAAGTTTACTTCACCCTTTGGGACTGTCGACCCTCGTTTGTGTGATTTCTTGGATTTTGAATTGCCTTCAGATGAGGCTGTCCTTGAAGCCATGACTATGATTTCTATACTGTGGGAGGACTTACACCGTGGTTTTTGTTTTCTTCCCTTTTGGGAGACTTTCCAAGTTGACTATCGAAGAGAATCTTGGTATGAGCCTAGCAGTGGGCTCTACTTGAACCATTTTCATACATGATTCATAGCCCCTTGGAGTTTTCTTTAATCCCTTTTCAGACTCTTTAAACATGAAAATATTTTCGAGCGATCTTGTTTTCCTTAACACTCGCCAAAATAAAATTTGAAGGCACGTCTGTCCGGTTGTAGTTTACCCCTTTTTCAGTCCAAACGATCAACTGTACAAACAAAGGTATACTCTAGGAGCTTAGGTTCTCTAGAAGACTATTCTCAGGTATAATTTTAACCCCTTTTCGGGCCCAAGGGACTGAATTTATGAAAAAGGAACCCCCACGGAGTCCATAGTTAATCTCTTTTTAGACTCCCTAAAATTGAAAATATAGCCAAGTGACCTTGTTTCTTCGCACTCATTAAATTGGTCCAGAAGAAAATCCCTTACGGAGTCCATAGTTAATCCCTTTTCAAACTCCTTAAATATGAAAAGATGGCCAAGTGATATTGTCTTTGTCACACTCATTAAAATGATTTTGAATAGACATTTGTTTGGTGCTAGTTTACCCCTTTTTCAAACCGACTAGACTACCTTCGAAAAAGGTACCCCATTGGAGTCTCCTTTTACGCTTTTTTAGACTCTCTAATGAAAAACCGATGAGCTTACCTTCTTCGGGATCATTAAAATTACATCAAAGGACGTTATCATTGTGTCTTATTAATTGCATTTTCATTCTTGCATTTTTGGCCTAATGTCAGATCCATGTTGCTCTCAACTGAACCATATGAATCATGCCTTATATGCAATCCTTGTAGAACTTTGCCTCTGCATCTTGACACCTTGACCCATGGAGGATTTTTCCTGAGTGTCATTTTCCTGCATATTTCCCCTTACTCTGAGAATCAATGTTTTCCTTGTGCTTGGAGCTAGTATGTCTGTGAAACTCGTTCCTCCTTTGTAACATAGTGTTCTTTTATTATTTTTCAAGATTCCCAAAATTATTGAAAAAGATAAAAAAAAATCAAATATACCCCAAAAAGAGGAAGGGAAAAGTATTTTCTTTTTGTTGACAGCACAATGAGTCGCCTTTGGACAAAGAACATTCTTCTGTTTTTTCATAAAGCTCTAGGATTCAATAGGACCTTAGGAAGTTGTTCTAGCTACATAGAGTTGTGTCCTCCTCCATTTGGTTATCCTTCCAAACATATGGAGAGTTCGCATTGCCTCATACATCATGAACTTATGTCAATACCATGTTGCATGAGTCTCATCTTTTGTCGTGCTTTTGTCCAAGAGAAGTTTTACTAAACTTGAGTCGACCCTTCTGCAGTTTGTCTCTTGTCCTCATGCCCAACCACCCCAAAATTAAAATCAAGTCCTTGCTCAAAATCATTGAAGTTATCTACCTGATCACCGAGATCCTATTGTCTGTTCCCCATGAGCCATTGAAGATCTCTAGGTAGCGAATTTGTACATTGATATTACACTCCAAGCCGAGTTTTGAATATTTTGAAGTTTTTTCTCGAGCTCTGAAGACCTCATCTCCAACCATCAAGTGTCATTGGCTTCTTGAAGATGGATATTATACATGTATATCTTTTTATTTTGAGATGTAGATATGATGTGTACTTCTCACAGATACACTTTATATAATTATATGACATGGATCTGTAGTGTATTTGATTGGCAACCATGATTTTATTCATCCCGAGCATGGGTATGCCCACCTCGGTGAGACAAATTGTTATTTTGCAGATGGCACCTCCTGAACTATGGTCTCTGGGCTCACTCACTTCATACATTGGTAAATATTTTTAATGTATTTTGGCCATTAGGGGGCATATGTTGTAACCCTAAATTGTACCAGACATGCATACCTGGCATCAAGCCATCTTACTTGATATCTTTGCCAAGCCATCACTAAAAAACTCTTCTAAAAAACCACTGTTTTGAAGGTGTATGCACCCTACACCACTACTTCCCATGTACATACACTTGTTGCACCACTAAATCCCATGTACACTCACAAAAAAGCTCAAAAAATAAAAATTGCAAAGGGATACGGGTTTTCAGGCCATTACCTAACCATTTGACCACCCATAGCCAGACACCCCAACCGTTACTATCTATTTTGTCCTATAAAAGAAGGTTTTGGGGTCCCATTCCAAAGAGAAGCACAAGAGCATAGAAACTCTACCCAATTCAATATTCCCCCTTTACCCCAATATTTTGCAACCATGTTGTGAGTTTGAGCCAAAATTCCTTCTTCCTCCATTGCAAACCCTTGCCATTTCCCTAGAGAGAATTGAAGAGGAGAAGAAGATGTGGAAGAAGTTGGTGCATGGTGAAGAGGAGCCCAGGACCGAGTTCGAGGAGCAATTGTTGTTATCATATTGTAAATGAATTTTGTGAGATTAATATAGAGAAATACTTTTTCTGTCCCGCCAAACGATGTCTTAAATATTTATGATTTGTTTACATTTTGTTATGATGTCTAACCCACTAATCCATATATAGAATGCATTCTTGTAGTTTCTTGTTTGTCTTTTGGTGAATGCAGGTTGGCCTTGGGAGGAGATATGTAGTCGAGAAACAACTAAGAGTAAAGGGATCGACATTGAACACAGAGTTTAAGGTATGCCTATCGGGTCCCTATACTTTGTATTTTATGTATGATTGTGGGGTAATGACGGGATAGTTGTTAAAAGTAGGAGACTTTAGACGGTTAGCTATGCCTACACTTTAGAACCCTGGTGTAGCCATAGAGGGATTTTCCTGCTGTAGAGGGATTTTCCTGCTATAGAAGATGGCAATAGCGTGATGATCATTGTGTGAAATCAACTAATCCACGGGCTCAGATTCACGGTTAGAAAAAGTGTTCTCGTTGCATGGAATGATGAGATAAATAGATAACTTGGCAACATATCTCTTACAATGGGTGAGAATGCTTCATTAACTCAGTTCTATCCATTATGGTGAGGTCCCAACGATCTGGTGGTGAATTTTTTGATCATAAATTCCTTTCTACCCATTCGGGCCGTTGGTCTAATGGCTATACTATTCCCAACGACTATATTTCTTCACCATGGCGAAGTGCCATGTGACGCAGTTCTGATATTCCAACGAAGTCCCAATTTTGCAAATTTTTCTTCTACGAAGTTCCCTTGGAACCTTCTGTAACTTTTCAATCTTATCTCTCTTCTTACTTAGTTTTCTAGCCTTCTTTTCAGTGAGCTTCGTCTCAGAATTCCTTTTTCCATTCTGATTCTTATCTTCTTTTGGCAGAGTAACTTCACGTTGTTGAGATTATTTCCTAGAAATCAGGAGTAATACTTTATCTCTATATGGAATAGGTACTTCAGTCTTCTGTGGGTCTTCTAGTGTTCTTCCTACTTTGACATCCAAATCCCTGGTTTTAAATAGCTTCGCTTGGTTCTGATGTTCTTCAATCAAGTGTGTGATCCTCCTAGTCATGAAATCTTTTAACTCTTGATTCTTTTACTCTAGGATTTCTTCTTCTTTTCTTCTGGCCTGATCTCCTTCAATCCAAGGTTTTCCTAGTAACATAGCGAATGGAGCATTGTTCTCAATAAATTTAACAACTTCAAATTCTTCCTCTGTCGAAGTTCCATTGGCATTCATAGATATTTGGGTGAGCTTTCCACATAGGTTTATCATCTTTCCTCTAAATAACCCTATTCCTCCCAATGAAGGAATCATAGCAGGCTTTCCTAGAATTTCCCAAGTTCTTTCTGTCATAATATTTACCTGTGTTTCTTCATCCAGAACACAGTCAATGTTGAATTCTTCTATTCTTACTTCTATGCACTATTTTTCTCTGAAGATCTCTGATAAGATGCTATGTCAGTGGTCATTCAGGGTTTCTTTCATTTGTAGCAATAATTTCTCTGATTCTTTATGGGGTTCTTCCATAATCTCAATTTTCTGACCTTCCTCATGGTCTTCTTGTCTCATATTCATCCTTTCAACCTTAGCAATCATTCTAGGTCAATCCAACACTTCATGGTCCATAGATTTTCAACAAAGGCAACTAGGTATTCTTCCAGGGCATTCCTTAGCAAGATGTCTTGGTCTTCTACAACTATAACAAAGGGTTAATCCTCTCTTTCTCTTAAATGATCCCCATCCTCTTATGTATTATGCACTAGGATCATGGTAGCTAACCTATAAAAAATTCTTTCTAGGGTTCTGCATCCATTTGTTAGTCCAAACATTCTCTCTATGCATAGGTATAACATACCTTTCAATATTCTTATCAGATCTACTCATATCAAATCTTCTTTCATCTATCAGTGCCCTATTTTTCAAACTAGGACAAATCTTATCAAACATACCTAGATCCATCCTCTAGAAACAAAATTTTTCCACTTATCTTACTTCTACAGATCACAAAGCTTTCAGATCTATAAATTTTCACTATTCTTACCTTTATCACATCACAGAGCTTGCAGATCTTACCTCTTTTCTTCAAATTTGACCCTTCTTGGCACAGAGCTTCACAGATCAAGTAGAATACTGCACACTAGGGAAAAAGATCTACGTACAAATATTTCACAATTTCAGGTCAAATATTCGCACAAAGCTTCTTTTTCCTCGGTTCCCAAAAATCACAGTTTCAGGGTGCTGACAACATAACCATTTGTTGGCACAGGGGCAAACCCATGGTTCAGTGGTACAACAACGCACCAAAAAAACCATAACTACCATCCCTTTCAGAAACACCTGTGAAGTAGATGAAGTCACACCCGAGGTAGAGGCAAGGGTGGTTGCAGGAATCAGATATCTGCAACCTTATCTGGGACACAGATCTGTGACTCTAACACTTGACAGAGCACTCAGAAGTTAACATTCATCTATATCTAGTTTTATTTACAGCGTTGTTAATCCCTAATTACATAGTTTCATAGTATTCATTCAGATCCAAGGTATTTAATCACTAAGCATATCCACATAGGTCAGATCCATACTATTAAGCACATAGCATTAACATATATTTCTACTATTCATTATTGAAGCACTAATCACATTAACATATAAACACATCAACACATCGCACAAAGCAGAGAAACACAACATGTACGTGGTTCACCCCCACCCTAGGGCTACGTCCACCAACTCTTTCTCTTCTTTATTAGCTTCTTCAATCAGTTACATGCACAGAGCCTCAAAAACCCTACCCTAAAGAGGATAGGGGATCTGCGCATCTCGCTAGATCCTCCTTCCTCGAGTAGATGCAAGCACATAGACTTCTACACTTTCTCACAATGACTTGCACTTAAATCTACAAGTCTCACATAGTATGCACAAAATCAATCTCCACTTAGCATTTAGCATTTCCAATCACATAAATTGGACTACAACCATCACTTGCATCTAGCCAAAGGGAACTTAGCCATTCATACTCACTACATCACCTTAGCATCTATTTATACATACAAAATAGTCCTAAGCATGGGTAAACCCACAAGCCAACATTCCCATACCCTTTACATAAGCTCAAAGTCCAAAAAACCCTAAAAAGGGGCCGAGATCCTGTGATCTCTACTTCATCTTGCGCTTCGCCTTTGACAGCCTGTCGAAGTCCAAAAAATAGGTCAAACATGACCAAGGATCCTAAAAACTTGGTGAAGGGACAACACACACCATCAAGATATAATCAAAAAATGGTTTGACAAATTAGTTGTGGGAAACAAAGACTTTTAGGAGGGATACCTTTTTCTCAAATGGGACAAATCTAATGAACCTAAGGGAAAACACACAAAATTCTAGAAACTGTGGTTAGGACCCTATATGATTCACCAAAAAATAGGCCATGGGAATTTCATACTTAAAACATTATAGGGAGATGAGGAGGAGATCCCTGTCAATGGTTAAATCCTCAAAAAATAATTCTCCTAATCACTGTTTCAGGATAAATTCGTGAGTGCGGACACAGACCAATCTCCCTAGATCCACCTGGATCTAGAACAAAATGAGACAGAATACTACTCTTTCCTTAGATCTAGATTATTGGACGAACTAAGAGAAATGGATAGTGGACATACCTTATGAACGCTCTCCTTAAATCTATGTTGTTCCTTGCTCTGCTTCGATTCTCTTGTGCCATCCAATCACAACAGTACAAACCAATCGAAGTACAAGCAAATCAATGTATTCAATACCTAGTCTATACATGTGATCAAGGAATCATGTAATAAGATGACATCATCATTATGGGAAAGGGACATATTCATGTATTGAATTAACTGAAAGAGAAATATACAACCTGAGCCTTGATGTCGTAGATCTCCTTTCAATGGCTTCTAGTTCTAACACACACACTTGCTCATGCATGAAGAAAATCAACCACATAAGATGACCTTGCTATTGTCCTTTGCTGCTGTAGCTTCAGTCCTCCATACAGTCTTGCCCTGATTCTCCAATCAATCTCTTACTAGCTTGCTTCTAATCTTTCTTGTTAACCCTTTCCATGAGCAATCTCCTTAATATATAGGAGAAGATAGTTTAGTTACTTGGATAGAGAATGATCCCAAGATATCTGGAAAGTCAGTATTTTGCCAACCATTCGAAAGCCAACTCATCCTTCTAGAAGATTCTTTCTAGAAGGATCGAGAACTCATCCATTTTCCTTCTTTAGAAACATGTCCACACCCTGACTTTGAGTGCAGTGCAAGAAGTTCGCAGTCAAGCTGAAGGCAGCCTGTGGGAATTAAGGATTCCCGTAGGAGAGTATATATGCAGCCTGCGAACTATCTTTAAACTAAGTTTTCTGGAAACTGACAAGTGTAACTTTTCTCATGAAAATGTTCTCAGTAAAGAGCTTGATTTCCTATTATCATGACACTGTCCTGACATCATCCCGATGACCAAAAATGTGGATAACAATCACGAATCATGATGTCACCTTGTACATAGTAGTATTTTCTTTGTTTCCTTCTTTTTATTTTCTACTATTTTGCTCACTTCAATCGTCCTTCCCTGCTCTCTCAGTCCTCTCTTTTTTCCATTCCTTTTCTTGAATTTTTCTTTTCTTTTACATATTTCATTTTGTATTAGATTATTTTTCGCTGCTCCAAACCAAACTTTTATTTCGCAAAAGGTACCTAAGACTATTATACCCATGAAAGTGCCATGTTTTGTGAGTGCCTTTCCATATTGAAGTGGATGAGTTGTCCCGAGATCAATTTTTATCTTCATGAATGATGATAGTAATGGAAAGAGGATCTTGTTCATATGTGCCAAAATAAAACTTCTAACCTTTAAATTTGGTACCTTTTGATGGATTCTATCAACTATCCTCACTTATGTGACCACTCTCATGACATGCTTGTGTTCCACTCAAGATTTTTGAAATGTCCTAATTTCAATTTCTTCCACATAAATCCAGTGACTCTTCCCTTGATATCCCTAATTCTAAAACACATTGGTGATCCTTTTTTATGGACCCACGAGAATAAACTATCGACTGAGACTATTAAATCAAAGTAACTCTTGTATCACCCCATTACTACTTACCTTCACCCATGTTATGAAATAAATACATAAATCTTATATATAAAAGGTGAATATAGTAAAGCATAATCATAAGGAAGTTGAAAATGATACTAAAAGTGTGGGAAGTATAAGTAAACCCGTCAAGGCTAGGGACGCTCACTAGCAACAGGGCCATGCTTGTATGATCCCCATAAATCTTTGTCAGGGCTATGGACGTTTGTTGGCAGCGAAGCAATGCTGGGAAAGAGAGATGAGGAAAACACTTCGGTCTATAACAATTTATAAGCATTCCTTTGTGGTGTTACTCTCAATGTTTCACTATGGATGTATGAAGTATAATTCCCATTAACACTCACTCGAATTATGTGGAAGATCACTGGTAAAAGGCTTTATTTATATCTTGTTCTCATGCTACTAGATGTGTTGTCCTCGATCTATATAATGAATGAACTATTAAAAGGTAATTTTTTTTCTTTAATCTAGTTGAAGCCACTCTCTTTTGAACTCAGAGATAATTGGTTCTTCCTAGTAAGTCACCATTTGTTGTGGCTCACCACCCACAATGACCCATTCTATTTATTTATTTATTTTGTTTTATGGGCCCCTCTTCTTGTCCCTAATTTTTCCCTACAAGGCATACATCCTGCTTCACTAAGGAAATACAATCTTAAGTTGTGATCAATTCAGAACAAGCCTCACACCATATTTATTCCAATGGAAACGTTTTCAATGTTCTCATCGGAAAGGGGTCTTTTAGAATCATCTTCATTGGATTATTTCACTCCACACACCACCCATAACTTCGACCATCACACTCTGATAGATCCGACGCATCAAATTCACTCTTTATGAGGCATCCATTGGATAGATAGATTCAAACCCAACCTATCTCGACCTCCCCGAGTCAGTACGACCTGTCTGATCACTACCTCCCCCAAGTGGTGTCTTAAGATTGGACCCTTTTCTTCCTCGTGTATCAACGTTCAATAAATTTACTTTGATTTCATTCGAGATTCGTCACCACCCCAAGGTATCGAAGGAATTTTTATCACATAGGAAGTATAAGGGTGTACAAAGGTTCCTTATGTCATATTTAACCGTTTGAGGGTCAAATCATGTGTCAAGTCGACTTGCTAAAAACTCACATGAAAGTACGCAGTGAATCAAGAAAGTACCTCATGCACTAATCAAAGCCTACAGTATTGGCATCCTATAATTTTGCAATTTTCAAGTTTGTTATGTTATACCAAAAACATGAATTTGTAGTTTCCTCTTGCAGCAGTAACCTTGTCCACTATATTTTTGATGATAATACAAACGGTGCACTGCGAACCCTCTGTTTTCGGCTTGATCAAACCCTCCTCAAATATGATTCACTTAGGTCTAAGGTTTTAACTTTTCAAATTTATTTTCTTCCTCAGACGTGTGAATTTTTTCAAACTTGTTATAAAACCTAGTCCAACTTTGTGCATTGCAAACTGGTAGTTTTGGGACAGTTTGTTGTGAATTAGTACACAACAAAGTTATTTTTTAATCATAACTTTTAAATGAAAATTTGGATTCTTCCAAAAAAATTTATGGAGATGACTAATTGTATTATTGACTTGCTAACTAAAAATCTGCCTGACCCAATTCGTCATTTGAGATAAAAGTTGAATCATCACCTACAGGAAAGTTCGCAACACATGTTGTCAAAGGTGCTGCAAACTCTAACAGTCTGATAAATCCGAGTTGTAGGAAGGATGCCACTTTTCTGAGGGGGTTCGAATGGTTTCCTATGAGGGAGTTGGAATTTAGGTACATGTTTTCCATCACCATATCAAGCAGCATGACCTGTTTCAAAAGGAATTTATTGCAATAGACAATATCCAAAAAAATAGGAGCTAGGTGGATTTTCTCTTTCACCTTGTTGTAACAACTCCTAGAGAAATGGGAATCCAATGAAAACACTTTGGATTAGACCTCTTTAGAGTAGGAAGGAATTATACACTATAGATAAGATTTTTTTTGTTGAGGAAGGGGTTGAGTTCATGATCCAATAGAGGAGAGAGTTTGAGGAGTAGTTTTGTTGCTTATTTGTAAGCTTGAGGGCATTCATGTTTTAATCATTTATGTTATTGAAGATCCAGGAGAGTTGTGATACCATATTGTTTGAAATTGTTTGTTTTTATTTCTTTACATCTTCTTTCTTGTATAAATTGTAGATTCATAGGATCAAAAATTGCCCTTGATTAATAGATTCTTGAGTAGTAGAAGCTCTTCTATAACTTGCCTATTAAATCATTGTTTTATTCAAGTACCTTACATTCACTTTTTTAGAAAGGTTTATTGTTTTGTGAATGATCCACTTTTTTTATCTTCTTCATTCCTCTACCCACCATTATATAAAACCTTTCTCTTTTATGCAACTTGATTTCCTTCACTGAACAGGGTTTTATGACTCATTTCCTAATGGCAGGGCGCTATGACTCATTTCCCAATAGTAGCTACTAATCTTCAATTAGCTTGTTTTCCTCTTCCTTTTCCAGTCTTATTGATCCACCAACTCAAACCAATTCATACTAAAGAATCAAATGGGTACTGGGCCTATCTTTCAAGTAGTCTGAGGACAATTTCTAGTGCTAATAGGAATATTCCTTTGATACCATCCTCATTAGAGTCCAGTTCATTCCTCCTCCTCTCTAATTCCAAAATTCTAAATCCGAAAACATTTTCAAGCCCTCCCACTTGCGCGTCTAGAACATTCTCCCAAGATCAAGGTATATTCCACCGATACTGCTTCCACAGGAGTTCAAACATTTCCTCATCATGTGGAAATCTGATGGATTTTCTCCAAAGTCTTGCAAAGCGTACGCTCAACAAACCTTTTTAGAAAAGGAAATATTCTTGCGATGCCTTTTCGTTAGGGTTTAGTTTGAACCTCACCATAACAACATCTGACACCAAGACTCCAACATGTCCCACCTTCCCTGCAACGCTGCATACTTGTCAGGTTGGCACACTTTTCTAAAGAAAAGGAATACGCTTTCGACACCCCTCTCATTAGACTTTAGATTAATGTGCAATCCCTCCCTCTTCGAATGCATGACTCTAATAATGATCATTTTGAACCTTGACCTTTCACCACCTATGACACATGAATACATGAAATCTCCACCCTTAATGAGAATTAATAAAAGAGATTAAGGTCATATTTAGAAATGATTCCCATACACACCCGAGTTGTGGTGCATTTACGATTTTTCAATGTGAATTATGAGTTATAAACCCCCTCTTTAGACATATATTACACCATAAGTTTATGAACCATTTTTTTGTCTTGATTGTTTTTTTTTTACTGAGTGTTACTGCGTAGTTATTGTAGTCACTTAATCATAGGTAGCCCATTTTTTATTTTAAATATTTTTTTTGTTACAGTTAACATGTGTTTATTATGTTGATACCCCTTTCATCGTGGTAATACAAGATCAACTGATAATCAATCATGACAAGAAAGAACCCCAAAATACAAAAAGGATCAGTTTACTTCCAGTCAGTTGTAGGACCTGAATAATTGTCTTGGCAAATTGAAGTGTTGGTGACTGATACTATTCACCACATTGGTGAAGACCACTTCCTTGGTTACGGAAAAATCTACACGATCTTCAATTCTGGGGATTTCCACATGGATGAAGAGAATTTCGGAGTTTACGAGAATATCCTAATAAGTGGCACCCATCTCGTGGTTGCCCAGCCGCCATTTTTCCCATACAATGAGGCAACACAATGGTGCCTCAAAACATTTGATACAACAACAACGAACATCATGAGAAAATAAGGGAAGTGGGTAGTGTCCCTGAGACCTGAAGACATTAGCTCCAGATATCATCTTCCCACTCCCACATGCTCTCTAAATGATCCATTCTTAAAATGTTTTTTTCAAGCAATCAAAGGACCAGTGAAGCAAATGAAATATTGGTGGTCCAACGAACACGAGACCCTCAAACAAGTCTAGAAATTAGCTCCCACTCACAGGCTCAAGACTCCCTACCAAATTCTAGTAGCCATGCTTTGTCGGCTATACGGAGAAGAAAAGAGCACACATTTTCAGATCAATTATATTCCTTTGGAACATGGCATTGTCAAGATAGGGAAAATATTCAACTAGGAAAACATCCTGGCTTTAAACATATGTCTACCCATGAATAATTTTGTAGGTATGAAGAAACCCTGTTTTTATATGTCGACCTACATGATTGATGCAATCTGCTCCTCTATACATTTTTTTGACCTTGGGTGGAATTGGGACCAAAACCAACACCCCATCCATGTATACTTCTCTCATTTATGGAGCATCAATTACATAAATCACTTTTATGACATATGCAATCTATTCTTAGCCCCTCTACATTCTATTCTGTTTGGTTTCACTAGACACAAAATCTCCTTCGAAGCCAAGAATGGGATGAAAGGGGTAGCTGAATTGTTTCTATATAAATATTACTCATATATCAGGGTGTATGGGACCAATGGAACCCCACACATTTTACCATACTCTGTCCCAAACCATTTGTTGATGAGGGAAATTGCATACCAAACCATGGGGTTAGAGGTTACTGCACTATTGAAAATCATCAACTAAAACCTTTGGCCAATTTTCTCTATCCACATTGGGAGTTACACTATTTCAAATAGCCAACATGCAAGGAAATAAGTGGAGGTCCTACAAGAGTTAATAATATTCCTAGGAGATCCCAAAGGTCATGATCCTCACAAGGTGGCAATCAACCATGTCAGGTATGATGGACTCACCAATTCCAATATCCATGTGGTCAATTTTGAAGAGAATAAGTTTAAGGGAATACTCTCTTATGATGAAGTCCTACATCAATTACCCCGTGATGCTTCCAAGTGGAAACTTGAACATGAAAAAGAATAAATCAAGACGGAATATTTAAATAAGTTCTAGATATTGTCTCAGTAAGAGCAGGACACTGACATCACTAGAGAGTAGGAGAAAACTAGGAAGGAAGAAAAGCTATAACAAAAAAGACTCCAAGCTAATAAGGATTATCGGAAAAGGAAATATGAGTAGTTAAAGAGAAAAAAATAACATTAACACATGGTGCAATAGGTTGTGCTCCAAAATAAAAAAGAAGAAGAAGCCAAATCCAAGAAATTGGCTTATGATATAGAAGCCAAAAGGTTGGTTGATAAAGCAAAGGCCAAGAAATTGGCTGATGAGGTAGAGAAAAAATGGGTAGCTAATGAAGTTGAAGATAATAAGTGTTGGAAGATTGATTGTTGCCATTGATGTCAACCCTAGTCATGGGTTTTGGACCACAAGATTGATAAAGGTATTTGGACATGAAGGAAAATGCACATGCATATACAACACCCATGAATGGATAGTATACATCATGTTGTTTTTGGTGGTATGTGGCATGTCACATGGATCCTCATGGTTGAATAGAAATGAATTTTTGAAGATGACAAAGTGAATTGAAAAAGGAAGTACATGTAGGCCCTGAAAATAATTAAAGAAAATAATTACAAAATAAGAAAGTGTCAGGTCAGCCCTAATGTTAAAAGGAAGTGACATAAATGGTATAAATAAATATAATTATACATTCATTTGATAGAAGTCAAATTTTAGAGGGAAGAAGAAGTAAAAGAAGGCTAGATTTCAAGGGAGGATGAAGTCTTTTGGTGATGTGTTCTAAGGTATGTTATTTTCAGGTCATCTTACCATTTTTTCTATAAAAAATTTTCTAGAACGATTCAGATGGTGAAATAGCTATGGTATTGAGAAGACATATCAAGGTACCTCTGGTAAAAATTCCATCTCTTTATTCACTATAATTATGGATATACACTTTGTGGAATATAGGGTTTGTGACCAGTCCTGAAACTAGTCAATAAACAGGTTTTATGGGTAAAACAGTCATAATTTTTTCATACAGACTCCAAATGTAGTGGGACCACTTCCATTGGAAAGAGTACGTACTGTAGTTTCTTGTGTATGAGTTTCAGAATCAGATGTTAAATATTGAGCACGGGGCATGCTGTACAAGTTGGGTCTTCTGAACAGACCAGAATTGAATAAAGTCTACCATTCTTTCTATAAGCTCTTTTTGGGGAGGATTCAAGGAGTGAAAATTAGAGGAGTTTCAGAGAATACATTGAGTAACATTATCTACAGGATCAGAGTACTCCAAGAATTGAATAATTGCAGAAATTGAAGAAGTCTCAGAAAGCATTA
>ML786656.1:71257-86315 GCA_009831015.1 Picea engelmannii | reverse complement strand
TCAGGAATATTCTTCTGGACCGTTTTAACGAGTGTGAAAGAATAAGGTCACTCGGCAATCTTTTCAATTTTAGGGAGTCTGAAAAGAGCTTAACTATGGACTCCGTGGGGGTTTCTTTTTCATAAATTTAGTCCCTCAGGCCCGAAAAAGGAATAAAATTATACCTGAGGATACTCTTCTAAAGAACTGAAGTTCAATAGAGTATTCCTTTGTTTATACAGTTGACCGTCCGGACTGAAAAAGGGGTAAACTACCGCTGGACAGACGTGACTTCAAATTTCAGTTTAACTAGCGTGAAAGATCACAAGATCGCTCGACAATATTTTCATGTTTAAAGGGTCTGAAAAGGGATTGAAAGGAGACCCGTTTAAGGAATGTTCTTCTGGACCAATTTAATGAGTGTGAAGAAACAAGGTCACTCGACAATCTTTTCATCTTTAAGGAGTCTGAAAAGGGCTTAAAGAAGACTCCATAATGGTTACTTTTCTCAGTTAATCCGGTCGAGATCGAAAAGCATAAATACAGTCTCGCCGGATGTTTCTTTTGGGTCTCAAAGCGAGCTTGAAAAACAACAAAGGTAGCCCATGATCGACACTTTGTGGGTCGATGTCAGGTATTTCTTCGTAAGACCAGGAAAAAATGTCGCGGAACTCTTTAAAAAGATCCGTGTAAATCTGAATCTCTTCGGGGGAGCAATCTGCTCCGACAAAGATATTCTCTATGATGTCGGGGTTTTGAGAGATATTGATAGGTATTGTGGCAGAGATAGTCGCCATATTGCCCTCAGTGTAAATATCCTGTGTAGCTAAGAGGTTAACGGGACAAGGATGATCTCCCGTCATGGTGATAGTGAATTCTCCTGCCTCGATTCGGTGTAACTCCGGGAGGAAGTATGATCTGTGATGAAGATCTTCCCAGGGTTTGTCTGGACCAGTCATTGCTTCGATTATAGATTCGTCAGAAGGCAAGACTAAGTCTAACGATTCAGTGGTAGCAAGAGAACCCTGAGCCCAGATAGGCTCTGGAATTGGATCCAACTCTTGTGCGGGAGTCAGATCGGGAGTAGCTGAAGTTTGCTGGACTAGAGAGTACGCTACTTCAGTGGTCAACAAGGGCGTAGACATGCCCGCATGCCCTGTCACATCCATCGTGTCAGATGGGGAAGGAAGAGTCCACAGATCCTGAAAGTAAGTCGTGCGGAACGACGAAACATGGAAAATCTCAGCCTTGTGGTGAGTTGATATAAACTTGACGTCGCCTTGATGAGGTGGATAGTCGAAGGTACCCATCAAACATGGGCACAAACCAACTCCTACATTGACGAAACCGGCTTGAGGATTATCTACCATGGGAACCGTGGATGCCCCCAAGGCTGGGTCAGGTCGAGAGAAGGACAATTGATCAATAGTCACTATCCGGCCTTCATGTGGAAATAGTAAGACTCAGAAAACTGTAGCGATCACCGCTTGCATTGCATAAGTCCAACTATGACCTAACAATAGATTGTAATCGATGGGGGCATCAACTACCCCTACTTTGACACACACGGTCTTCCCCCCTAATTGTACTGTGAAAGAAGGAATGATGCCATGCGGTCAGAAAGAACGACCATCGAATGCAGTGAGGAGAGTAGGTGACGGAGACAACTCAGGTTGACCAATGGCTTTCCAGCATTCTAACGACATAACACAAGTCGAAGCGCCCTCATCTACCACCGTGCGGAAGATATTTCGTGTAAAGGTTTTCGTGGGGTGAGCCACTACTATCTGAAACGCGACGTGGTAAGGCAAACGAGGTTTCAAGTCAGTCGTATCTAACATGATTGTTCCCAGGTTACAAGTCTCAGTAGAGCCTAAAGCAGTTAACAAGGATTTTCTCTGAGCAGGGCAACTTTGGAGGACTTCCAAAGTAGACATAGCACAAGGGGTTTGTGACAAATCTTCCACCACAGAGTAGTTTTGGGCGGCCCTTGCGTTTGGATTATGAGAAGCTCGTTTAAACGCACCTTTTGGGATACGAGTCATTGTTTCACCCAACGTCTTCTCGATCTGTAGAGGAAGAGATGGGATCTCGGCTTCTTTTCCCTTCTCAGAGGCGCTTGGTTTGCTATAGTCGTGAGCTCTAGTCGTTATGAAAGCGTCACTTTTCATCATATAAATGTTCGCAGAAGATGAACTATTTGGGGGAGGGAAGTTTTCGTGGATGCCCCCCTCTGTACTTGCGGAGGCTTGAGTTAATTTTTGCCCATGCCGAAAAGGGTTAGTCAACACGGCTTGCTGGTGCTGTGTGACAAACTTCTGGGCCTCTGCAAGTCGAGGGCATAGGTGAGTTGGGTGGTCTTCCACACATAGGTTGCATGGATACCTCGCCTTTCTCTTTTCTGTGGTGCCCCCGCCAGCCTTATCATTTGGTTTTTTATCCCCCTTACTCTTCTTGCGTTGTTTTTTCTTCCCCTCGGGCTGATGGTTGCCCTTTGGGTTAGTCGTCTGTACGGAGTGTACTTTCGACATTTGAGTAGGAGGAGCAGCCAAAGTAGTAGTCTGGTTGGCCGCTGAGTGTTGTATAGATAACTGCTGCAATTGTTTTGTCAATTGCTCGGCGGGCTTGGTTTGTGCCGAACCAACAATACCATCGGCATCTGGTCCGGCTCTCTGTCTGGTTTTGTCCAGAATCGATCATGGTGCATCTGGCAGGATGGTGTACAATAGACCAGACTGAGAATAGATAAGCTCAAACTGTTGAGCCCTCATGATGGCCTCTTCCTCGGATAAGACCCCTGAAGTTGTGACGTCTTTGGATAACTGTGGAACTAAAGACTTAAGGAACCACTCTAGCAGGAATGATGGTGGGAAGGGTACCTTGATAAGACTCTTTCAACGTCGCCACTCTCGAATATGATTCGAGATATGGTCTGTTGACGTCTGTTCGAAATTGGCTAGCAACTCTGTGCCGGCGTCGTATCTCATAGGTAACTGGAAATGGTTAAGGAAAGCCATACCCAGTTCGCCAAAAAAGGAATATCGTGAGCGGTCAAGCTCTATGTACCATTTCGCGGCACTCCCAATAAGAGTGCGTTGAAACAATCGCAACTAGACAGAGTCATATTTCAGTGAGTTAGATGAACACCATAAGTGGAAAGTCGTCACGTGATCACCCGGATCTTCATTGGGTTTGGCCTCGAACTTTGGGATGTCCGAAGGCAACTTCGTTGGCATAGGAGGCCAACGCGGATCGTGACAGATAGGATCATTCAACAACCGTGTTAAATACAGCAAGTGTAACGTTTCCAAGAAAGGTAGTTTAGGTTGTTGCTGATAGCTGGGATAAAAGGATCCTGGGGTTTGACTGGCACCAGGTTGCCAGGAAAAGTTGGGTTGTTGGCCGGGGTTTTGGTAGAAACCGTGGCCCTGACCAGCGTAAGGGTTTTGCATTTGCGAGGACATCATGGGTTGATTCCCCATAAAGGACATAGGTTGTTGGGTGTTCATCGTGTTTGGAGGACTTTGGGAAGGATTATTCCATGCCGGTCCTGTTGGGAGAGGCATAGTAGTTTGTCCGGGGTTCCATTGATTGTGGAAAGCATTACCCCAGAACGACATTCCCGTGGTGGGATTGGATCCTTGTCCTGAGTTCCAAGGTCTTGGTATATGTGCCCCCAGCGCAGTAATAGTACCCTGTGCCAGATTAGACTGTCCAAAAATGGGAGTGCCCCCAGGTGGGAAAGCAGTGGGTGTGAGCGTGTTGTTACCAAACCCTCCGTTCCAAACAGACAGTGACGAACCTACCGGCAGAGTTTGCGCAGGTTGTCCTTGACTCTCGGCTCCAAGTGAACTTGTGTGTGCGAGTTGTCTGGCGGTCTGCTGATGCGGACCACCGAGCGATGGGGACAAAGGAGGAATATGACCTCCAGCATAAGGAAAAGCATTGAAAGGGACAGGAATGCCCCCGAGTTGACCTTGCAGGAGAGCGTTAGAGCTCCCTGCCCCCAGACCCAAAGTCTGTAAAGTAGAGGTGGTGAGTACAAGACTGGTACCTGAACTAGGCATACCATATGAAAACAGAGCGCCTGTCGCACTAGGTGTGTAAAGAGGTGTGGCCGCCGCCGTAGATGGGGTCAGTCCACTGTGTGACGTAGTTGCAGCCAGGTCCATGGTGGTCCTGACTGCCGACGGTAAGTTAGGAGAAGCTTCTCCTGTGGTAACAACAGTGATAGGGATGGAAGAAGTCCCAGTTGAAGTGATTTGTTCCATGACTGGGTTAGGCGATAATAGGCGTTCGTAAAATTGAATTGGCACAATAATGTCCGTCCCAAAATCAGCGTCTGAGGTTTCAACCAATCCAATATTGGTGGTCGATTCCTCGGGGGGTTGTTCAGGATCGAAAGCCCTGTTGCTTCGAAAGACCCTCGGTGGTCTAACTTCCGCCTCAAGGGTGGCGGGGGTGGCTCCAGTATCACCGGTGGCAGGCCCAGAAGCCTTCGTGACTGGCGGAGCTCTGGATCCTCCACTATGTGAGAAGATTCACGACACGCTAAGGTATTCTACACGAACAAACAGTAACATGCACTAAAAGAAAGCCCCTATAAGATAAATCAAGAAAGAACTATATTAGTAGGAAGAACAGTTACCACAACCAACACTAGAGTACCTTACCAGTGCAAGTGCAACTCGAATACGGAAGCACCCTCCAGGTCTACTCTGCAAAGCGTTGGTCCGAAGTCCATCCTAGGTACCGCGGTATACCCCCGCAGTCACCTGTGTAAGTCCCTAGAAAAGATAGGCAACTAGTTTGCCAGCACGTGAACAACTATCAGGTGGGTACAGTCGGCAGTCGGGAGACCACAATGAGCAGGGTATCAAGCCTGAAACCTGTCAAGGGTATCGAGAGCAAGTGTTCCGGAAGACGACTGAGGACCTTGAACGGATTCGAGACCCACGAAGCTCCGTGGCAAATGCTAACGACGGAATCCCTTAACAGATCCTCTATATGTGTTCTCCACAATGCTCGGTCCAGCTTTGGAGGGGTTATCTCCGCTGCCTTTCCTTACGCGACCTCGTGTTTAGCCCCTGTGTTAGAGGGGGGTCTTGAATAACTTTCTATAACTGGACTTCTACACTCCCTAATGATAGACTCCAATGTTTAGTTTAGGTGGCCTTGGAGGATTAACTCTCCAACCTATTCCAAGGCCCTAGTCCAAAGCTAGTGAATGCACCCTATAAACAAAAAAGTCTACTTGATTTTATTGAGCATTGCTTTTAATGGGATTATTAAGTCACAAGGTGCGAGAGTGAAACTGATGGTGTGTAAAACAGACTCAAAGCAAAAATGCACAAAAAATGCTTGGAACCAAAAAACTTCTTCATACAATGCAAAACCAGCAACTTTTCAAAAAGATTCTTTTTCTTTTCTTTTCAACTTTCACAAGATTTCATGCAGCAATCCTACAGAATTTTCGCTCAGATCTGCGAGCTACTTATACTTTGAACTGTACTGAAAAAACTTATGCAAAAAGACCTCTTTCCGAGCTACTGACGCAACAACAAAATCTTCAAACCAAGAAGACAATGAAAAAGGAGGATTTTTTTATTTATTTATTGCAAAATAACGCAACTAGGAAAAATGATGACAAGATTTCAACCAAGAGAATGAAAAGAAAACTCTGGCTTAAAGCGTAGATCGCAAACAGAATCAGAGCACAAAAATGCGAAAAAGTAATCAAGACAACACCGATTCAAACACTTGCCTAAAAACCGTGAAATAAATAATTTTTCTCTTTTGTCTTTTCTATCAAAAAATCAAATAACAAGCACAAGCTAAGGGAGAAATTCCCTAACCTGCTGACTGTGCAGCCCCAGACTCTAAACTCCTGAGAAGAGCTCTTCTCACCATAGGAGGGGATGACTGCCCCACCCAAGATGAAAAGCTACCTAACAGACCCGCGACTGTCACTAAGACAGCCCGCGTGTAAACGCGTTCTGCACTACTACAGCGCGCGGATACCCGCGTGCTAAACCTAAGCAGGCCGCGGGTATGTTTAAAAACTAAGATAAAATCACACACAGACAGTCTAGTCCTGAAAAAGGCTTCTGGTACTAACAACTAGAGTCTCTGACAGGCTGAGATGCTATCACTTTAATAGAAAAAAAACAAATTTGCAAAAAAAAGAAAAACCAATATAAAGAGACACACAACAAGAAAGACTGAAACACGAGACAATAAGTCAATCAAGACCCAGACAGGATCCAAAAATCTCCCTGAGAATATAAACTTCTAACAGGGAAGAGGAGACTACCTCCTTAGCTTCCTGAAAACTACACGCTTCTGAAACTACTATAGCCCGCGGATACACGCATGTTGTAGACAGTTAGGGCGCGGGTTACCCACGTGCAGGCCTCTTGCAGGCCGTGGGTACCTCTGTGTGTCCCGAGACTAAATGTCAAGCGTCAGTCCAGGAAACTAGTATTGATGACCAGGTTCCCTGCTAGCCTTTGACTAACAGAAAACAAAATAAGCAAAGAAACTGAAGCTCTACTTCCTTGATCTACCAAAAATATTTTTAACCAAATCCGGAAACCCTAAGAGTAAGACTATCCCCAGTGGAGTCACCAATTCTGTTGTGGGGTATTCTACCCTACGGACTAACAAGCTAGGGCTTTAAACTTGTACGCAGATCATGACCCTTCAAGAATAACTTTTAACCTTCTACCCAAACCTATAACCCCTTTTCTCAGGTAAACATGGGAGGGATCAACTAACCTTTTTATCGACGGTTGAAGTAGATCCTCCGTTGAGCTTTTGTCCCCTTGCTGCTGCTGCTCCTTCCACAAAACTTCCTGCAATCAAGGAAAAACTACGCATGCATGTTACTGATCTACTAGAGGGTTAGAGATAAAACATAAATCAAATAACATAGATGAGACTCATGTATTTGGGACGGGAAAAGTATCTTTTTCATTAATCTCAATATGAATCAACTTACAATGATTTCAGAGACCGACCACCATTCCTCGATCCTAATCCTGGGTTCTTCCTCTTCTTTTTTCCTCCAAATGTTGTTGCATGAATTTCTCCTAAAGCTTGAGGCAAAGCTAAAGGGTCGGGACAATAATGGACTTAGCAATTTGGCAAATTTTCTTTGCTATGATTTTTCCTCTTTGAATAGTACCCCTACCCCTCCTTTTATAGGCTAGAAGGAGCTAGGGTTTTGGACGAACTCTCGACCATGCATGGCCGGGAGTTCTATTTAACTGACAAAAAGCTTTTCGTTCTGTCGGCAACTTTCCGTTTTTTGTTATTTTGAAGGCACCTGCGGGCTGTAGTGGGCCTACTAGCGGGGCCCCCACGGGCTGTAGTGGGCCTGCTAGCGGTTACTTTTTAAAAATGGAGTTTTTAGAAGAGTTGTTCAGCATGGATTTGGCAATGAAGGGAAATGAGTTGGCATGATTCCAGGTAAGCATATGTGGTGCAATTTAGTGTTATAACACTTATGGTGAAATCCCTAACGAGAAGACGCTTTGTGGATTGAGTTATCCTAGAAGTATGGTTAGAGAACACATGCTTATTTGTGGAATAATGAGATGAACACTAGTGAATTTTTTAGTGAAACTATCCTATATGGATATTGCTTTTCATGCCATTTTTGATGGTATGTGGAACATCACATAACTCCTCATGGTTAGAGAGTTATGGCCATGAGAAGTTGGAGAACCCAGGTTTGGGTAATGGACCCAAGTTTGTTTGATGGATAATGGTATGAGTTTTGATATATTTTTAGGTAATACTATTCTATATGGATAGTACATGTCATTCCATTTTTAGTGGTATGTGGAACGACACATAACTCCTCACGGTTTGAGAGTTATGACCTTACGAAGTTGGAGGACCCTCATATGTCATCTAGAAGCCACAAAAGGTCAAAGTAGTCAAAGTGGTTTAAGATATTTTAAAAGGTAAATAATAAAGTGAAGTGATGAGTGTACTATAATTCATATTTAATACAAAATAAATTAATTCAATAATAAATTTAATGGAGAAATTAGAAGTGGGTTAACTGTAAAATAAGGAAAGTGGGCAAAGTGGTCAAAGTGACCTAGAAGATGTTTTTAAGGAAGCTAATTGGAGAGTATAAATAAGAGGCAAGGCTCTCTCATTTAAGACACACTTGAGAATATTGAATACCTATTGGTGTCTGAGGTAACCAAAGTATATATAAGCTGAATTTATGAGGAAATTGAAGAAAAGAAGGCCAAAATTCAAGGAAGAATAAATTCTTTTGATGATGCTTTCCAAGGTATGTTTTTTTTCAGGTCATCTCACCATTTTCACCATTTTCACAATAAATTTGTTTCTAGAATGATTAAGACCATGAAATTGATATTCAATTGAGGAAACATATCCAATTATCTGTGGTAAAAAATTTAGTTTTTGGGCCGTTGTATTTTTGGAGTTACACTCTGTGGAAAATAGGGTTTGTGGCTAGTCCTGAAACTAGTCAAAAACAGGTGTTTCGGGTAAAAATGTCATAAATTCTTCATAACAGATCCAAATTCAGTAAGAAAAAATGTGTTGGCTAGATTACCATCATTATTATTATGTGTAACATTTTCATATCAATTCAACAAATATTCCATGTGGGGCACGCTCTACAATGTCACTCTCTAGAATAAGCCAGAATTCAACAAGGTGTGCCATTTTTTCCATAACTCCTTTTGTGAGAGGTTCCAAGTAGTGACACCTATAATAATTGCATAAAACATACTGAAGAACATTTTGTATTAGTTTCAGGTCTTTATTCATTACATGTACAAATTTATGATTATTTCAAGTTAGGTTTGTTGACTAATCCAAAACTAGTCTTGTGAGACCAAATAAACGTTTGATGAGAATGCTAGTCTCTTGTTGTTAAAGTTAAGGAATGTTTGTAGGTATGTGATCATATACACTAGGTCTATTACAAAGTTACAAATCATATTTGGATGATGAAATTGATGAGGGATTTTGGTTGAGGTACAAGTTGGGTACATGGTTGAGACAAGTAGTTGATGAGTTGGCACATACATGAGGTGTATAGTTGATGATGTTGGTACATATTGATGAGTCATAGTTGATGAGTACTTGAAACATGATTGGTACATACTTGGTACATGGTTGGTTTCACTTGTTTATGCTACAGGTTGATTATAGATTATTTGGTATAGGTTGGTGTATGGTTTATGCACTTGTTTATGGTACAAGTTGATTACAGGTTGAGGTACAGGTTGATGCATGGTTCAGTTTTATTGGTACATTTTTATAGCGGTATATCTCATAGTGATAGTGTGATAGCGGTTCCATCATTCTACTTCTACTTGAGGGCAGTTGGATGGGGCAAGGACAAGTGGTTGTAGCCACCTTCCGGTTGTAGCCGGAGAACATAGGGGGTTGTAGCCTCCTTCTGGTTGTAGCCAGAAAATTGGGGAGTTGGAGCTTCCCTCAGGTTGTAGCCTGAGAAACTAGGGGGTTGGAGCCTCCGTCTAGTTGTAGCTAGAAAACAAAGGAAGTTGGTGCTTCCAATGAATGTAATTCTTCAAGACATATAATATAAATCATTCCATGGTTTTCTCCCGATTTGGATTTCCATGTAAAACATCGGTGTACTGTGTATGTGTGTGATTGTTCATTTCTTATTGCTCATTATTGGATAATAATTCTACATTGATATAACACTTGGATTATTTGTAGAAAAGGAATTATAATTACGCTATTACTGATTCACCTCCCCCTCTAAGAAATCCAACAATTGATTTTAGAGCAGGTTCCTTTAGAAACCAGTTTAACCACTGAAAGGTAGATCATGGAGAGTACCAACTCATATAAAAATGGAATACCACACTTTGATGGACATAAGAATGTTTTTTGGAGCATAAGGATGAAGACATATATACAAACACAGGGGTTTGAAATTTGGTAATCAATTGTATATGGATACACAGTACCAATAGTTCCACCAACAAATGACAAAGCAATGAAACTTGGTTAGAATAATTCCAAAGATACAAATGCACTTTTGAATGGTCTCAGTGAAACAATATTCACCAAAGTTTCACATTTTAAATCCACCAAAGATATTTGGGACAAGCTTCAAAATATTTATGAAGGAGATACAAAAGTCAAAGAAGAAAAAATTCAAATTTGCAGAGGTCATTTTGAACAACTAAAAATGAAAGAAGATGAGAATATTGCAGCCTACTTCTTAAGAGTTGATGAAACAGTGAATGAAATCATAGGATTGGGAGAAGAAATCGAAGAATCTGTAATTGTTCAAAAGGTACTAAGATCTCTTCCTATGAGATTCAACCCTAAGATATCAACACTAGAATAAAGATCGGATCTGAACTCAATAATCATGGACGAACTGTTGTTGGATCATGTTGGCGTTTATGCCAATGGTTTGATTATTTGGGAGATTGTTGGATCATATGTCATTGATGTAAATGGTTTGATTAATTGATGTCATTGATTGATGTTAAGTAATTGATTGATTGATGAACAATGTATATGCATTGTCCTTGATGATAATGATGTATGTCAAAGTGGAAACCAATTGATAAAGATGGATCATTGATATGATGCATAGATGAAGATGGATCAATGAGTTGGCATTGATACATGATGATGCATAGTTTGTTTGATGAAAATATGACTCATTATTGTCTTATCATGATTGATAAGGTGAAAAAATGGATGAACTCCAAAGTGGTCCCCTTATGGTGAAATCCCTCACGGGAATACGATTTACAGATTGATTTATCCTAGAAGAATGGTTGGAGGACCCATGCTTGTATGTGGAATAATCAGATGAATATCAATGAAGTTGTTGGTGAAACTATCCTAGATAGATAATGCTTGTCATGCCATTTCCAGTGGTATGTGGAATGTCACATAACTCCTCATGGTTTGAGAGTTATGGCCTTATGAAGTTGGAGGACCCCCATATGAAGGCTTGAAGCCCCCAAGGTCAAAGAAGTCAAAGTGCTTGAAAAGAAGAAATCATTATTTAAGTGACAAAATCAAGATGGATTATTTAAATGATAAAGTAAAGTGACAAAATCAAGAAGGAATATTTAAATGATAAAGTATTGGAGAACTTTCTATTCATGAAAAGTGGTTAACCCTAAAATATGGAAAATAGGTTAAGTGACCTAGAAATGGGTTAAGTAACCTAAAATGGGTTAAGTGACCTATAAGATGAAAGTATAAATAATATAGTTATGGTCTCTTGTAGATCATCCTTTGTGTGGATCAATGGAGAGCTTCTTGAGATTATCTTGTGGAGTATTTATGGAGAGCTTCTTGAGCATTAATGGTGTGGATCTCTTGAGCATGATTGAAGATCTACTCTGAGTAAGAGAACGAGAAGAGGATCTCATGGATGCATCAAAGTTTTAGTAATGTCGAAGATCTTGATGAAACAATTCTCGGAACTTCAGAAACCCTAGTTTCTGAGGTATACGTGGGTTGTATGTGCTTAGGGTGCATATACATTAAGTTATACACGGGTTGTCTGAAGATAGGGAGCGTATGGTGGAAAGAATAGTGAAGACTTGTGTTTGATCTGGTTCCAAGCTCTTGGATGATTAGGAAGGTTCAAAATCTACATTCTATGGCCTCATATATATCACTGAGACACTGGTATGATTACATTATTGTCTTTATGAATATTATTGTTTGATGTGATGGGAGTGCTTAAGGAATTCTTGGTATGGCTTCTATGATGTGGTTCATTTTGGTTGATTTGGTTGATAGAGTGATCATTACTCTTATGATTCATTGGTGACATGATTGCTATGGTATACTAGATGCTTATACATGTTTGAGATAACATTCATATTGATCAATTGTGGAGCATGAGCAAGATATTGGAGATCTTGGAGATGTTGTGATTGGTCGTGGGTCAGTTGGTGCTGAGGGTGTAAGCTGAGTCTTGCATTATAGAGTTGGTTCTCTTGTAGAGTTGTACTCTATTTATTTCTTGCTGATAAACCCTGGATTGTTTTCCATAATAAAAAGAAAAATTGTACATACATCTTGTGTTCTTTGTGTTACTTGTGGTGATGACTTATTGATGATATGTGTTGCTGATATATGCTATTGATATATGTTCACATCTAACTGGTTATAAATGACAACAATGGGAAATAAATAAGTGTTGAATGTTAACTAAGGAGTTTTATGTGAAGAGGGAAGTTTTGGGAAAAAGATCCCCACACTCATTCACCCCCCCTCTAAGTGTGGTAGGTGTGTCCAACAATTGGTATCAGAGTGGGACTTCACTACAAGACTTAACAAGCTTGAAGGACATCCATAGACACACAAATGGATGATGAAGTTCTAGTCCTTGATGAGGAAGACTATTCTACTTGGAGAATAAAGATGAGATTATATTTGAAGACAATGGGAGCAACTATTTGGAAGGCAACCATTGGTGGATCAGTTCCATTGAAGAACAAGTCAAAGTTTGCATCTCAAAGGGAAGGAAAGAAGAATGATGCATTGGCTCTCAAGACCATTCTTAGTGGACTCTCAATCCATATCAAAGAGAGCATGGGACAATGCACTTCCACCAAGGATCTATGGCTAAAGCTAGAGGAGACATATCAAAGAAAGAAGGAGAAGGAAGAAATTGAAGACCACTCCATCAAGATCATCAAAGGTAAAGAATCATCAAAAAATCTTGAATGCATTGTTTCTAAATGTGATTTTGAAAACATTTCAAGTGAAGATAAAGAATCAAGTAATGATAGCACAAAGGAAGATCTTGAAGACATTTCAAATGAAGGAAAAAAATCATGTGATGTTGTTTGCAAGAAGGAATATATTCAAGGTAAAGAATCTCCCAAGACTCTTGATTGAAATGATTCAAAGTGTGATGATGTTGAATTTTTCTCAAGTGAAGAAGATGATCTAGAAACAGTTTGTGTAAAGTTTGATGATAGTTATTCCATGGAAAGAATAGAAGAAAATCTATTAGAACTTCAAAAGGAAATTGAAGAGGGTATATACATGTGTAGGAGTGATAATTTTTATACACACTATAACTATCTTTTGGATAACACTAAGAAGTTTATTAGGAGGAGTCAAAGGTACATCTTGAAGTTAAATGGAATGCTCAAAGAACAAGAAGAGAGTTCTAAATTAGAAGAAAAGGAAGAAGAGATCACAAGACTAAATAATTAAAAAGAAGATATAAATGTAGATGATGAGATTAGCAAAAGTTTTGAAACCATTGTCCATCTCAAGACCCAAATTGAAGAAGCCAAAAGAATAGAAGAACTATTGAAGATTCAAATAAATGAAAAGAAAGAGTCATGTTGTAAGTTAGAAGATAAAATTTTTGACCTTAGAAAGGAGATAGAAAATTCAAACAAATTCTTGAATAGATCACGAATCTTGGATGAGATCTTGGAAAGTCAAAGGTCATCATGTGATAAATTAGGTCTTGGATACAAAGGAGAAGATACACATGCTAAAGAAAGCACCTCAAAGATGCATGAGATAAGTCCATCAAAGAAGGAAGACAATGTTGCAAAACAACCATCTACACAAGGCAAAGAAAATTTCAAAAGAACAAAGCAAGGGAGACATCAAGAAGCTATTAATGGGACACCAAAGCAAAGGTATGGAAGTATTTTTCATGGGCATTGTTATTCATGTAATGGATATGGTCACAAAGATTTTGAGTGTAGATATTATGAAAGGATATATAATGGAATATTATATAACACCACAAGGTGTTGGAGATGTGATTAAATAGGACACATTTCTATTCACTGTAACTCCATAAGATGCTACAGTTGTAGTGGATTTGGCCACAAAGCCCAGGAGTGCTGGAACACAAGAAGAAAGTCCATGATGAGGAATTCACATAGCATGGCTAGAAAAAGGAATGAAGTAAGAAAGGGAGACATATTTTAAAATATGGATGCTCAGAGCTCAAGTTCTGAGGAGAAGGGTCATCTACAAAAGTGGGTGAAGAAGACAGAGCAACCAAAACAGAATGAAAGACTGAAGGGGAGCTTGCGTAAGACATCTACCGAGGCATACGTGGGTGATAGTCATGACAGTCACATACATACGTTGCTGACCTTGCATAGGTCACGTACACATGCACTCTATTGTGCAGCAGGCCGCGTATATGTGGTAAGGCCTTGGGAAAAAGACAATGCACATGGGTTGCAGCTTGATGTGATGGTATAACTATGTGTTGCAGGTTCTTACATTGTTTATTGCAGATTCTGACACTGTTTGCTGCAGGTTTTCATGGTTTTAAGTTAGATCACACAAGGTTATGATATAAAATAAATATTGGGTGCATGGCACTAACCCATGAGTATGAATTGATGTTGATCAAATGATCATCTATTGGATTATGTAAAATAATCTATTGGGGTACATGGCTAGTACATAATTGAAGTTTCATTGATATATCTTATGATGTATTATTGGAAACATATGGTATTGTTGGATATCATTATGCATGCATTATGCATGTGGTTGGACTACATATTGGGACATGTAGTTGGTGAGTTGATTTGATAATCATGTTGTACATCATTGGAAGTCATAGCTTGTTGATGCATGGTTGACATATTTTCTTGGTGCAAGTGATGATGCATGATGGTACACTCATAGATGGTATTTGTTTGGCATATTGATAGATGCACATGGTTGGCATATTGGTAGATGCACATGTTTAGAATATTGATAGATGCACATGGTTGGTAGATGCACATGTTGGCATATTGGTAGATGCACATGTTGGCATATGGTGGATACATTTCATGGATGATATCTTTTGGCACATTGTTAATGAACATGGTTGATGTACATCGGTCTTGTGCATTGTGGCCACATTTTGGTACATGATGTACTTGGTTGATATATTGTTCATGATTCTCTATTTCATTGATGACATATCTTTTGTTTCATGATGTATGGTATGGCACAAGTTTGATGCATGAAAAGGTCCAAGGATCATCATATGGTAGCATATTGTTCATCTTGCAGAGAAGATAGGGGG
>ML786656.1:47839-62756 GCA_009831015.1 Picea engelmannii | reverse complement strand
AGTAGCATGCTCAGTTTATCTTTTGAACAGATCACCAACCACCAGTCTACAGATGAAAGTTCCCCAAGAAGCATGGAGTGGGACAAAGCTCAATGTAACTCATCTAAGGACATTTGGATGCATAGCATATGCACACATACCTTCCGAATTAAGGAAGAAGCTTGATGACAGAAGTGAAAAATGTATTCTCACTGGATACAGTGAAACATCTAAATCTTACAGGCTTTACAATCCAATCACCAAGAAATTAATTCTCAGTAGAGATGTACAATTTTTGGAAAACCAATTCGGGAATGCTTCAGAAAATCAACAATTGGACAGTCACAATCCATCCCTGCCAAGTTCTGAAAACACAAAAAATTCAGAACAACAAGTACCACAAAATACTCTTCCAAGACTACAGGTACAAGGACAACTAGATAACTCACAGGATAACTCAACTTCCAACAGAGAATCATTCTCTGAACCACAGAATCAGAGAACTCGAAGTTTGAGAGAAATCCATCAACAATTGGATGACTTTGAGCAACACAATCTTTTTGCTTAATTGTCATGTCAACCTACATCCTTTAAGGAAGCAGCTAAGGAGCCACATTGGGTTCAAGCCATGAACCAAGAAATTGACTCCATTGAGAAGAACAAGACATGGGATCTTGTCGATTTGCCAATACACAAGAAAAGTATTGGTGTCAAGTGGGTTTACAAAACCAAACTAAATGAAAAAGGACAGATTGAAAAGCACAAGGCAAGACTTGTTGCCAAAGGATTCTCACAACAACCAGGTACTGATAATGTTGAAACTTTTGCTCCAGTAGCAAGGTTAGACACTGTCCGAACTCTATTGGCCATAGCAGCACAACACAAATGGAAAGTATACCAGATGGATGTCAAGTCAACATTCCTGAATGGTTTTTTAGAAGAAGAAGTTTATGTCGATCAACCACCTAGATTTGAAGTCCAAGAGCACCCAGCCAAAGTGTATCGGTTGAAGAAAGTCTTGTATGGCTTAAAGCAAGCTCCAAGAGCTTGGTACAGCAGAATTGACACCTACCTGATCAAAAGTGGCTTCAACATAAGTCAAAATGATCCAACACTTTATACCAAAACAGATCAACACGGTAAAATACTAATTGTATGTTTATATGTTGATGACATGATTTACACAAGAAATCTAGAGCTAACAAATTTCAAACATGCCATGCAATCTGAGTTTGAGATGACAGATCTTGGCATAATGAAATATTTTTTGGGCATTGAGGTTCATCAATCAGCCAAAGGCATTTTTGTCTGTCAGCAAAAGTATGTAGTAGACATGATCAAACGGTTTCGCATGGAAGGATGCAATCCAGCAGAAACACCCATACCTTTAGGCACAAAATTAAGCAAGAATGATGAAGGTCCCATAGTGGATTCTACTTTATACAAAATTTTAGCAGGCAATTTGTTGTATCTTATAGCAACAAGGCCTGACATCATGTATGCAGCTAGCCTTGTTTCCAGATTCATGGAATCACCAAAAGATTCTCATTGGAGAATGGAAAAACGAATTTTGAGATATGCTACAGGAACTCTCAATTTCGGTTTATGGTACACTAAATCTGATAGTAATCAACTCTCTAGTTACACAGATAGTGACTTTGCAGGCAACCTAGATGACAGGAAAAGCACATCAGGATATATTTTTCAACTGGGCATGAACCTGATTTCATGGGCATCGAAGAAGCAGCCAATTGTATCCATATCTTCTGCAGAGGCAGAGTATGTAGCTGCTACCTCAGCTTCTTGTCAAGCTGTATGGCTGAGAAGATTATTGAAAGACATGTCACAAACAGAAAATGATCCAAATCCTATTTTCTGTGACAATACATCAGCAATTGCATTATCCAAGAACCATGTGTTTCACAAGAAAAGTAAACACATTGACACTCGGTTTCACTTCATACGCGAGCTAGTCAATAATGGCGACATTGCACTACAATTTTGTGATTCTCGAGATCAGCTTGCTGATATCTTCACAAAGCCACTAGGAAAGTCAGTTTTTGATTTTCAGCGACAGCACTTAGGCATAGTCAGTGCTGATGATTGTAACTGTTGAGTCTAAGAGGGAGTGTTAAATATATTGTACACTCAACAGTCTGACCGTACACTGCCAACTGTACTAGACAGTTGTACTTTCTATTTTTGTCTTGCTTGAGCATATTTAGCTCAACCATCTTGCATTGTAACATGTTCTGTACTTCTTCATACATTTCAATATACTGTTCTATTCTCTTTTCTCTGTATTTTCTCTTTTCTTCACAATTTATCACGTAAGGCCACTCGTCTCCTTTGATCGCTGAATTTCTCTAGAGATGCAAATAGTTACGGCATTACGCAATGCTCTCACGTACATTCTTCTGAAATATAAAGGTGAATTCTTCGCTCTTCTCAGAATAGCAATCCCGTGATTCAAGTCTTTGCTGTTGATATCCATTGCATTCGTTTGACATAATATCTCGAGGGAGCACGGATATCCCACCAGCACGGCTCGGCTACTGTTTCCAAGTATGATGTTAGCCTCCGCGACAATCTCATCAAATACTGTAGAAAATGCTCGTAAAATAAAGGACTGGATTTTGATATAGCCTTCCTTATTCTTATAAACAAGCCCGAGAATTTTAATTAAACTCGAAAGCACATGTCCCTTTGAATTTTCTCTAAGATTTCCAATCATTTCCACGGAATTTTGTTTGCGTGATTTCAGTCCATTTATTATGACGTCGATGGTCCGCACTATTTCCTTACTCACATCCAAAGAAGCTTGTTTCGCTTCCTTTTCTATTAAATATTTGTGAATGACTTTCTTAAAATATCTGAAGCCGTGTAGAGATAAGAAGGTTTCTATGTTCTCAGAATGAAACTAACAAAACAAGCGAACTATATTCATTTTCTTCCATATTTTCACCCATTGCTTCTCCGTTATCAGTCTCCCTTGAACAAATTTAGGCAACCTCATTAAATATCACTCCATCTCTCCCACCTCCAGAATTTTAGAATACTTGGCAATTACAGTATTTGAAGGAAGTCCGTGAAGTTTGCTGTAACGCTTCATTTCTTTTCTCAATTCTGTTTGGGGGATGACTCTTTTAATTTCAAACCACTGTCGCGTAAAGGGATTTCGGGCATGCTGTTCAATTTCCCAAATGTTCTGTAGCGTGTTTCTATTGTAGAGAAGCTGAGTGGGATCCTGCTCCAGTGGTAATCGCACTGGATCATAAGCGACATCTCCGCTGATGATATCCATATACCTTTCAGGTACTGTTTTCATCTCCGTTTCGTTTTCCATGGCCTCCACTGGATTCKTAGCCRTGYGTACTTGTTCAATATAAAATAGTTTATCAGTGCTCAATATAMATTATAGTGGCGATTTCATAAATAACATATACCTCARATTGAAACTACTTTTCTACAACTTTATRTTTATAATCAACCACTTAATTCTCTTATTAAAGTTGCGGTGGAYGAGTYGGCCATTTCTACATTGGTCTTATAAGCCATACAAGTCATATTAACTRAAAATCCACAATAGYGAGGAGCATTAGMGGCTTACATTGAATATAAMCCATGGAATAYCTCGCCTTSAGTGGCTATGGCTATGGGCCTTTCCATAGCATSATCACTACRGTGGTCATTAATGGGCCTAGATGTACATGACGGAATGATGATGGTTAGAAGAGTCACTTTTGTATGCATTGGCCAATTGGCAAGCACACCATGGACACATAGGATGCCCTTGTTCATAGACTAGGGACATGATAGATAGTGGTAGCTCACATTAGTGAGACATATCAAGAGAAGTTTCAAAGGGAACATTGAGAGAAACGACAAAGAAGGTTGCTACGGGCAACTTTGTTCGCAAAACATGCACTTCACGAGACAGATAAGATTGACATAAAAATCTTGACTAGATTGGGTGCTTGGACTGTATACGGGGTAACATAGTTGGGTGGCTCACACTTGGGGTTTGTGATAGATGGCCAAAGTGTCTTCAAGTAGAAGTATCAATGGATCACAATTGTGGCTTACACTCATTAGGAGCACATCCACTTGGTATGCATTAATTAGGTGCACATCCATCAAAAGCACTTGGCGCATTGCTTGGCACATTGGGTGTAGTCAGGTGGACTAGGAAAGTTTGCACATAGTTGGATGGATTTGGGTTGAGTTTGATGGACTTGGGTGGACCAAGCACACTTGGGCCGAGTTGGATGGATTTGGGTTGAGTTTGATGGACTTGGGTGGACCAAGCACACTTGGGCCGGGTTGGATGGACTCAAAAAGACTTGGTCATATCGGACACTCTTGGGTATTGTTGGATGGATGAACTAGGTGGACATGGAATGACTTGGACAAAAGAACTGGATAGACTTGGGATGACTTGGAGAAACTTATGTAGACTTGGACACACTATCAAGCATAGTTTTGGACATGAACAGTTGGCAGAAAAGTCATTGAGGGGACCAAGATGGTTATGTGGGCATTTGGGAACAACTTAGAATGAAGAGGCTTGCAAGTTCAAGGAAAGCCTCATATAAAAGGAGGACACCTCAAAAGTGTTAAGCAATAAGTGGAAGAGATCATTCATAAGAAGTGTAAAGGAGCTTTGTGGTTGTACTAAGTTGAGAGTTACGCATATAGGGAAAATTGCACTAGTTGAGTGAAAAGAAGAAGATAGGATCTATAGGAGGTAAGCATGTGTGTAATGTCCCCAAGGCCGAGCCCTACTGTAAATCATGTCTATGAAGTATTAAGCTTGCATTATGAATTGTAATTATGTTTTATAGGCTGGTGAGCCAATTTTATATAAGCTGGTGGGCTTATGTGTTATTAGGTCGGAGAGCCTAAGTGTTAAGGCCGGGAGCCTGCTTTTGTATATGTAATCATATAGAACATTAATAAAAATATAAACACTGTTGCGTGCAGACCGACCATGACAAATGAGTGATGGGGGACTAAGATTCCACAGAATGGGTAAGGGATTGGGCACTGGAAGGTGGGAAAGAGAGGCTAATTATTGAGCCTAGGGGCTTAAGTCCTTGGGAATAATATTTTAATATTATTCCAAAAATCCATGTGAAATATTTGTTTTCTCCTAAGTTCTTGGAGAGGAACGCATGCTGATGGAGTGCATGCAGCATCATGGGTGACATGTGTCGACCCAAGTGCATGTAGTTAAAACCAGAGAAGTGAGCCATGTTGGGGGGTCCCTCCTCCATTCGACCGTCGACTGTCTGAACCATGAATCCCGTGGCCTCTGTATTGGACCTCTGCATACCCTCACGCAACTTGAAAACCAAAAAACCGTAATGTTTTTCGGAGAAGTCGATGTATCCGTCGTCTGAACTGTTTGAGTCTGTGTTCGACCTCTACATTGATTCCTTGTCACTCACCTTGAAACCAGTGGAAAACCCATGGATTGAACTGTATCACCTATGTATGCTGTGAGCCCAACCTATTCTCTCTTGCAGAGTCGAGTCTGTACCCAAACTGTCTTTGGGTTGCTACCTTCTGTTTTTCCTGAGTGGAATTGACCAGTTGTTGTTGTTGTTATCCTCACCTTGTGGAAATTGGGCTGAAACTGGTTGAAGAAGTGGGTTGTTAGACCCGTGGTTGAAGAGATAGGTTGTAAGGCTTGTGAGCATCTCTCTCTAGGCGAGAGAGTCTGCTGGGAAGTGGTATTCTTCCCGAGAAAGTCCAGCACCAGCTCCAGAGCTCTAAGACTTCCTGATCCGACCTGTTGTCGAGGCCCAGAGAGGGAGGTGAAGCACTGATGGACTGTCATTTGGTCCTCCATCTCCTTGAACAACTCTGGCCCAACTACTACTCTATCAACTAGATTATCCCAGCTCACTGGAGTATTGCACTTTCTTCCATAAAGTGCTTCAAATGGGCTCATCTTCAACGATGCATGATACCCATTGTTGTAGGCGAATTATACCAAGTGCATGTAGTCTTTCCATATTGATGGTTTGTCCATCACATACATTCTCAGTATGTCTTCTATTACTCTATTCACCCTCTCTGTCTATCCATCAGACTTAGGATGATAAGTTGTACTAAATTTCACATTCATTCCAAATCCTTTGAACAATCCTTTCCAAAAATTCGAGATGAATTTCGGGTCTCTATCGGACACAATTGTTTTAGGAATTCCGTGCAATCGTGCCACTTCCTTTATGAAAATATCAACAACATTTGCTGCCTTGTGAGTAGTTTTCAGTGGAATAAAATGGGTACCTTTTGTAAGCTTGTCCACCACCACCACCATGATCGAATCATGCAACTTGCTTGTTCTGGGCAATCCTGTAATAAAATCCATTGCCACCACTTCCCACTTCCACTCAGGAATGGGTAAAGGTCACAGCAACCTTGTTGAGTGCCTATGCTCAGCTTTAATTTTCTGGCACTCCATACATCTGGAGATGTATTCAGTGATCTCTCTCTTCATACATGGCCAAAAGTAATGGATCTTGACCGCTGCTATTGTTTTCTGATATTCAGGGTGCCCTGCATAAGGCACATTATGCATCTCTTGCAAAATCATCTGTTTCAAGCACTGGACATTGGGTACAAAATTTATGTTCTTGTACAACAGTATTCCATCTATTTCCAATTTATAAATTTCCATCTTCTGTGGCATCTTACCCTACTATAGCTTGGCTACCAATTCTCTGTACTACAGATCTACATTTGTAGCCTCCAAAATTCTACTTTTAATATCAGTCTGATACATGCTAATGGTTGTAGCATGTAATTCATGCACCCTCCTGCTGAGTGCATCAACCACTTTATTCTCCTTTCCTTTGATATGCTTTATCTCAAAGTCACACTCACAAATAAATTCCAATGGCTTGTAAGGAGGACTCCATTTGTAGATTGAAACACATTTTGCAATTGGCCTTTACAAAATGCTCTTTGTCAATTTTGGTCGACTTTACTGTAGTAGATGTGGTGAAATTTTGTGTGAATTCCATTTGTTTACCCAACACCACTCGCCAATATTTTACAAGATTTTATAATTCAGTGAAAGATTCGCCAATATTTTACAAGATTTTATAATTCAGTGAAATATTCGCCAATATTTTACAAGATTATATAATTGACTAAAATATTCGCCAAAAAATTATATATACATTTTATATTATTGATAAAATAGCCTTCAATTTTTCCTATGTATCATGGGGATTCACCCATTTATTATACATATAAATTTAGGGGGGGGCTCTTAAAATCACCCCTGGAAGCAGACAGAGAAATGCCCCAGATCACAAAACCAACCAAGACTTTATGCAAGCATTGTCAACAAGGAAAGTAAACAAAGACTAGGTTCAAATCAAAGGAATATTCAACAACAAGACCATTGGAAATTGTGCATACTGATCTAGTTCGACCAACTATAACAAATGGCTTAAAAGGTGAGAGATACCTTATGTTATTAGTTAATGATTATACAAAAATGACTATAATTTTCTTTCTCAGGAACAAGTTAGAAGCTTTTGAAAACTTCAAGATCTACAAGGAAATGGTTTAAAATGAGATGGATTCAAGAATCAAATGCTTGAGATCTGATAATGGATGAGAGTTCACTTCAAAGGAATTTATGGAATATTGCAGAAGTCATGGAATAAAAAGGCAATTCTCCGTTGCTAGGACACCTCAACAGAATGGAGTTGTTGAAAGAAAGAACAGGACAATACATGAAATGACTCGAACAATGCTAATGGATTCCAAATTGACAGATATATTTTGGACACAGGTAGTGCATGCAACAATTCACATTCAAAACATAGTAATGCTGAAAAACAACACTGATAAAACTCCCTACAAGCTATGGAAAGGAAGACCAACAAATGTGAAGCACTTCGGAGTTTTTGAAAACAAATGCTACATCAAAAGAGAAGATGGCAGAATGAGAAATTTTGACTCTCGTGTGGACAAATGAGTACTTGTTGGTTACTCAAGTACAAGGAAAGCATACAAGTGTTACAATCTAAGATTGAACAAAGTTGTGGAAAGAATCAATGTAACAATTGATAAAACAGGGAGACCAGAATCAAAGGAAGAAGAAAACACATCAATGGAACAACTTTTCAAAGAAGTAGAAGTAGAAGAGGCAGATGAAGAGAATCCGACAGAAACAAAAGAGAAATTTTAGCAAATATCTCCAAAGACACCTAGCAAACGAGTATAGAAGAATCATTCTTTAGATCAAATTATTGGATACAAAGATGTAGGAGTTGAGACTAGAAGAAAAATTTGTTCACCAAAACAAACACACCTAGCACTCTTATCTACAATTGAGCCAAACTTTTTTTAAGAAGCCAGCAAGGATGAATTTTGGAATAAGGCCATGAATGAATAATTGGATTAAATAGAGAAAAATGACACTTGGGAACTGGTTCCAAGACCAAAGAATAAGAATGTGATCGACACAAAATGGGTTTTCAAGAATATATTAAATGAATGTGGACAAGTTACAAGGAACAAAGCTATATTGGTATGTAAAGGATATGCACAGATTGAAGGAATTGACTTTGAAGAGACATTTTCCCCAGTTGCCAGAATAAAAACAATCTGGTTGCTTTTAGCCTATGCATGCTCCAAAAATGTTAAATTATATCATATGGACGTAAACTCATCCTTTCTTAATGGGGAACTTGAATAAGAAGTATACATTGAACAATCAGAAGGATTTTAGTTGTCAGAGAACACAGATTATGTGTGTAAATTAAATAAGGCCTTGTATGGTCTAAAACAGGATCTTAGAGCATGGTACTCTAGACTGGATAAGTATCTGTAGCAGGCAGGGTTCAGAAAAGGAAGTGCATACAACAACCTCTACATCAAGGTAAGTGAAGGTAATATTTTATTAATTGAAGTTTATGTTGATGATATTATTTTTGGTAGTGATGATGACAAGTTAAGCCAAAAATTTGCAAAAGATATGCAGACTGAATTTGAAATGTCATTACTTGGAGAACTGTCTTTCTTTTTGGGACTTTAGATACATCAAAGCAACCAAGGAATCTTTATTTCTCAAACCAAGTATATCAGATAAATTCTAAAGAGGTTCGGAATGGAAGATTGCAAACCAGTTATCACTCCCATGCAAACCAATTGCAAGTTGAGAAAATATGATGATTCGAAGTCTACAGATCAGAGGCAATACAGGTCAATGATTGGTAGCCTACTATATGTGAAAACATCCAGACCATATGTAATGCAGACAATTGGACAGGTGGCACGATTTCAAGCAGCACCAAAGGAGTCACATGTGTTAGAAGTGAAGAGGATTTTCAGATATCTCAAAGGAAAAAAAGAGTTTGGATTATGGTATCCAAAAGGAAAGGATATATCACTTATTTCCTACACAGATGTAGATTGGGGAGGTTGTATTGATGATTGAAGAAGCACTAATGGAGCAACGTTCTACTTGGGTGAGTGTTTAGTATCATGGCTAAGAAAGAAACAATCATCGACATCTTTATCTATATCCAAGGTAGAGTATATTGCAGCAACATCATGTTGTACATGGGTTCTTTGGATGAAACAAACTCTGAAAAATATACAGGTTGAGTATGATGAGACATTCCAATCTATTGTGATAATACAAGCACTATCTGTTACACATCAAAATTACTCACTTTGATAGTGTCGCAAGTGTCGTCATTACAAAGGTCACAAGTGTCGCATTTTGCTCACAAGGTCGCAAGTGTCGCATGTTTCTCACAAGTGTCAAGCAAAGCATACTGCTATGATGCCTATGTTGTGCCTATAATGACATGAGAAGGACACTTGAAACACCTCAAACATCTGATTTGGAAGAGGAGAAATGAGTCAACAGGCTTGCAAACCTTTTGCCATCTAAAAGCACCTCAAAAACTGAGTTTTTGGAGAGGAGCGCTCCCCCTTACACTACCTCGGAGCGTCGGTGCTCCCCCTTACACTATCAGGGAGCGTTATAATGCTCCCTTGACCCTTTTGAGGGAGCGCTATAGATTTTGAGAGCGCTGGTGCCCCCTAAAGCTTACTAGGGAGCGCTACAACGCTCTGATGGCCCTTTTGAGGGAGCGCTACCTATTCTGGGAAGTTGCTAAGCTGTTGAGACGAATGGGGGAAGCATCTTTTCATTCTTGGAAGGCAGTTGGATTCGAATCCCTAGTCCAACCATGATCCTAGGGCAGATCCTCAACTGAAGGAGTAAAATCCTCAACTTCCCCAAGGATATCTCAAGTGGTTGAAGCCTCTCCAAGGCTATATAAGCAAGCTTTCTAATGGTGAAAAGGGACTGGAAAATGAGAATCACACCAAACTTATGATCTCATAAGTGGTGCTAGGGGGAGGAAGAATTGAACATACGAAACTTATGATCTTGGAGGAAACTGACAGTCAGCCAAAAGAAAGTGATCAGTGAAGCTGCTGTTATCCAGGTTGTGGATCTTTCAGGCAAGGGTTAGATGAAGAGGACTTGACGAAGCTGTCGCATTCGCATCTACGATTGTAAGTACTGCTGTCGTTATTCTCATTAATATGACACGCTTGGCCTTTTCTTTCTAGTTTGTGTCTGATATCACATGAACTTATCATTTATTGATAGATCTGTTTTCAAGCTAATGTCAATAGAGTAGGAAGTGGTTGTATCTTGTTTTGTCCACAGACCTCAGCGAGGAGCAAAAGGATTGGAGCGTAACTCGGAGCGTGCAGGGACAAATGTCGATTAAAAGGTACTTCTGTTATCCTCCCTTATCATGCATTAGTTTAGATGGATTTGAAAGGAAGTCAGTGTCCACGTTAAGCATTTTTCTGTCTAGGGTTAAGGTCAATCCTTAGAGGTGATCTACCTGTCTGCAGGGAGATTTTCCTACAACAGAAACTGGCGACTCGACTGGGGAGATAGCCTCAAATCGAAACCTCTTGTTTGGATTTTTCTCCTCATTGACCTTGTTCTGTCCCTTGATTGTTTTAGACCTGGTTCACCCCTCTTTGATTAGTTTCATGAGCTGATTGGCTCCTTAACTTGTCACATTCAACATACTTGTCAAGCTCAGATCTCAATTTTTGAAAATTGTTGACATTTCTGGGACTTTTAGACCCTGGCGCCCCTGACCTAGTGTTATCAGAGCGCCATCACTTCTAGTAGACTTACACAGAGCGCTATAACACTCTTTGCCCTTGGCAATAGAGCGCCAGCCCCCTTTTGGCCAAAAAACCCTCCACAATTGCATTTTTCAGGGTTTGCCTCTGTGGCTCTTCTGCTGAGTGATCTAGTGAGTCAATTTGTCTTCCTTTTAGCTCTGACATCTATCTTTTTGAATAATAAATACCTTGTTGGTCAGATCTTGTAACCTTCTTCACCATTTTACATTGAGTTTTTCCTGTTGAGTGAAGCTTGAAACCTATGCATTTCTTTTCTCTTCTCTTTAGTCAAGTAAAAACCCTAGTGAAGGTCATCAAAGGTCTACAGATCTCTATATCTTTTTTTCAGTCAAGGTCATTTGTTCTTCAACTCTTGTTTTTGTGTGAAGTTTTCTTTTTCTTTCATTGTTTTTCTTTTCTTTCGTTTTTCGTTTTGATTGCTATGAAGGGTGCATTGTTTGTGTGACTTTTGCTTATGCTAGTTTTGTTTTCATTCATACCAAGAAGATAATTAGAAAAGATAAGCATTGTTTTGTATTGATCATCATCCATACGCAAACAATAAAGATATATTTATGATTGATTGTGCATATTAGAAAGCATTTGAAAGTTTTTGCATCACATCAGGATTTGATTGAGAAAAGAATTGTTTGAGAGCATTCCGTAGTTGTGCTTGTTAGTGAAAGAACTCTCTCTCTCCCTTAGCTAGATGTTCATCGAAAGGAAATGATTGTTTATCATGATCGATGCATTCTTTGGGTCTGAGTCATAATTTCATTTGTTTCACTTCCATGCACCCCTTTGCGTAAAGAATAGCCATAAAATTCAATGCTAATTAAAATTAATCTAGAACTTTTTCTTTGCTAGAATCCTCCACCAACAGTAGAATAGGTGTAGTACTTTGGATTAGGCTGTGAGCATAACTCTCCAAAGTTGTCAAAACAAACATTAGTATCCTGAGTTAGGGAGAGTAAATCCAGTTATCGTATAAGTCTGCCTGGGATCCCCCTCTCACACAGGGGTTACACACGAGGTTGCATTCGGGTAAGCTACAAGGACTAACCCTCCGTGGTTTAACTGATTGTGGTGGTCGGATCGTATTATGGGGATCACTTTGAGGTAAATCCACAATTACTGCGTGGAAGCCTCTTAGTTGGTTTCGGGATTGATACCTTGCCCATACGTTTGGATCGAACTATCGATTGTTCCCGCCCAGGGGCTGATTGCGAATTGGTAACCTTAGTGGCCATAATCGTTAGGTTCTTACACAAGGTGACGGTGACGGGAAGTCTCACTGTACCTGGAGCAGACATTGTTCAAACTCACTCGAGCTCCTTGGAGGGTAAATCCACAATTACTGCGTGGAAGCTTGCACCAAGGCGTAAGTCTGTTAAGCAGGTCGCCATTGTAACTATTCCACCCTATCCCCCCCCCTTCTGGACTTGATCACGCGACGTTGGATTTCATCACCAACTAGTACAGTCATCGAAAGAAGGTCCTGTTTGCTTGGTTGTGATTCTTAGATTCTATTAGCGTATGATGTTTCTTTTACTTAGTGGACCTTAGGTCGAGTCAATGTTAATGGCGTCGAATCCTGGGAGTACCAATGGAGGAACCCCTTCTCCTGGGGAACCTTATAATTTTCCTTCATTTGGAAACTTTGGTCCTCCATATGTTTCCACACTGAGTCTTCCAGGACTCACTATTGGATTACCAGTTTGGTTGTTCCCCACTCTGGTGACCCCGAATCCTCCCAATGTTTCAGTTGCACCTAATACTTTGGATGTCAATGCACCACCCACACATCAACCTCATGTCGACTTTTCGCCTTCTTCTCCCATCAAGTCTCCTTCGATTTCTCCTTCTTCGCCCAGTGAAAGCTCTAAAGCAAGTAGCCAGGTTGATCAAAAGAAGAAGAAATGGAAAGAGAAGAAGAAGAAGAGCCCGAAAAGGACCAAGGCCCCAACAACATCAGATGTTGGCTCTAAGAAGCCAGTTACTGTTAATAGTACTGGGAGTGTTGATGAGATCAACAAGATGAAAAGGAAGAATCCAAAACCCAAATTCCCTTGCAGCCTTTGTAAGGGTGACCACTTTCTGAGGGATTGCCCCGGTCTTACCCAGGTCTTAGAAATGTGGTCCTCCACGTCATCGGCCTCTGTCAGTCATGTCGATGATACCCCATCAACTAGTGATTTTCAGGTTGGTAAGAAGAAGAAAACTGTCAAGTTCCCTTGCATGTTATGTAAAGGTAATCATTACTCTCACCTTTGTCCTCGTATGGACGAGGCTTCTTCTCTTTTGGAAAAAATTCAACTTCCAAAAGGTTATCGTAAGCTTTCCCCTGACCCATCATTGGTTGATGGACTGGTCAATCCGGTTCCATCCCCGGTCAGTCTGGTTGATCAGGTGGTCAATCTAGTTTCCTCCTCGATTGAACCACGAACCCAAGTAACTAATCTAGTTCTGTCATCGATCAGCCCCGCTCTTCATCAAAAGAGTGACACCAAAGTGGTCGATCTATTTTCATCCCCGGTCGATCCCACTCTCCTGTTAGAGAGTGACACCAAAGTGGTTGATCCGTTTCCACCCGTCGACCCCATTCTTCCCTTAGAGAATGAAACTCAAGTGGTCGATCCAGTTTCACCATCGGTCGATCCCACTCCTCCTTTGATGAGTTCCAAAGTGGCTGATCCAGTCCCTTCCTCGATCAGTCCCACTCTTCCTCTGAAGAGTGCTAAGGTAGTCTATCCAAGTCCACCATTGGTTGATCCGATCCAATCATCGGTCGATCCTACTCTCCCTCTAGAGAGTAAAACTGATACTGCGCATGTTTTTCTCATTAATACAGACTCTACCATGCCTGGGGGCATTCCTCCTCCTCCTGTGGAACCCCCTCCAAGTACTGAGGCCATCCTTTTTGATTGGGGTGCACTAACTGGACCTTGTCTTCCCTCTCATGTTCCTTTCCAGATTATAGTACAGGTTCATGGTCGGGACGTTCCTCAAACATTGATAGACGAAGGTGCGTCCGTTAGTATTTTGTCTTCTGTTGCTTGGTATGCTTTGGGTTGTCCACAGCTTGCACCGGTTACACAGAATCTGTTGGCTTTTAACAAAAGAACTAGTCAACCTTTAGGGATCCTTCCTTAGTTTCTTGTAACTTTGGGAGGGAAAACCGTCTTTATCGATGTCATGGTAGTCCGAGACCCCTTGGATTTTTCTTTACTCCTTGGGCGGGATTATGTCTATGCTATGAAAGCTATTGTATCCACTCTTTTTCATGTGATATCCTTCCCTCACGATGGAAGAATTGTGACTGTTGATCAACTTTCATGCATCGGCCCTAACTGGGTTACCTCCCTAAGTGGTTCTTATATGCATACAGTATCACCCCCGCCTGTTCTAGGATAAATTCGTGAGTGCGGACACAGACCAATCTCCTCAGATCCACCTGGATCTGGAACAAACTGTGACAGAATACTACTCTTTCCCTAGTTCTAAAGTATTGAATGGACAAGAGAAGAAGGATGATGTACTTACTTTATGAAAGCTCTCCTTATATCTGTTGATCCTCGCTCTGCTATGATGCTCTTGCGTCGTTCAATCACAACAACACAAACCAATCCCAACAAAGAGATTAATATATTCAAAACTCTAGACTATACATGTGATCAAGGAGTCATGTAATAAGATGATATCATCATTATGGGAAAGGGACATATTCATGTATTATATTGAC
>ML786656.1:16217-45823 GCA_009831015.1 Picea engelmannii | reverse complement strand
AGAAGGACACTTGAAACACCTCAAACATCTGATTTGGAAGAGGAGAAATGAGTCAACAGGCTTGCAAACCTTTTGCCATCTGAAAGCACCTCAAAAACTGAGTTTTTGGAGAGGAGCGCTCCCCCTTACACTACCTCGGAGCGTCGATGCTCCCCCTTACACTGTCAGGGAGCGTTATAACGCTCCCCTGGCCCTTTTGAGGGAGCGCTGGCGCCCCCTAAAGCTTACTAGGGAGCACTACAATGCTTTGATGGACCTTTTGAGGGAGCACTACCTATTCTGGGAAGTTGTTAAGATGTTGAGACGAATGGGGGAAGCATCTTTTCATTCTTGGAAGACATTTGGATTCGAATCCCTAGTCCAACCATGATCCTAGGGCAGATCCTCAACTGAAGGAGGAAAATCCTCAACTTCCCCAAGGATATCTCAAGTGGTTGAAGCCTCTCCAAGGCTATATAAGCAAGCTTTCTAATGGTGAAAAGGGTCTGGAAAATGAGAATCACACCAAACTTATGATCTCATAAGTGGTGCTAGGGGGAGGAAGAATTGAACATACAAAACTTATGATCTTGGAGGAAACTGACAGTCAGCCAAAAGAAAGTGATCAGTGAAGCTGTTGTTATCCAGGTTGTGGATCTTTCAGGCAAGGGTTAGACGAAGAGGACTTGATGAAGCTGTCGCATTCGCATCTACGATTTTAAGTACTGCTGTCGTTATTCTCATTAATATGACACGCTTGGCCTGTTTCTTTCTAGTTTGTGTCTGATATCACATGAACTTATCATTTATTGATAGATCTGTTTTCAAGCTAATGTCAATAGAGTAGGAAGTGGTCGTATCTTGTTTTGTCCACAGACCTCAGTGAGGAGCAAAAGGATTGGAGCACAACTCGGAGCGTGCAGGGACAAACGTCGATTAAAAAGTACTTATGTTATCCTCCCTTATCATGCATTAGTTTAGATGGATTTGAAAGGAAGTCAGTGTCCACGTTAAGCATTTTTCTGTCTAGGGTTAAGGTCAAGCCTTAGAGGTGATCTACCTGTCCGCAGGGAGATTTTCCTACAACACTATCAATATCTCAAAGAACCTGGTGATGCACTCCAAGATGAAGCACATTCCAATAAAATATTACTTTCTATGGGAGCAGGTTACAGAAAAGAACATCAAATTTGAGTATGTGGGCACAAAAGAACAAGTGGTAGACATCTTCACAAAACCACTTCCACGAGAATCCTTTGAATATCTTCGCTAGAGACTTGGAGTTATTTCTACTCCAAAATGGATGATTTTTGAATGCTTATCTTATATGTCTTAGATTTACATGAGGAAGCACCATAAGAGGACAATTCATTCAGAGGGAGCAACTCTGGATGCAAAGATACCTTTGCCATTGATGACAAAGGGGAAGATATTGTTAACAACCAAGGAACTTAATACAAAATCACCACAATAGATATAGAAGAACAATATACAAAATCTCTCTTATTACTATCAAAACCCTTAGGGTAGGGCAACACCATACAATGGATCCTATTATGGAAGGGATCCCCTCCTGTTCACTTGCCACTTCGATGGGGCATCCTCCTATTGAGATACCGCTCCAAATACAATATTTCTCTTCATATCCCATTACATTGTTTGAACCCCTTTATATAGTGCTACCATCACCTACGAACATTCTAGAGGAAGAATCTTCTAGAAGTAGAACCTTCTAAGAAGTCCTCTTACATTTCTTATATCTAACTACCAATTTATTATATCTAACTACCATAATGGGCCTTATTTAATAATATAGTGGAACTAGTCCACCTTACATTGAATGGCCTCCATTGTTATCACTATGGGCCCTCTGGCCCCCCCTACTACCTCTCTAGCTAACTTACATTCCATCCCCCTTATGAAAGCGTTGTCCTCAACGCTTGATGTACAACCATATACCAGGGTTCCATGGATAATTGTGGACCATAATGTTGAAGAAGACTGAAGAACCAAGGTCCCATGTAGAAAGGAAAGCCACCATGTTGAAGTAGTCCAACCACCATTGTAAGCCCGGGTCCCATGTCCAATTTCTCATGTGAACTCCCCGTGGAAGATGTTGGAACCTAATAACCAACTCAAAATGATGCTCCAAAGACTGACACATGTCATGTGGATCCAAATAAGAAGATCCATCCAGATAGTGGAAAATGGTCGTAGAAGAATTTGGAAGGAATAATACCACTATATAATATGTAGGATGGAGACTGGTAATAATCATTGGCTCTCAATTTTTCACATTGATGCTCTCTAAAGAAGGTGGATTAGAGTCATCAAATAAAATATGAAAGTGGTTGTCATCCCAGAAATGACAACTATCCATATACCAGTCATCACAATCGACCTCAAAATCATACTAAACATATATTTCTTGATTATATTCATCTCTAATGTCCGCCCTAAAAAATATTTCATGCATTCTATCCAATGAATCTTGAATACTACGAAAACTATTATTGAGGCCATCTTCAAGGCCATGCAATCTAGCATCCAATGTGTCATACAATTGAGATTTGAATGCTTCAATAATTTGTAGAATTTATTTGAGGGTTTGAGAGGAAATATCCATTTTAGCACCCTATGAACTCTTCGGTCCCACAACCGTCATGAAAAAACCCCCAAAAAAGAACAATAAGTTTCGGCAGAAAATCACGGCTTTTTCTGGAAAACCCTAAAAAACTGTTGAATTTAAAATGCTCATAACTTCACTTCCCAGACTTCGTTTTAGTTTTTTTTTTTTTTTGAAATTGGGTGAAATTGTGAGAGGAACTCATATCTATAACCTGTTTCTGCAAATTTTTCATAGAAATGTACCGAAAATTTTCTGGAATGTCGCGACCCTCTTTTTTCTTCCCGAAAAAAAAAAAATCTACAAAAATAAAAAATATTTGCCCACAATATCTGCCAAGGAAAGTTCTCTGAAACAATTTGTTAAGAACCTGAATAGATCTACAAATATAATCACCACAAATACTGAATACACAATATATCCACAAAGCAATATATAATAAACCAAACTTTATTATTACCAAACCCTTGAGGTAGGGCAACACCGTACAATGGATCATATTATGGAAGGGATCATTTTTTGTTCACTTGCCTCTTTGAGGGGGCACCCTCCTATTGAGATTCAGCTACAAACACAATATTTCTAATCATATCCCATCACATTTCTTGAACCCATTTATATAGTAATACCATAACCTATGAACATTCTAGAGGAGGAATCTTCTAGAAGTAGAACCTTCTAAGAAGTCCTCTTGCATTTATTATATCTAACTACCAATTTATTATATGTAACTACCATAGTGGGACTTATTTAATAATATAGTGGACCTAGTCCACCTTACATTGAATGGCCTCCACTATTATCACTATGGGCCCTCTGGGCCCCCCCACTACCTCTCTAGCTACCTTAAAGAGATTTATTAAATGCAGAGGACAAAGGCATGGTTCCAGGGGGAGCATGAGTGATATGATTTCAGTATTGCATCAGAGTGTTTCCATCAATTTAAAAGGGGTAGATTGTTGATTAAGGTTGGTTGTCATTGATGTCAAACCTTGAAAAAATCCCCGTAGAACAAAGGTTAGGTAATGGACCAAATATTGTTTGATGTAAATATGAATCGTTATTGTCTTTTCATGGTTGATAATAAGTAGAAATGGATGAAATTCAAATTGGTCCTCTTATGGTGAAATCCCTCATGGGAAGACGCTTTATGGATTGAGTTATCCTAGAAGTATGGTTAGAGAAAACATGCTTATTTGTGGAATAATTAGCTGAATGCCAGTGAATTTTTTAGTGAAACTATCCTAGATGGGTAGTTCTTATCATTCCATTTTCATTGGTATGTGGAACGTCACATAAATCCTCACGATTAGAGAGTTACGGCCATGAGAAGTTGGAGAACCCAGGTTTGGGTAATGGACCCAAGTTTGTTTGATGGATAACTGTATGAGTTTTGATATATTTTCAGGTGATACTATTCTATATGGATAGTACATGTCATTCCATTTCTGGTGGTATGTGGAATGTCATATAACTCCTCACGGTTTGAGATTTATGGCCTTACGAAGTTGGAGGACCCTCATATGTCATCTAGAAGCCCCAAAAGGTCAAAGTAGTCAAAGTGGTTTAAGAGATTTTAAAAGGTAAATAATAAAGTGAAGTGATGAGTGTACTATAATTCAAAGTGAATACAAAATAAATTAATTCAATAATAAATTTAATGGAGAAATTAGAAGTGGGTTAACCGTAAAATAAAGAAAGTGGGCAAAGTGGCCTAGAAGATGTTTTTAAGGAAGCTACTTGGAGAGTATAAATAAGAGGCAAGGCTCTCCCATGTAAGACACACTTGAGAATATTGAATACCTATAGGTGTCTGAGGTAAAAAAAAGTATATATAAGCCAAATTTATGAGGAAAGTGAAGAAAAGAAGGCCAGAATTCAAGGAAGGATAAATTCTTTTGATGATGCTTGATAAGGTATGTTTTTTTTTCAGGTCAGCTTACCATTTTAGCAATAACTTTTTTTTTAGAATGATTCATACCATGAAATTTCTATTCCATTGAGGAAACATATCCAATTATATTAGGTAAAAAACATATATTGTGGGTCATTTTTTTTTTTGAGTTACACTCCGTGGAAAATAGGGTTTGTGGCTAGTCCTGAAACTAGTGAAAAACAGGTGTTTCAGGTAAAAACACCATAACTTATTCATAAAAGATCCAAATTCAGTAAGACCAAATGTTTTGGTTATATTACCATATTTAGTATGTTGTGTAACATTTTTAGATCAATTGAATGAATATTTCATGCGGGGCACACACTACAAGGTCAATCTCTAGAATAAGCCATAACTCAACAAGGTGTGCCATTTTTCTCATAACTCCTTTTCTGAGAGGTTCCAAGTAGTGAAACCCGGAGAAATTGCATAAAACACACCGAAGAACATTTTGTATCAGTTTCATATCTTTATTCATTACAGGTACAAATTTATGATTATTTCAAGTCAGGGTTGTTGACTAATCCAAAACTAGTCTTGTGAGACTAAATAAACATTTGATGAAAATGTTAGTCTCTTGTTGTTAAAGTTAAGGAAGGTTTGTACGTATGTGATAATATACACTAGGTCTATTACAAATTTAAAAATCATATTTGGATGATGAAATTGATGAGGGATTTTGGTTGAGGTACAAGTTGGGTACATGGTTGAGACAAGTAGTTGATGAGTTGGCACATACATGAGGTGTATAGTTGATGATGTTGGTACATATTGATGAGTCATAGTTGATGAGTACTTGAAACATGATTGGTACATACTTGGTATATGGTTGGTTGCACTTGTTTATATTACAGGTTGATTACATATTGTTTGGTACAAGTTCATGCATGGTTGATGCACTTGTTTATGGTACAAGTTGATTACAGGTTGAGGTACATGTTGATGCATGGTTGATGCATGGTTTAGGTTTATTAGTACATTTTTACAATGGTATATCTCACAGTGATAGTGTGACAGTGGTTCCATCATTTTACTTCTACTTCAGGGCAGTTGGACGGGGCAAGGACAAGTGGTTTTAGCCACCTTCCGGTTGTAGCTAGAGAACATAGAGGGTTGTAGCCTCCTTTTGGTTGTAGCCAGAGAATTGGGGAGTTGGAGCTTCCCTCAAGTTGTAGCCTAAGAAACTAGGGGGTTGGAGCCTCCTTCCAGTTGCAACTAGAATACAAAGGAAGTTGGTGCTTCCAATGAATGTAATTCTTCAATACATATAAGATAAATCATTCCATGTTTTTCTCTCGATTTGGGTTTCCACGTAAAACACTAGTGTACTATGTATGTGTGTGATTGTTCATTTCTTATTGCTCATTATTGGATAATAATTCTACATTGATATAACACTTACATTATTTGGAGAAAAATGATTATAATTACACTATTACTTATTCACCCCCCTTCTCAGTAATCCAACACCCTAGTGTAGTCCATAGGGGGTTTTCCCGCTATAGAAGAACTGGTGACCATAGTCGAGAAACATCTAGGGTTTTAGGGGATTTTATGGGTGCTTAATTGGTTTTTACCTTTTGAGTTTCTTTCTGAGTCTATTGAGTCTTTAATGGATTTTGGTCACCTATTGGTGCCATACCAGTTCTCCCTACCCTATCAGTCTACTTGTTTGTTTTCTTTTTTTGAGAAGTTGCAGAGGTGTACGCGGCTTGTAGTAGGTATACACGCGTACATACACGCCCTGTTGTTAGACAACCCGTGTACATATGCAGGTTGTTGAAGTGTCATTTGTGTGCCAGTGTCAATAAATTTTTCTTTAAGAAGAGGAAGTCAACCTCTTCCCTAATTGAAGTCTGACTTCTCAAGGTTTCTTTATTAAGTACAATGTCTCTATTTTTATAGTCAAAGCCTGGGTTTGATGTCAGTTTGGTTATCTTTTCAAAATATTTCTTGTGTTTATTTTGAATGGGTTTTAGGCAAGTCTTCGAGTCCTTTTTATCATCCTGTTAGGTATCTTTAGTGACTCCCTGTGATCCGCAGTGGGCCAGAGGTTAGTTCTCAGTCTTGTATTATTTTTCACTTTTTCCCCTTTCGCTTTCTTTAAAGTAAAAGTAAAAGAATTTATTTCAAGTTTCTTGTTTGAAGCATAAAAAAAAAACAGAAAAAGTTTTCATTTCTTAGTTTGGTTAAGTAGTTGGGTTGATTATTTTTCTTGTTAGGAAAAATAGTTCTTTTCTTAAGTTCTTTAGTTATTTCTTAAAACATTAAGTAGTTTGTAGTCAAGTGAAATTTTGTTTTAGGTTTTCCTTTAAAAGATCTTAGAAAAAGTATTTATGAAAAGTTGGTTAAAGAGTTAGTTGCAAATATTTATTGTCAACTAGAAATAATCTTGCTTTCAGATTTTGTTTGTATCTCCTTCTTTGTCTCTCAAAACACACCACTAGTTTCATTTTCATTTCCTTGACTTAAAATAATCCATTTAAAATTAACGCTAATTTAAAATCAACTATACTTTATGTTTGTAGGGTCAATCAACTAGTCTAGGCTAGAGCCTTGAATTAGGTTGCATATGAAAATCTTCAAGGCTTACAGACAAACATTGGAGTCAGTGCTAGGGAGTGTAAAAAGTCCAGTAAACATGAAAGTTATCCAGGACCCCCCTCTAACAAAGGGGATAAACACGAGGTCACGTGCAGAAAGGTAGCAGAGATAACACCTTCAAAGCTGGACCAAGCGTAGTGGGGAACACATATTGAGGACTTGTCGTGGGATATTGTTGGTTTCATTTGCTTACAGATCTTTGTGGACCACAAATCCATTCAGGATCCTTAGTTGTCTTCCAGACCACTTTCTTCCAATACTCTCGATAGGTTTTAGTCTTTGTTACCCTACTCATTGCGGTCCACCCGACTGTCGATTGTACCCGCCTGGTGACTGTTCGCGAGCTGGCAACCTAGTTGCCTTTATTTTAGGGACTTACACAGGTGACTGTGGGGGTATACCATGGTACCTAGGGCAAACATCGGGCCATGATTTTTAGAGTATACCTAGAGGGTTCTTCCATGTTAGAGTTGCACTTGCACTGGTAAGTTGCTTTAGTATTGGCTGGTGTAATTGTTTTTCCAACTAGATAGTGTTTTGCTTGCTTTATCTTGTAGGAAATTTTCTAGTGTGTGCTTGGTTTTGAAAGTTATTAAAAGCTTTACTGTGTCATTGTTATTCTCACAAATTGGAAGATCAAGAGCTTCGTCGGTCATGAAGGCTTCTGGGCCTATCGCCGGTTACATTGGAGCCACCACCACCACCGTTACATCAAATACTTGAACAACAAGGGTCATTTGAGGCGACCAGGCTGCAGAAAAATATGTCCAAGCCATTTATGAGAGGAGAACACTCATATCCATAGGAACCAACCATTTTTAACTTTGGAGTAGAATATCTCAGTGCATTTAACCCTCCAATCACTGACTTATTGATGCCATTTTTTATACATCTTTCCCCTCCAAGGGTAACACATCACGAGCGCCAGATAGTTATGCAAGAAGTGATGGAAGCAAATGTTACTACTTTGTCTAGGAGTCCTCACACTCCCTCAATGACTGCCACCACTGGGGGAATTCCACCTACTAGCCCACCTTCGCTAGTCCAGACCACAATGTCTCAACCACCTCTACTTCAGGCAATGGTTTGATTCTGTCTATGGTTGCAATCTCTACACCATTCACACAAAGTGAGACGGGTCCTCCATTTTCATACGGGATGCCCAGCTTTGATACAAACTCTGTCCTCACCTACTACACCCTACAGACCATGGGTCTGGTAGCATGGAGCTCAAACGATCCTCTACAAGGGTCCATGGGGGGCACCTCATCCCCCTATAATGTTTTCCCTTATGACTAAGGTCATATACCTCCTTTGTCCCCCTCGCTCGGTGGTGCTCCCCAGCAACCCATCGGGCCGAACATGAACTACAACTTGTTCGGAGAAGGTAGCCTAGGACCTTCTTCCTACACCACGATGGTGAGTTTTATGCCATTCTCTTTGTTCAACGCATTTGGAAACAAGGCTTTCTCATCAACTGCCATCCCGTCCAGAAGAAAACATGGTTTTGGACCACAAAATCCTGTGCATGGTACTATTCCTACACAGGGGAAAAACACAGGAGAATTCTCCTCACAAGGACTCTGGAATCCATGGCAGGGATCAGTTCCCTCATCAGGGATGTCGATCGAGGGAAACCCCTTCCATTGTAAATGGAACCCTGAGCAAGGCTCAATACCTATGCCCGTCAGATCTGTAGGGGGAAACCCTTTCCCAAATATTTGGAACACAACGCAGGGAGAAATCCCCACCCATCCCTCAACATCCACTTATAGGAATCAGTCAATGAGTTCCCAACAAACGCAGTATCTGTTCACTAGCCAAGACCATGGTATTTACTAGAACCCTGGCTAGTAGCCCAACTTTTCCTCACAGCCTGGTGCCATTCAAACTCCATTCTCTTTTCTTCATGTACATAGTCAACAACCCAAACTACCATTTCTGACAATGTTACATTTTCTAGACTTGTCAAGGTTGTTAAACAACCCAATCTGTCACGATATGCATTGGTCTCCCATGCTAACAAAGTTTCCCTTGGACATTCTGAAGTTTGAAGGTAAGCCTAACAAAGATCCAAGCGATCACATGACCACCTTTCACCTATGGTGCTCATCGAACTCTCTGTGAGACGACTCCATACAGTTGTGTCTATTTCAACGCACCCTCATTGGGAGTGTCACGAAATGGTACATCGAGCTCGACCGCTCAAGATAATCTTACTTTAGCAATTTGGCGATGGTTTTTCTGAACCATTTCCAACTACATGTGAGATACGATGCCGACACCAAATTGTTGGCAAAATTTGATCAAACAAAGGTTGATCATATCTCGGATCACATCCAAGAATGGAGGCATCGGAAGAGTTTGATAAAAGTACTAGTTCCACCGGCTTTCCTGCTGGAGTGGTTCCTTAAGTCTTTGGTACCTCATTTATCCAAGAATGCCACAACGTCAAGAGTGTTTTCTGAGGAAGAGGTGATAATGATATCTCAACAACTTAAACTAATATACTCTCAGTCTGGTTTTCTCTATGAGGTTTTTCCAGATGCACCACAGTCCATCCTTGACAAGGATAGACACAATTATGGACCACATGTCAATGGCATAGTTGGTTCAACACAAGAAAATCCCACTAATCAACTGTCAAATAAATTGCAACAATTGTTGATACAATAGATAGCAGCCAACCAGACCACTGGTTTAGCTGCTCCCCCTACCCAAACGTTGGATGTACACAGTGTGCAGTCGACGAACCCGAAGGGCAACCAGCATCCTAACAGAAAGAAAAAATAGTAAAACAAGAGGGGTAAGGGGGATAAGAAACCCACCACCAATGTCGGCAGGGGCAACACAGAGAAAAGAAAGTCAAAGTATCTATGTAACCTTTTCACGAAAGACCATCCAAATCACCTGTGCACTAGGCTTGCAGAGGCCCAGAAGTTATTGGCGCAACAATAGTTTGTTGTGTTAATGAACCCATTTCCACATGAGAAAAATTAGACTCAAGCCTCTATGAGAACATATGGGGGCAGTTAGGGACCCCCTTCATATTCTAGTAATCTCTAGGTCGTGAACATTTATATGTTGAAAGGTGACGATTTCATAGAAACTAGGGCACACGACTACGAAAACTCAGAAATTGATGAAAAGGGTAAGGAAGTTGTAAACCCATATGTTCCTCTCCAGATTTATAAGAAGATGGGAAAAACAATGATACACATCCCAAAAGGGGTGTTCAAGAAAGTTTCACATAATCTGAATGCGAGGGCTGCCCAAAACTACTATGTGGTGGAGGATTTGTCACAAACCCCTTGCATGATGTCTTCTTTGGAGGTCCTCTAGAGTTTACCTTTGTAGAGAAAGGCTCTGTTAGCTTCCTTAGGATCTGACGAGACTTTTAATCTGGGACTGATCATTCTTTATACAACCGACTTGAAACCTCATCTCCCATACCACATTGTGTTTCAAATAGTAGTGGCTCACCCCATGATATCTTTTACTCAGAATATTTTCTGCACGGTGGTTGATGAGGGTGCCTCGACATGCGTGATGTCATTGGTGTGTTGGAAATCCATTGGCCAACCCATTTTTACTCTGTCACCTACTCTGCTTACTACTTTTGATAATCGTTCTTTCATACCACATGGAATCATTCCTCCTTTCCCTGTGCAATTAGGAGGGAAGACCATGTGCATCGAAGTGAAGTGGTCGATGCACCTCTCTACTGTAACCTGTTGTTAGGAAGGAGTTGGACCTATGCTATGCATGCAGTGGTTGCCACATTTTTTCAGGTCTTTTTGTTTCCACATGAGGTTCGAATAGTAACCATTGATCAATTGTCCTTCTCCTAACCTGACCCTTCACCGGGGGCTTCCATGGTCCCTATGATTAATAAACCTCAGCCCGACGTTGTCAATGTGGGGGTTGGTTTGTGCCCAAATTTGATGGGTACTTTCGATTACCCACCTCCTTCTGGCAATGTCAAGATGATATCGACTATCCCTAACCATCCTAGGAATGAAATATTTCAAGTGTCGTCATTATGTATGAATTACTTTAATGATCCATGGACTTTTCCTTCCCCATTGGCCTCGATGGAAGGGACAGGGAATTCTGGCATGGCCATGCCCTTGTCCACAACAGAAGTTGCGTACTTTATTGTCCAACAAGCTTCGACCGACCCTGATCCAACTCCCACACATGAGTTAGATCCATTTCGTGAGCTTATCTGGGCCCAAGGTTCCCTTACCACTACTGATCCTTTAGACTTGGTCTTTCCCTTTGACGGGGTGATCTTGGAGGCATTGACCAGTCCAGACAAACCTTGTGATGATCTCCATCACAGATTGTATTTCCTCCCGAAGTTAAGAAGAATAGAGGCAGGAGAATTCATGTTGACTATGACTGGAGATAGGTCTTGTCCTATTAATCCTCTAGCTACGCACGTAGTTTATGCTGAGGGTAATATGGAAAACATCGTTGAAATGATGCCTATTGAAATCTCTAGAACCCCTGGCGTCGTGGAGAATGTCTTCATCGGAGCGGACTGCTCCCCCGAGGAGATTCATATCCATACATATTTATTTAAGGAATTACGCGATGTTTTTTCCTGGTCTTATGAGGAAATTCTAGGCATTGATCCAAGAATCATCGAACATGAAATAACGACTTATGTTGATGCCAAGATAGTCTAACAAAAGCTTCATCCGATTAATCCTCAGAAAGAAATAACTATTAAGGCTGAAGTAGAGAAACTGATCAAAGCCAGTTTCATATACCCCATTCAGTTGACTCAGTGGGTGTAAAATCTCGTTCCATTCAAGAAAAAGCAGGGAACGATTCACGTATGTATGGAATTCTGTGATTTGAACAAGGCCTGTCCAAAGGATAATTTCCCCACCTCATTCATTGACCAGATTGTCGATGAGTGTCCAGGCTGTGAGGTCTTTTATTTCATGGATGGTTTTTTGGGATACAATCAGATATAGATTAAGCCCGAAGACCATCATAAAACAACTTGTATCTTCCCATGGGGTACATTTTCTTATCAGAAGATGTCTTTTGGCCTGAAGAATACCAGAGCCACTTTCCAACGGGCCATGTCTTTTTCTTTTCACGACCTAAGACACATAGTCAAGTATTATTTTGATGATTTAGCATCATGATCTCGTAAGAGAGTTGATCATCCCACACACCTTCAACTAATATTTGAGGGATGTTACTACTATCATATTTTATTGAATCCAAACAAGTGCAGTTTCTGCGTGACATCGGGTCGTCTACTAGGTTTCATATTTTTGATAACAGGGATCATGGTCAATCCTATGAAGGTGGAGGCAATAGTTTAGTTGCCTCCCCAATGCATAGTCCTTTAACTTCAAATATTACAGGGTAAAGCGAACTTTCTTCGGTGTTTTATCGCAAACTATGCCGAAATCACTAAAGGGTTCATTCGTTTACTGAAGAAGGGAGTCCCTTTCTATTGGGACAAAGCCTCTCAACTCTCTTTTGAAGCGTTGAAATGTGCCCTCACTTCTGCCCCTCTACTCCGGCCTCCCAATTATAATAAATATTTCTTATTATACTTGGCCACTGCAGAGCCAACCACCAGTATGGTCTTGGTTCAAGAGGATGATCTACTCGAAGAGCACGTGATTTATTACCTGAGTCAAGGCCTGGTTGGACCATAACTCAACTACTCTCATGTTGAGAAGATTGTGTTGGCAACATTTCATGTTGTCCATCAATTTCTTCATTATAGTCTTGTTCGTAAGACCAACATCGTTGCCATTGTGAATCTGTTTTAATGCATGTTTACATGACGCATCATCGGTGGAAAGATCAGTAGATGTATTTTTATCCTCCAGGAATTTGACTTGGATTTTGTTTCTGTGAAATCCAAAAAGCTACTGGTCTTTGCGGAACTTATCTCAGAACTTACGGTCAAATCAGGTGATGTTACACCCAAGGAATCACCGATTAAAGGAGATTTTTTTCTTATTTCATCTTCATACCCCTAGTATGGAGATATACTAGTCTATCTACAGAATTTTAAGTGCCCCTCCTCTGCTTCTTGTGATGAGCGTCGACGTATACACCATCAGGGAAAAAAACTATCACATACTCAATGACACTTTGTATCATCGAGGTGTAGATTACATACTTCGTCATTGCCTCATTCATGAAGAAGCGTAACTCATTCTTAACGACTGCCACACTGGAGCATGTGGTGGTCATTTGTCTGGGTTGGCAACAACCCAAAAGATTCTATGAGTTGGTTAATTTTTATCGACATTAATCAAGGATTACGTTGAATTAGTCAAGAAATGCCACCCATGTCAGATCTTCTCCCAGAAGATGAGGGCACACCACACTCTCATGTTTCTCATCATTATTGTTGGTCCCTTCACCAAGTGGGGGATTGATTTTACTACATGCCACCCGACTTCAGCTAGGGGGCATCGTTATATCATCGTAGTAGAAGACAACTTCATAAAGTGGGTCGAGGCTATGCCAACATTTAATAATGATGTCGAGACAACAAATCTCTTTATTTTCAATAATATAATAGCAAGGTTCGACATCCCAAAGGATATTTTCACTGACCATGGCAGTCACTTTCAGAAAAAAATGATGTCTGAGTTAACGTCAAAGTTTGGGTTGAGGCAAGATCATTCATCACCCTACTAGCCACAAGAAAATGATCAGGTGGAAGCTGTGAATAAGTCCCTCAAGACTATTCTGTAGAGAAAAATCAATTCTTCCAAGTCGAATTGGCATTTGATGTTGTACTCAACATTATGGGCCTACCGAACGTCTGTAAATATTGCCACTAGTTTCTCACCTTTTCAACTCGTTTACAGGATGGAAGCAGTCTTTCCAATAGAGTGTCAGATCCCATCTCTAAAGTTGGAAGTACAGTTATTTCCAGACACTTCACCACTTGAGGAACGCTTATTATATCTCGATCAACTCGATGAGAAATTTCGTGATGTAGCCTTGGCCAACGAGGCTCACAAGAAATGAGTCAAGTGTCAGTATGATCGGTTTGTTCATCCTCAGATTTTGTCCGAAGGTGACCTTGTCCTATTCTATGACCAATATAAGGATCCCCTGGGGATAGGAAAGTTCAAACCCATGTGGTTTAGACCTTTCATCATGAAGGAGGTGTTAGCACAAGATTGGTTTATGCCTCAGCTTTGCATAAATCCTTCATTATTCATTTTGGCAAATGAATACAATTGTTATGGGATATTTTATTTATTTTGGGGAAAATTGAAATTATATTGGGTCATTCCCAATCTCCAAGTTAAATCATCAAAATAACTCATGAATTTTCACTACCCAATCACACACAGACACACAGGCGGGCGCTACCTAAATTCTGGCAGAAAATGAATTGTGCAGAGTTATTTTACTAGTTTTGAGTCACTAACTTGAAACTTGGATTATGAACAATTGAGAAGGTATTTTTGAAAATTGGAGGAATGTTTTGTTCATAACATGTCAAATAACAAAAAACTCTCTCCGTTTTTCAAAATGTGTTATAGTTTGAGAGATATTATACATAGAAGTGGCGTTACCAACTGTTTTACAGCGGCGCTACCTAATTTCCTGTAGCGGTCACAGTTTTGATATTATTCTTGTTGGGAGGTTTACACATGTCAAGGAGGGTTAGAATGGATTCTAAAGGATCATTTAGATGTAAAGGGACACTTGCACCTAATATTTATCTCCAGAAAAATCCTCATGCAATGAGGTGGAGACATTTTATTAATGACTTCCAACAAATTCCTGAAAATTAGCAGTTTGTTGGATTTTTGTCTCTTTGATTGTTGCCACCTATCTCCAAGGTTTAGAATCCAATGGAGGAGATGGTATTAAACCTTTGAAGGTTATGAGGATTCTATTTTATATTTAAGGAAAGAAATATCTCTTGGAGAGGGGATTCATGAGCCAATAGAGGCTAGAGAGAGAGGTAGTAGGCAGTTTTCCTCTGTGTGTTCATTTGTAAGCTTGTGGGAATTTTAGGATTGTAAGCATTACTATTATTGGAGACTCATGAGAGCTGTGATTTCAGATTGTAACTCTTTGTTTATATTTATTCTTATTTGAATATATTGCAGATTTGAGGATCAAAGGCTGCCAATGATTTATGGATCCCTAAGTAGCAGAGGATCTATTGTATTTTGCCCATCAATCATTGTTTATATTCAAGTATTTGTTGATTCTTTAAATTGAGAGGATCTATATTTAGTGAACATTCTATATTATGTTTTCCTTCTTCATTCTTCCACCTATCAGCATATAATATTGTTTTCTGTTGCACAACTTTTGTGCCTTCAATGAGTAGCATGCTTGTGACTCCATTTCCCATTGGTGTAGCCTACTGATCTACAATTTGCAGCCCTCTCTCTTTATTTATCCATCTTGTGGATCCACCTATTCAAAAACAAAATTATATTTTACATTATGATGAGTGTTGAGCTTACACTTTAGCATTCAAAGTGTGACTTTCAGTGCTAACATTCTTGGTGTCATTGGGGAAGGATTTGTGTAGATTGAAAATGTTCATGGGAAGAACGACATTGCACAACTCCATCTTTAGATGGTGACTAATGTTGGACACCTTCAAGACTGCACATTGATCATAGCAACTCCATTGTTCAGAATATGTTGGTGACTCCACTGGAATGAGACCAATTAAATGGATATGAAAGCTATATTTCCCAAGAGGTTTGCCCCACTCAATTTCTCAGCCATAGATGGTTATCCACATCCTTTGCCTCAAATTGTTGAATGCCAAGATCTTCTACCTAGATTTTATGAAGGTTAGGATGACAACCCGTTTTAGCATGTTCATGAATTTCATTCTTTGATGCAACAGCTTGACATCCATCATGAATATATACTGATGAAAACTTTCATGTATTCATTGGAAGGCGATGCGAGACAATGGTATTGAACTCTCCCTACTTCTAGAATTTCCTCTTTGAAGGACTTTCATGATGTTTTTTATTCTCATTGTAAGATAATTTATCCAGCATAAAGACTTTTTGAGAATCGTTGTGAGGGGTATGCATCATATATTCAGGATTCAACAAGTGATTCCTCTAGCAGTGATGATGAAGGGGATGATTTTAGAGAGAAGGACTTAAATGATGAGTTTCATAATGCTTTTCCTAAATTTGAAGAACAAATGCATCATTCATGTCAAAATCTAGGTCCCCAAGAGAAAGATCAATATGGACAATCCATCATTTCCCTTTCTCCTCCTTTTCTCAATTCTTTAAGTCAAGAGGTCATCTTTGTTGGCATGTTTTACAGGCAGCGTATGCTTGTCATTGATGGAAAGTTCAACAATGATGATGGCTTGAGTACAGGTATAATGTGTCAGGTGGGCACCAGAAGTATTTTGGGAAGACACAGCAAAGCAAGCTCATGAAGACCAGAAGAGATAGTGCAGAGGTGTACACATAGGGCAATGTATGTGTGTTTGTCATTGATGGAAAAGATCATGGCCAGCAACACAACGATGATCGCATGGCAAGATCATAAGATAAATTCCATTTCAGGTATCAGAAACAAAGACTCCATTTCAGAGTTCTGGATACCAGGATTCAGAGGAGTCAAGAGTCGAGACTCTTCATCACAAGAGTCCCGAAGTGCCAAAATGTGAAACATCGAAAATCCCAAAACAGGCACATCAACTGGAGTTTCGGATACCAGGAGTTGGAGGAGTCAATATTTGAGACTCTTCATCACAGGATTCCCAAAGTGTCGAAATGCGAAACACCGAAAATCCCAAAATAGGCACATCGACCGGAGTTTCGGATACTAAGAGTTGCAGGACTAAGGAGTCGAGACTCTTCATCATAGGAGTCTCGAAGTGTCGAAATGAGAAACACTGAAAATCCTAAAACATGCACATCAACCAGAGTTTTGGATACCGGGAGTTGGAGGAGTCAAGAGTCGAGACTCTTCATAATAGGAGTCTCGAAGTGTCGAAATGCGAAACGCCGAAAATCCTGAAACAGGGACATCGACCGGAGTTTCGGATACCAGGAGTTAGAGGAGTCAAGAGTCGAGACTCTTCATCACAGGAGTCCCAAAGTGCCGAAATGAGAAATTGCAAAAGAGTTGTATGGATAAGCACTTGGTCACCACCGGTGGTCACATCATCGAAGAACTGTAGAGAAGAGCTCCAAGAGACAAGCTCAATTTCGAACGTTGGGATATCGAGAGTCAAGACGACTCATCACAGAAACCCCGAAATGCGAAATGTGAAACGCGTGTTCAGAATTGGCCCCTGGTCATAACCTATGGTCACATCAACGAAGGCTCAGGGGAGGAGGTAGCACAAAGATAATCTCCATTTCGGAGATTGTGACTTGGAGATATGAGATGCCTCACCACAGTAATGCTGAAATGTTGAAATATCGAATTGAGAAATGGAAAAATAAGCGCGAGACCCATCATTTATGATCCAACAGTGCAGGTTATTCAAGAATATGATCCAACAGTGCAGTTTTTGATGTGGTTTTTGGAGTTTCACAGTGTAACTACTAGAAACGACTGATTGTTTCTACCAGAGGACTCGAAGAGACTTCAGGGTGATCACCAGAGAAGTTGAAGAGTCTCAAGGAATCTTCCAGTGGAATGAAGACTGTTCATAGAGGTGATTGACAGATGGAAGAGCGTTGAAGCCTATAACTGCAACAGAGAGGATGAGCTCGACTGTGACAGAGAAAAAAAAGAGTCTCAACTGCTAGAGAGGCTAAGGAATCTCAGCATAACACCCAGTGATGATGAACGCATGGGAATAACCGCCAGAAAAGATGAGAAATTTCCATGATGATGAGGGAGAGGAATAGACATGAGAAGAACATGCAGAATAGAGAGAGTGTGTTGATTCTTGAGCGAGCGAAGTAGAGAAAAAATTTAAGTGGTAGTGAACAACCTGATGAATAGAACCATGGCATGTTGAAGAGCATGCAGAGGCACTGTGCATGGAGGACGAAGAAGGTGCAAAGATAGTATAAATACGCAAAATAGATAAGAGATGGAGTTTTTGGTGAGAGTGATTAAGGTGTGTAGAAGGAGGCAGAGTGCAGCAACTGAAATGCATGGAAGAGGAATGGTGCATAGAAGGGACATGGCATGCAGAGCATGAAAGGCAGAAGAACATAAAGTAGAAGCTAAAATGCATAGAAGAGGAATGGTCCATAGAAGGGACATGGCATGCAAAGAATGAAAGGAAGAATAACATAAAGAATAAGTAAGGGGTGCAGGAAGAGACCGATGCAGGTAGAGTAGAGCATTGTAGCATAACAGTGATGAGCCTGGTAAGCCATTGATAAACATTATATCATTGTAATTCGTTTCAGTAGAAAAGATTGATATTTAAGGGTGGTTGGGAGATGCTAGGGAGAACTGTTGTCCTTAGAGGATCAAGTGGGTGCTTGAACACATGGAGTTGTAGCTTCCATCTGGTTGCAGCTAGAAAAACTAGGGTGGCAAGGTGGTGCAAGGGAGAACATTGTTTCTCTGATATACAGGTTGGTGCCTATGTAACTGGAAGTTGGTGCTTCCATCCAGTTGGTGTTGGAACTCTTAGGGAGTTGGTGCTTCCTTCTAGTGGGTGCTAGAGAAACTGGGGAGTTGGTGCTTCCTTCTAGTTGGTGCTAGAGAAACCAGGGAGTCGGTGCTTCCTTCTAGTGGGTGGTAGAGAATTCAGAGAGTTGGTGCTCTTAGAAAGTAGCACCTTGAAAAACAGAGGTTGTAGTCTCATTATGAGTTGGTGCTCATAAGTATGATAATTTACAGAATGTAAAGATTACTTATCATTGAAAGAAGAAGAGGTTTTTACCCTTTATAGGTTTTCTCAGGAAATATCTTTCTTTGTGTATCTCATATGTGTGAATGATGTTGAATGTTCTATTGCTTACTTCCCTATATTATTGTGATTGTCATTGAGTGCTCTGTAAAGAGTTTAAAATAAGCAAAATTGTTTAATCACGGTAACAACTGATTCACCCCCCCCCCTCTTAGTTGTCCAACAATTGGTATCAGATCCGACCCCTTTTATCTAAGGGCGGATCCTAGAGCTTAAACATGTCAAGCCATGAAGGAAATTCAACCAATAAGGACCCTATGTTCAATGGAACAAACTTCGCCTTCTGGAAGGTTAGAATGAGAACATACCTAATGGCCTTAGGTGTTGATGTTTGGGATGTAGTAGAGATTGGATACATAAAGCCTGGTGTGCTAGCTTCCAAGGATGATAGGTTAGAATTTATCTTTAATGATAAGGGAATGAATTCTATCTTGAATGGACTTGCAGAAGCCGAGTTTGTAAAGGTGATGCATCTTCAAACTGCCAAAGAAATGTGGGACAAACTCATTAACAATTATGAAGGTAATGAGAAGGTAAAAGATTCCAAGCTTCAAACCTATAAAGTACAGTTTGAAAAGCTACAGATGAAAGAAGATGAAACCATTGGGAAGTATTTTATGAGAGTTGAAGAAATAGTAAATGAAATGAACGCACTTGGTGAAAAAATTGAGGAACCCTCTTTAGTTCAGAAAATTTTGAGAACTCTGCCAAACAGGTTCCACCCAAAGGTCTCATCTATAGAAGAACTTAATGATATAAAGGTTTTGGATTTTGATCAACTTCTAGGAATTTTGATTGTATATGAAATGAGTATAGTTATAGATAAACCCACCTCTAGAGAAGCATCATTTAAAGAAGATAAGAATGAAGATTCTGAGCCTGATGAAATTGAAGAAAAATTTGTGAGAAGACTAAAGAAAGGATTAGGCAAGTACCAAGGTAAGTTTCCCTTCAAATGTTTCAACTGTGGTAAGATAGGTCATTTTGCAAATAAATGTCCACACAAGAAACATGATCAAAACTCTGAAGGTGAAGAGAAGTACAAATCCAAAAGATTTGATAGAAAGAAAAGTTTATGTGTAAACAATGATGACTCCTTAGAAGACACCGATAATGACTCTTCCTGTGAAGATAAGGTAAATGACTTCATGCTTAAGGCCCAAGATGATTATGACAATAAAATCACAGGAAGTGAGGCTAATGAAGAAGAAGTTGTGGTTGATATGGAAGGAGAACTGATCAGTGCATTGGAAGAGATTGACAGACTCAGAATTAAGAACAGAAAGCAAAAACAATTGTTGATACAGTTCAAGAAAGACAGTAAACAACCTGATGAAGACTTTGCCCCTGCTAAAAGTGGAATTAGAAGAGGCAAAGAAAATAGAGGACATTCTGAAACAACAATTATCAGAAAAGAAGGCAAGATCTGAAGCTTTGGAAGAAGAAGTAGTGAAAACAAGGAAAGAGTTGGAGAAGTTTCAAGCCTTGTATCATTAGAATCTGTCAAGTATCAAAGCCTCAGAAGGATTAGCCACCATTCTGAATCAGCAAAGGAATCCAAAGCTTAAAACTAGTTTGGGTTATGAAGAGGGATCAAGTAGTGGTCAGCCAAGAAACAAAGAACCCATCAAGTTTGTCAAATCTACAACCAATGACAACAATAAACCTGCAGGAACAAAGGAAGACAATCAACCACCCAGGAGGAGTAAAGAAAAAGGTGCCAGGATTGAATCTGTAGAACAAAGAAATAATGCACTCCCTACTCAAGGAAATCATCAACATGGAAGAAATCGACCTGCTCAAAGAAGACAACCATTTTTCAGGTACCAAGGATTTTTCTATGGATATTGTTTTTTTTGTTTTAACTTTGGTCACAAAGTTGTAAAATGTTCTTTAAAATTTAGATATGAGCAAGCAAGAAATTCAAGGTATAAATATCTGTCACAACAAAGAATGATACAACCAAGTAACAAATCATCACAGATTGCAAATTTCCAAATTAAGTCTAGAGACATGCAACTAAGGAGGTCAAGAAATAATAAACAGTCAATGAGTAGACAACGCTGCAACAATAACTTTGACCTATTGAACAATGAGATTGAATGCTATAATTGTCACAACTTTGGCCACAAAGATGCAAACTGCCATCTGAAGAATTACAAAGAATATCCAAGGATAAAGTTCTTAGATAGAAAGGCCATCACATGGAAAAGGAAAGATAGTGAAAAACGTGGTCTAGCACTTTCAACTTAAAAACAAAAGGCCTCTGGGAATATAGATAGTGGATGTTCCAAGCACATGACTAGAGACAAGGATAAGCTTCTGCTTATAAGCAAAATCAAAATAGGAGATGTGATCCTTGAAAATGACGAACCAGGTAAAACCAAGGATAGAGGGATGGTGAGTTTGAGTAATGTCAAAGGAGATGCCTAGTATGTTCTACTTGTGGATGGTCTGAAACGGAATTTTCTCAGTACAAGTCAAAAGTGTGACAGAGGCAGTGAAGAGGTTTTCATGTCCAAAGAGTGTAAGGTAAATGTAAACTCAGGACAAGAGGTGAATAAAGGCATAAGGTCAATTAATGATGTTGATATTGAATCCTCCTATGCAAGTAAAGAAGAAGACACAGATACAATAAAAGAATGTTCAGTTAGCATCTATCCCATGGAAGAAGTAGAAGAAGAATCATGTCATAAGATGGAAGCTGAAGTTTTGAAGGTTGAAAATTCAAACACCCAAAGAAAGTTCTTAAACAACTCCATGACCCTGGATAAGCTCTTGGATAGTCAGATATCACCAAATGACAAATCTGGTATTGGATACAACAAGGAAGAAATCAATACTCCTAAGAAACCTGATACAGGTCCTTCATCTATGAAAAATAAAAGCAGGTATGAGAGTGGTTGTATCGGTTTTTGCTTGTGATTGAATATGGCCATAAAAGCCTTGGATTGTATGCATCATTGAAGAAAAATGAAATCAAAGTAATAGAGATCGATGAGAATTAATGGGGAGATCCAAGGGTTATTTAAAAAGTACAAGCTACAATTACGCAGTGTTTCAGTAGGACAACAACATCTTCAATGACATCATTTTGTTTTACAAAATGATATACATGACATACTGTAGAGATAACAAGAGGAAAGACCTTCTCAAGGAAAGCTAACCTTTTAGGAACAAAGGGGGAGAATAGTCAGAAGCAGAGAGAACAATGACAGGGGGAGTCATCCAGTTATGATAAGAAAAGGTTGATGAAGGAGTCCCAGTAAGAGAGGTGAGCGATATTGAGTATTCTACAGAGGATACAGTGGAAGCTGAAGATGAATAGGTCCAAGAATCAGAATGAGAAGACTCTGGTTTAGATACAAATATTCTGCAAGCCTCAAATAAGAGAGTCCATCTTGTCAGGGGGAGTTTGTGTTGGTTTAATATCTGATACCTCATAAAATATAGCAACAACTCAGAGGGAGCATGTTTTCTTTGACATTGATGTCAAAGGGGGAGAAAAGAGTCTAGGTGCCTTTGTTTCCATCAATGCCAAAGCGGGAGATTGTTGGCATGTTTTACAGGTAGCGTATGCTTTTCATTGATGGAAAGTACAACAATGATCATGGCTTCAGTACAGGTATAATGTGTCAGGCAGGCACCAAAAGTATTTTGGGAAGACACAATAGAGCAATAACGTGAAGACCAGAAGAGATAGTGTAGAGGTGCACACAGAGTGCAGTGTATGTGTGTTTGTCATTGATGGAAAAGATCACGACCAACAACACAATGATGATCACATGGAAAGATCAGAAGCTAAATTCCATTTTGGGTATCAGAAACAAAGACTCCATTTCAAAGTTATAGATACCGGGAGTTGGAGGAGTCAAGAGTCGAGACTCTTCATCACAGGAGTCCTGAAGTGTCGAAATGTGAAATGCCAAAAATCATGAAACAGGCACATCAACCGGAGTTTCAGATACCAGGAGTTGGAGGAGTCAAGAGTCGAGACTCTTCATCACAGGAGTCCCGAAGTACCGAAATGTGAAACGCCGAAAATCCTGAAACAGGCACATCGACCGAAGTTTCGGATACCGGTAGTTGGAGGAGTCAAGAGTCGAGACTCTTCATCACAGGAGTCCTGAAGTTCCGAAATGCGAAACGTCGAAAATCATGAAATAGGCACATCAACCGGAGTTTCGGATAACAAGAGTTGGAGGATTCAAGAGTCAAGACTTTTCATCACAGGAGTCCCGAAGTGCCGAAATGCGAAATGCCAAAAAATCCTGAAATAGGCACATCAACCAAAGTTGGAAGAGTCAAGAGTTGAGACTCTTCATCACAAGAGTCCCAAAGTGTCGAAATGCGAAATTGCGAAAGCGTTGTGTGGATAAGCACTTGGTCACCGCCGGTGTCCACATCGTTGAAGATATGTAGAGAAGAGCTCCAAGAGATAAGCTCCATTTCGAAGGTTGGGACATGGAGAGTTGAGACGACTCATCACAGAGTCCCCGAAACGTGAAATGTGAAATGCGTGTTCAGAATTGGCCCCTGGTCATAACCTATGGTCACATAAACAAAGGCTCAAGGGAGGAGGTAGCACGAAGCTAATATCCATTTTGGAGATCACGACTTGGAGAGACAAGATGCCTCACCACAAGAATGCCAAAATGCTAAAATGTCGAATTGAGAAATGGAGAAATAAGCACGAGACCCATCATTTATGATCCAACAGTGCAGGTTATTCGAGAATATGATTGAAGGGCTACTGTTGCTCTTCACAGTTAATTGATCAGTAGCGATTCAGTTGCTGATGCAGTTTTTGGAGGTTCACAGTGTAACTGCTAGAAACGACTGATTATTTCTGCCAGAGGACTCGAAGAGACTTCAAGGTGATCACCAGAGAAGCTGAAGAGTCTCAAGGAATATGCCAATGGAATGAAGACTATTCATAGAGGTGATTGGTAGATGGAAGAGTTTTGAAGCCTATAACTGCAATAAAGAGGATGAGCTTGACTGTGATAGAGAAGACAAAGAGTCTCGACTGCTAGAGAGGCTATGGAATCTCAGCATAACACCTAGTGATGATGAATGCATGGGAATGACCACCAGAAAAGCCGAGGAATTTCCATGATGATGAGGGAGGGGACTCAACATGAGAAGAACATGCAAAACAGAGAGAGTGTGTTGATTCTTGAGAGAGAGAAGTAGAGAAAAAATTGAAGTGGCAGTGAATAACCCGATGAACAGAACCGTGGCACGTTGAAGAGCATGTAGAGGCACTATGCATGGAGGATGAAGAAGGTGCACAGATAGTATAAATATGCATAATAGAGAAAATGTGGAGTTTTTGTTGAGATTGATTCAGATGTGTAGAAGTAGGCAGAGTGCAGCAGCTGAAATACACAGAAGAGGAATGGTGCATAGAAGGGACATGGCACGCAGAGCATGAAAGGCAGAAGAACATAAAGAAGTAGATGAAATGCACAGAAGAGGAATGGTGCATAGAAGGGACATGGCACACAGAGAATGAAATCCAGAAGAACATAAAGTGTAAGGAAGGGGTGCAGGAAGAGACTGATGCAGGTAGAGCAGAGCATTGTAGTAGAACAATGATGAGACTGGTAAGCCACTGATGAACATTATATCACTATAATTCGTTTCAGTAGCAAATATTGATATTTAAGGGTGGTTGGGAGGTGATAGGGAGGAATGTTGTCCTCAGAGGTTCAAGTGGGTTCTTGAACATAGGGCGTTGTAGCTTCCATCTGGTTGCATCCAGAAAAACCAAGGTGGCAGTGTGGTGCAAGGCAGAACATTGGTTCTTTGATATATAGGTCGGTGCTTGTGTAACTGGAAGTTGGTGCTTTTATCTAGTTGGTGTTGGAACTCTTAGGGAGTTGGTGCTTCCTTCTAGTGGGTGCTAGATAAACTACGGAGTTGGTGCTTCCTTCTAGTTTTTGCTAGAGAAACCAGGGAGTCGGTGCTTCCTTCTAGTGGGTGCTAGAGAATTTAGAGAGTTGGTGCTCTCAGCAAGTAGCAACTTGCAAAATAGAGGTTGTAGTCTCATTGTGAGTTGGTTCTCATAAGTATGATAATGTACAGAATGTAAATATTACTTATCATATAAAGAAGAAGAGGGTTTTACCCTTTATGGGTTTCCTCGGGAAATATCTGTCTCTATGTATCTCATATGTGTGAATGATGACGAATGTTCTATTTCTTACTTCCATGCATTATTGTGATTTTCATTGAGTGCTCTGTAAAGAGTTTAAAATAAGAAAAATTGTTTAAGCACAGTAACAATTGATTCACCCCCGCCCCCCTCTCAGTTGTCCAACAATCTTAGGTTTAGATTTATTTCATCATGATAATAGTGTTGCAGCTTGTCATGAACGAATTCACAGATTAGCAGTTGTTGTTGTAATCCCTCCTATTTTTAATGAACTAGTGTGCCATGATTTGCCAAGTTTTGATGACTATGAGGATGTTTTCACTAAACAACTAGTTGTGCCAGCTATTGTACTAATCCCCTTAGCTATTAATAGTCAAATGGTCATTGATTCACCTTTGTATGATGATTATGAAGATAATTTCCATGAACATTTTCTTGAAGACCTTATATCAGAGAAGTACCCTTCACATCAAAGAAACAATAGCTTGTTTCAACCCTCATGTCATATTTTTGTTGCTGAAAAAGGAGAAAAAGAAGATAATCTAATTTTAGAGGGTGAAAAACTGAGAAATTGGGACCATAAGCCAAGATATGATGAATATCCCTCACAATCAGAAGATAAGACAAAAGAATGTAGTTTCCCAAGCACTTGTAATTGTGATGAAATGCCTTATCAACCCCATATTCCTCTTGAAGACACAAGCTCAATTTCATCAACCAGCCAAGATGAAATTCCATGTGATCAGATGCGAAAGGTTGAAAGTAAAGAAAGACAAGCATCAACAAGCCTTTTTCCTAATATACCTCATGTCCAGGAGTGGACCAAGGCCATATGCATTGAGGATGAATCAAAAAATTAGCAAGCCATACAACAACCAAGCACAGTGGAGGAAGGACCTAATGTAATACTTTTCCTTTTTACACAAAACAATGTCGCAAGGGAAAGTAATGATGATGTTTTTTAGGATCCATTTGCAGCCTATCTGCAAGTAGAAAGTGGGCCTAGGCTCATTAATTTCTTCAATGGAAAGTGTATTGCTAAATGTTTCTTTGACGTGCCTTCAAGTAAGAATTATCTCTGGTGCTTAAGGAAGCACATTTCAAAGATTCAAACAGTTGAAAAAATGATGAAATTGATTCATTGGTTGTTTCATGTAAATGTAATGCTTCCTTTTCCCATTAATTAGAGTAGGTATGTGCAATAAGCTTGCTAAACAAGCATCATTTTCATCATTTTTGTCAGTTTCAGTTTTCATTTGCATTTAGTTTCAATTGAAGGTCATAGATCAAAGCATATTGCAAAGGTTAAAGGTTGGGACCAACCCTAGGATAAGGCACTGAAACTACAAGAGTTCTTAGAGCCTCACAGTGAGAAATCTATCCCCCATGGAGCCTATGTCATCACAATATTTGTTTATGTCTCATCTTTTCATAAATCCTTCATTATTCATTTTGGCAAATGAATACAATTGTTATGAGATATTTTATTTATTTTGGGAAAAATTGAAATTATATAGGGTCATTCCCAATTTCCAAGTTCAAGCATCAAAATCAATCACATATTTGTGCTACCCAATCTCACATAGACACACAGGCAGGCGCTACCTAAATTCGCTACCTAAATTCTAGCAGAAAACGAATTGTGCAGAGTTATTTTACCAGTTTTGAGTCACTAACTTGAAACTTGGATCATGAACAATTTAGAAGGTATTTTCGAAAACTGGAGGAGGTTTTTGTTCATAAGATGCCAAATAAACAAAACCTCTCTCATTTTTTCAAAATGTGTTATGTTTTGAGATATATTATACATAGAAGTGGCACTACCAATTGTTTTACAGTGGTGCTACCTAATTTCATGTAGCGGTCATGGTTTTGATATTCTCTTTGTTGGGAGGTTGCCACATGTCAAGGAGGGTTCAAATGGCTTCTGAAGGATCATTTAGATTTCAAGGGACACCTACATCTAATATTTATCTCTAGAAAAGGAATCATGCATTGAGGTGGAGACATTTTATTAATGACTTCCAACAAATTTTTGAAAATTAGCAGTTTGTTGGATTTTTGTCTCTTTGATTGTTGCCGCCTATCTCCAAGGTTTAGGATCCAATGAAGGATATGGGATTTGAACTCCTAAGGTTATGAAGATGATATTTTCTATTTAAGGAAGGAAATATCTTTTGGAGAGAGTATTCATGAGCCAAGAGAGGCTAGAGAGAGAGGTAGCAGGTAGTTTTCCTGTGTGTGTTCATTTGTAAGCCTATGGGCATTTTAGGATTGTAAGCATTACTGCTATTGGAGACTTAAGAGAGTTGTGATTTCAGATTGTAACTCTTTTGTTTATATTTCTTATTATTTGAATATATTACAGATTTGAGGATCAAAGGCTGTCAATGATTTATGGATCTCTAAGCAACAAAGGATCTGTTGTATTTTTCCCATCAATCATTGTTTATATTCAAGTATTTGTTGATTCATTAAAATTGAGAGGATATTTGTTTAGTGAACATTATATATTATGTTTTCCTTCTTCATTCTTCCACCTATCAACATATAATATTGTTTTCTGTTGAGCATCTTTTGTTCCTTCGATGAGTAGGATGTTTGTGACTCCATTGCCCATTGGTGTAGCCTACTGATATACAGTTTGCAACCCTCTCTCTTTCTTTATCCATCTTGTTGATTCACCTATTCAAAACCAAAATTATCTTTTACATTCTGATGGGTGTTGAGCTTACACTTTAGCAGTCAAAGTGTGACTTTCAGTGCTAACAGGAGGTACTAAAGAAGGGCGCTTATCGCTTGGTTGACTTTGAGGGAAACGCTTTAGCGGAGCCTAGAAATGGGCTCTACCTGATCTGAAAACAGATCCAGAAGCCTGATAGGGCTTGAAAAATGCTCAAAAATGAAAGTGCTTGGATTGTGACGAAACCTATTCCATTGCGTCCGTCTCGTCTTCCTGATTCCGGTGGTATAATTTTTATGTCAAACGGAGTCTGTATGGAGAAGATATCGCGTTCTGTCCGAAAAGCCAAACAGGCAAAATTTTGGATGCTGACTGTACCTGTCCGTACAGTCCGTACAGACATGTGTCAGTATGTACAGCTGACGTGGGTCAACCAGAAGGCGACACGTGGTAGACAGGGATGACGACACGTGGCAGCATCAAAGAGCGACACGTGGCGGGACCGTACGGAGGACACGTGGCATCACCAGGACGCGACACGTGTCGTACGGATTTGGCACATTTGGCATACGATTTGACCAATTCGGAGGTGACACGTGTCACCACTCACAGGGTGACATGTGGCATGATGACGTCAGCATGCTGACGGGGCAGACACGTGGCATGACGTGGCATGACGTGGCAGTACAGCGGCAGATGACCGGGCTGACAGGTGGCGTACGACAGAGTTGACGTGGCGGTACACGTGGGCCAATCACAGGCTGACACGTGGCATGCTCTCATTGGAAAAAAAAAGGTGCCACGTGGCCCACTCAGGGGCTGCCATGTGGTACTCCTTCATTGGTTCGTTGGTTTGTAATGTAAAACTTTGTTTGGCTCGGCGGGGAGTTGAACACGGGACCTCCGGACGGGCAGAGACTTGGCGGGACCGGGCTAGCCACCCGGGCGCCCGTTGGGACTTGTTATGTAAACGAAAAAATAGTTATTTGAATTGTATCGGTGTGTTGACCGCCGGGAAAAAGGGCCGGGGCCTATCCCCATCCCTCGGCGCCAACCACGCGACCGTTGAATCGTAACCGAGAGCCGTTTCAAACCAACTTTCGTGCGAGAGTTTGGTCGGGCTGTTACCATCGCTTGGAACCAGGAGCACGACCCGGAACCGTTCAACCGACGCGCGGGGAGTGGTTGGACCATGTTTCTATATACCCGACATAAAACCCGGGGGCTATGCCACATATAGCGCGGGAAAAACGTTAGGCCATGGACCAATGTACCAGCGATATGACCGGGTGCTGGACGAGCATATGGGGGCTAGCGCGTAGCCTATGGGCTCGCGCTAGGCCCAAAATAGTAGCATGTGACTGTGAAAAGGGGGCTGCACCCTGCCTTTGGGGGCTGTGCCCGATTTTTCAACCAAATACATTACAAAGTGGGTTTTTTCCAACTAAATTGGTTTTTATTAATTTATTATGCCTAATATTGGCAGATATTCTCCATTTTTGGGGGATATTGGGCATTTTTGGAGGCCAGATTCTTGGAGGAAGTTGGGGATGAGAAACCAACTCCTTTGCTATATAAACCATGTTGGAAGATTGGTTGTTGTCATTGATGTCAACCCTAGTCATGGGTTTTGGACCAGAATATTGATGAAGTTATTTGGACATGAAGGAAAATGAAAATGAAGATACAACACCCATGGATGGATAGTATACATCATTCTCT
>ML786656.1:4791-16117 GCA_009831015.1 Picea engelmannii | reverse complement strand
ATTATTGTTTTCAGATCTGCATATGTATATTTGACTGATATAATCCTCTTCTTTCCTCATTCTTTCGTTAAATTCTCAAATGGTTAAAATATTCATGCAAGTTAAAACTCAACCATAATCATAAAAGATCCTGCCCCGGATCACTACCTCAAGAAGTATTACTCGTAGGTGGTTTGCCTTAGGTGACTTCTTGTACATATGTATAGTTATTATACAGTTATTTTTTTGTCTTTTTGTTTGATGGACGTGTCGATATTTATGTTGTCTTTTTCACTGTGGAAGATGTCAAGTGAATCAGAGGTGTTCTTTGGGTTCACGGACGGAGCTAGCCAGCACTCAGAGGCTTTCTTCTGTAGCTTGGGTGATCTTCATGCCTCAGGGACAACTGTTATCTTCTAAAGGAAGTTGTCTAGGTGACGCCACAAAAAATGTTGTCGAGTACAATGCAGTGATGGAGTTTCTTTGTGACACTTTGTCACATGGTATCTCTCACCTCCGGGTCTACTTAGATGCACAACTGGTTGTGTCCCAGTTAAATGGGGTTTACCATGTTTATGATCTTAATTTACACCGACGATTCCTTAGGGTACATCTCTTAGAATGTTTCTTTGATTACATTAGGTATATCCATGTTCTTAGGAGATTAAATCAAATGACAGATACTCTAGCTAATCAAGTATTAGATTGGCATATTGCACACACATACACATGTACATACATTAAAATTTTTTTATCCATAATACATACAAGATGTAAATACACACACACATATATATATCAAAAGTATTATAGTACATTGGTGGGCGCGAATGCCTCAAAAATATAAATCCGGTATATATCATAGGGATTATGCCCTCAAAAATATATGAAAAGAGTGCCTCGACATGTAAGTGGTCCTTCCTAGCTAAGCACGGGGCCTGTTGGACCTGCCATAGTGAACAACGACATTTTCAAAATGTCGGAAGAGTTGGACCCAGGTCTATGGCACCCCAACTACGTGAGGCTACATCGATGGTGGGAGATCCTCGATCTCGGCCATGGGAACTACATGAATGAGTGTGGTGAGGTTCCACTCCACCCATCTCAAAATTATTTCAAACTCTCTGGCTGGAGGTCCCCCTGTTGCTACTGTTGCTATTGGTATGACAGTTGTTGTTTCTTCTGGTGGTACGACAACTATTGTTGGTATTTCCTTTGGTCGAGGACGTTGCCTGATCCTCGAGAAGTCTATTGGACGCACTGGTACCACATATGTACATAACATACACATAGTTGTCATATACTTTGGTACACATGAAAATGATATATATAAAAAGAAAATAAAAATTAAATAACTTTAAAAGAAAACGTACCTATCTCTTCTCTCTCCTCTCTAGGAGGTACGGGCATGTTCGGATCCCTGGAAAAGTTGATCCTGGCATAGGGTTAGTCCTATATTTCCAGAATATGTCATGCCCACCAGTCAAATAATGTATCATTGAAGGCCTCTATGGTCCTTCCTCCCCCCTATCGTGGCATTAATGTCACCCACCTGCACACTGCTGGGAAGGAGGCCACATGTCCCTGTACTGTCTCTCGTGGACTCATGTTGGGTACCCTCTCAGATAACAATGAGCCCAAAATGGTACCAAACCTGAAGTTTTTGTTAATTCACCCATGACACTCTGTAAGTTGTCTCTTCATGAAGTCAAGAATGGTCATGCTCCAGTTGAACACTCATGCATTCAAGCACTGCACCGCACAATACATGTGTGCTTGGGAGGCTTGATGTAAAGCCGCAGATCAATTGATCCACCAATTAAGTAAAACTATCACTTTCAGTGATAGGTTGGTAATCTTATGGATTGGCACCTAAGAACCTACCTTCTCAGTGTTGACCTCACAATGTAGTCTGATCAACTTGGCGATGTTGTGGGGCCTGGGGTGAAATGAACGTAAGTTCACTGGTTCCCCTCTCCTTAGGAGGCCATTTAGAAAATATATGTCCCCAGTCATTGGATTCAACGACTTCCCTTCAAGCATAAATGCTTCTGCGTTGGGGTGCCAATAATTCACCAAGGCATTCAGCAGCCTGGGTTTTGCCCTCATGAGTGGACACCAGAAGAACTTCCATAACCCACATTTTCTCAATGCAGTGATAGTAGTAGGGTCCTCTTCGACCAAGATATCAATGTATTTGTGCTCCCTCTCTCTCCAATGGACATACATCATGTCAAATGACAAGTTCATGGAGGGAGTTATCTCTTGTACTTTCATTTTTTCTAAGTTATTGAGGGTGTACGTGGGATTTCTTGGACACATTCGTGTATGCACATGGGAATATTGTTTTATTTCCACAGGCAAACATGGGTTGTCCTTAGACAACCCGCCTACACGTAGGGCCACCCTTTTTTAGGAGGGTGCTCCCCCAAAAAAACTAAAAGAAAAGCATAAACAAAGTATGGAAATGCAAGAGGGGTTGGTTTGTACCTACTTGGTCTGAGCGGAATTTTGTTTCATCCTCTGAAGCTCCCAGAATCAAATCTTTTAGCAAAGGGGTCTTTTTAGCTTTCTTGTTAATTCTCAATTTTCAATGGTGAAAATGAGCTATCAGCTTCTATTTATAGACTTTTGTGGCCTTTTTTGCCACTTTTTTGAACCCTTTTGTCATTTTTTCTGGCTTGAAAATCATCTAGTGTGGTTCTTGAGTTTCTCATTGGATGTTACGATACACTTCACTTTTGGTTTGGAGAACTTTTTTGGGAGATGGATCACTTTTAAAGGTCCTTTGGTAAAAGTCATTTTTTCCAACTTTTTGCATTTAAGTTAGGATTCCACCTCCACTTTCTGCATCTCATTGTCTTTTCCACTTTTCCATACGATTGATCCCACTAAAATATGATACAAAACCGTCATTTCTACTTTAGAAGTGTCGTGGTAAGGTGGTAGAGCCTACCTTTAAATGCATGCCCTAGGTAGATCCTGGTTGCATTTTGGCATCCATGTTGTTGTTAATGACTTTAGGCTCGGGAGTCCTTGTTAGTCCTATCCTGATTACAAGATTGAGCCTTATACGTCTGATGTATCATCACTCTTGGCCTCACCCTTGGGACTCCCAGAAAATGAGTCTTCTTTTAAGCCCTTTTCAGACTCTCTAAACATGAAAAGATTGTCGAGCTATCATGTTGTCTTCACGCTCGCCAAACTAAAATTTGAAGGCACGTCTGTCTGGCGGTAGTTTACCCCTTTTTTAGTCCGAATGGTCAATTTTACAAACAAAGGATACTCTAGGAACTTCGGTTCGCTAGAAGAGTATTCTCAAGTAACATTTTAACCCTTTTTCGGGCCTGAGGGACTAAATTTACTAAAAAGGAACCCCCACGGAGTCCATAGTTAATCTCTTTTCAGACTCCCTAAAATTGAAAATATTGTCGAGTGAACTTGTTCCTTCACACTTGTTAATTGGTCCAGAAGAAAATCCCTTACAAATTCCATAGTTAATCTCTTTTCAAACTCCTTAAAATTGAAAAGATCGTTGAGTGACCTTGTTCCTTCACACTCATTAAATTGGTCTAGAAGAAAATACTACATGGAATCCATAGTTAAGCTATTTTTAGACTCCTTAAAATTGAGAAGATTGTCGAGTGATATTGTCTGTGTCACACTCATTAAAATGGTTCTGAATAGACGTCTTGTCAGTGCTAGTTTATCGCTTTTTCGAGTCGACTAGACTACCTTCGAAAAAGGTACCACAGCGGAGTCTTCTTTTACATTTTTTCAGACTCTCTAAACGTGAAAAAACCATCAAGCTTACCTTCTCTGGGCTCGTGAAAAATACATTGAAGGGGGTTTCATCATTTCCTTCTTATTGCATTTTCATATTTATGTCTTTGGCCTAATGTCAGCTCCATGATGAATAGATGAATAAGAAGGAAATTATGAAACCCCCATTACCTTCTTATTTGCATTTTTTCATGATGAATAGATGAATATGGATTGATGTGGTTTCATTGATATATGATGCACAGTTGGATTGATGTAAAGATCACTCATTATTTCCTTGATAAGGAGTACAAATGGATGACCTCCAAAGTGGTCTCCTTATGGTGAAATCCCTCATGGGAAGACGCTTTGCAGTTAAGTGTCTTTTAATGGTTGATAGGAAGTAAAAATGGATGAAATCCAAAGTGGTCCCCTTATGGTGAAATCCCTCACCTGAAGACGCTTTGTGGTTGAGTTATCCTAGAAGTATGGTTAGGGAACCCATGATTAATTATGGAATAATGAGATGAATATCAATGAATTTTTTCGAGAAACTATCCTAGATGGCTAGTGCTTGTCATGCCATTTCCAGTTATATGTGGAACGTCACATAACTCCTCACTGTTTGACTGTTATGGCCTTACAAAGTCGGAGGACCCTTATATGTTGGGTTGAAGACCCAAAAGGTCAAAGAAGTCAAAGTGCTTACAAAGAAGAAATTATTTAATAATAATAAAGTGAAGTGACAAATTCAAAGAGGATTATTTAAATAATAAAGCAAAGTGACAAAGTCAAAGAGGATTATTTAAATAATAAAGTGAAGTGGCAAAGTCAAGGATGATTATTTAAATAATAAAGTAAATGGAGAACTTTCTAATTATGGAAAGTGGTTATAAGAAGGTTAAACCTAAAATGAGGAAAATGGGTTAAGTGGTCAAGTGGCTATTGGATACATGGACAAGTGGAAAAATGGACAAAGTTGGACATAAGTGACTATGTGGACAAATTGGCTATGTGGACAAATTGGCATAAAAGATGCTTCTAATGAAGCTACTTGGAGAGAATAAATAAGAGGCAAGGGGTATCTTGTAAAATCATCTCTTGAGCATATGTTGAAGATCTATTCTGAGAGAGATATTTAATGGAGGATCTCATGGACGCATCAAAGTTTCTGCAAGTCTGAGATCTTGATGGAAAAAATTTTGGAGGTTCAAAAACCCTAGTTTCTGAGGTGTACACATGATGAAAGTGTATTAGGGTGCGTGCATAGTGAGTGTTGGCATAGGGGTAGACCTAGGGTTCAATGCTACAAAAATGCACCATTAAAACCCTAAATACCGACCCTTTCAGCAACACCTACAAAGCAAATGAAGTCTCACCCGAGGTAGAGGCATGGGTGGCTGCAGGAGTCTAGTGTCTGCAACCTTAGTTGGGAGAAAGATATGTGATTGTAATACCTTAATAGATTACTTAGTTATTACAGTTCATTATTATTCAACTTTAACTCACAACGCAACTAAACCATAACAACAGATTAGCGCATTATTCACACAGACCAAATAGATTCAAACAATAAGCATATAAATAGAGATCAGATCTAGCATTCATTCACATTATTCATCACTAAACTATCATATCATATTCATATATCATTTAACATCGCACTAAGCATTGAATCACATAAAAAAAAGAACAACCAAAAGCACAAAGAATTCACAACACAGGATATATGTGGTTCACCCCCAACCTGGGGATATGTCCTCCAACTCTTTGTCTTCTTTATTATCTTCTTTCAATCTTCTTACATGCACAGAGCTTCAAGATCAACTTCGTAGAGGACAGGAGATCTAGGCACTCTTCACTAGATCTTCCTTCCTTGATTTATATCACAAAGCATTCCACAGTATTTTACAATCACTTGCACTTAGCTCTGCAAGTCTCACATAGTATGCAGGAAGCACTTACAACTATTACTTGCACTTAGCACAACTTACAACTCTTCGATTGCATAGATCGAACTCTAGCACTTAGCACACTTAGGCACTTCTTACATCACCTAACTTTCTATTTATACATTACAAAATTGGTCCTAAACATGGGTAATCCCATGGGCTGACATTCCCATGCCCGTTACATAAGCCCTAAAACCCAAAAATCCCTAAAAAGGGACTGAGATCCCATGATCTTCACATCATCTTGCGCTCTTCCTTCGACAGCATGTCGATGTCCCAAAACTAGGTCAAACCTAACCAAGAATCCTCAAAACTTGGTCAAGGGCCAACACTGAGGCGTACGTGGGCTGACAATGTATTAGGGTGCATACGTACACAGGATGAAAGTGTATTAGGGTGGGTACATGTTAGTAAAGCCATGAAAACTTGAAAAGATGAAGATGCACAGGTTCTAGATTCTGAGATCAAGATCCCAGGAAGGTATACAGTTCTCAGTTAAATCATATATATCCATTGGTTCAAAAGGTATGTCTTATTTCTATGAATAGTTGGATTTTGATGTGTGCATGAGAAATGGTTATGGAGATTTGAGAATTCTCCCTAGAGAGACTAGTGGTTGCATGGGATCTTTTGTATAAGTCATATCTACAGAAATACAGTGTTGATATATTTATCATTGATACTTCTTGTTGAGGCACATCTTGTATTTCTTGGCATATGGCTAAGCGATTTTGTGGTACATGTTTGAGGAGCATAAGTAAATTGCGGGAGAGCATAGATATGTTGTGACTAGTTATGGTACATATTGGATAGTGAAAGACATCAGTGAATGTGACTGAAGGCTACAAAGGATCTGAGTTTTTCATGGAGAGAAAACCCTAATTTCTTAGAAGGGATACACAGGATGTAGTACAGACAAGCTACGTACATACGCGGGCTGTACTATTGGTAGGGTGCGTACATATGCATGCTGCACTACTGACAAGTCACGTCCCTATTGACAGATTGGTATCTATTGAGGATTGATGCCTCTTCTTAGTTGGTGCTGATTTGTGTAAGTTGAGTCTTGCATTGTAGGGTTGGTGCTCTTGTGGAGTTGTAACTCTATTTAGTTGTTTTTGATAACCCAAGGATTGTAGTCCGTAACAAAAATAAAATTGTACATGCATCTTGTGTTCTTTGTTTTCTTTTTGTTCCTTGTTGTGATGACTTATTGATGATATATGTTGTTGATATATGTTGTTGATGTATGTTCACATTTAATTGGTTATAAATGACAACACTAAGTAATGAGTAAATGGTGATTTCTAACTAAGGCATTTTGTGAAGGGGAAGTTTTAAAAACATCCCTACACTGATTCACCTCCCCTCTCAGTTTGGTCGGTGTGTCCAACAATTGGTATTAGAGTGGGGCACTGGGGCGTTGTTCTCAATAAATTTAACAACCTCAAAATATTCTTTTGTCGAAGTTCCATGAGCACTCATAGATATATGGGTAAGTCTTCCACATAGGGTTATCAACTTTCCTCTAAATAATCCTATTCTTCCTAATGAAGGAATCATAGCAGGATTTCCTAGAATTTCCCAAGTTCTTTCTGTCATTATATTCACCTGTGTTTCCTCATCCAGAATATAGTCAATGTTGAAGTATCCTATTCTTACTTCTCTTTTCTCTTTCTCTTTTAAGATCTCTGATAGATTAGTATCTCGGTGGTCATTCACGGTTTCTTTCATCTGTAATAGTATATTCTCTGATTCCTTCTGGGGTTCTGCCATGGTCTCAATTTCCTAACCTTTCTCAGGGTCTACTTGTTCCATATTCATTCTTTCAAGTTTACCAATCATTCTAGGGAAATCAAAAACTTCATGATCCATATCTTTACAACAAAGACAACTAGATATTCTAATAGGGCATTCCTTATCAAGATGTTCCGATCTTCTGCAACTGTAACAAAGAGTTAATCCTCTCTTTCTCTTAAATGATCCCCATCCTTTCCTGTACTGTGCACTAGGATCATGGTAGGTAACCTGCAAAAAAGTATTTCTAGGATCATGCATCCATTTATTAGTCCAAATGTTCTTTCTATGCATAGGAATAACATATCTTTCACTATTCTTATCAGATCTACTTGTATCAAATCTTTTTTCTTCTAGTTGTGCCCTAGTTTTCAGGCTAAGACAAAATTTATCAAACATACCTAGATCCATATTATTGAAATAAAAATTTCCACTTATCTTACTTTCGGCAGAGAACAAAGCTTCCAAATCTAAAACTTTTCACTATTCTTACCTCAATCAGAGCACAAAACGTTCATATCTTACCTCTTTTCTTCAAATCTGTCTCCTTCCTTAGCACAGAGCTTTGCAATTCAAGCAACAAATATATGCACAAATCTTTCTTTCTTTTCCTCAGTTACCAACAATCACAGTTTCAGGTCAAATCTTCGCACAGAGCTTCTTCTTCCTTAGTTCCTAGAAAACACGGTTTCAGGTCAGATCTTCACACAAATATTCTTCTTCCTCAGTTCCCAACAATCACAGTTTCAAGTCCCAGAAACAGGAACCATTTTTTGGCACAGGGGCATACCCAAGGTTCAACGCTACAAAAACACACCAACAAAACCCTAACTATCGGTCCTTTCGGCAACATTCGGCAACACCTATGAAGCAGATGAAGTCTCACCCGAGCTATAGGAAAGGGTGGTTGCATGACTCCAGTGTCTGCAACCTTAGCTAGGACACAAATTTGTAATTGTAATACCTTAACATAGTACTTAGTTATTACATTTCATTAGTATTCAGCTTTAATTCATAGTACAACTAAACCCTAACAACAAATCAGCGCAGTATTCACACAGACCCAATAGATTCAAAGACTAAGCATATAAATAGAAATCATATCTAGCATTCATTCACATTATTCAACACTAAACTATCATATCAGATTCATCTATCATTTAACATCACACTAAGAATTGAATCACATAAACAAAAGAACAACCAAAAGCACAAAGCATTCACAACACAGGATATACGTGGTTCACCCCCACCTTGGGGCTACATCCACCAACTCTTCATCTTCTTTATTAGCTTCTTTCAATATTTATACATGCACAGAGCCTCAAGATCAACTTCGCAAAGGACAGGAGATATGCGTACACTTCGCTAGATCCTCCTTCCTTGAGTTATATCACAAATCCTTCCACAGTCTCTTACAATCACTTGCACTTAGCTCTGCAAGTCTCACACAGTATGCACAAAGCACTTACAACTATTACTTGCACTTAGCACAACTTACAACTCTTCGATCACATAGATCGAACTATAGAACTTATCACACTTAGGCTCTTCTTACATCACCTAGATTTCTATTTATACATTACAAAATCGGGCCTAAACATGGGTAATCCCATGGGTCGACATTCCCATACCCGTTATATAAGCCCAAAACCCAAAAATCCCTAAAAAGGGGCTGAGATCCCACGATCTCCGCTTTGTCTTGCACTCCTCCTTCGACAGCCTATCGATGTCCCAAAACTAGGTCAAACCTGACCAAGAATCCTAAAAACTTGGTCAAGGTCCAACACTGAGGCATACACAGGTTGACAGTGTATTAGGGTGTGTACATACAAAATATGACAATGTATTAGGGTGGGTGCATGTTGGTAAATCCATGGAAACTTGAAAATATTAATATGCATAGGTTTTAGATTATGAAATCAAGCTCCCAGGAAGGTCTACAGTGCTCAATTAAATCAGATCTATCCTTATTTCTATGAATAGTTGGATTTTGATGTATGCATGAGAAATGGTTATGGAGATTTGAGAATTCTGCCTAGAGAGACTAGTGGTTGCATGGGATCTTTTGTATAAGTTAGATCTACATAAATACAATGTTGTTATATTTATCATTGATACTTCTTGTTGAGGCACATCTTGTATTTCTTGGCATATGGCTAAGGGTTTTTGTGGTACATGGTTGAGGAGCATAAGTAAGTTATGCGAGAGCATAGATATGTTGTTACTGGTTATAGTACATATTGGATAGTGAAAGACATAAGTGAATTTGAATAAAGACTGCAGAGGATCTGAGTTTTTCATGGAGAGAAAACCCTAATTTCTCAGAAGGAATACACAGGTTGTAGTAGAGACAAGCTGCATACATACGCAGGCTGTACTACTGGTAGGGCGCATACATACACATGTTGTACTAATGACAGGTCATGTACCTATTGAAAGATTGGTATCTGTTGATGATTGATTCCTCTTCTCAGTTGGTGTTGAGTTGTGTAAGTTGAGTCTTGCATTGTAGAGTTGGTGCTCTTGTGGAATTGTAACTCTATTTAGTTGTTTTTGATAACCCAAGGATTTTAGTCCGTAATAAAAATAAAATTGTACATGCATCTTGTCTTCTTTGTGTTCCTTGTTATGATGACTTATTGATGATATATGTTGTTGATATATGTTGTTGTTGTATGTTCACATTTAATTGGTTATAAATGACAACAATAAGTAATGAGTGAATAGTGATTGCTAACTAAGAAGTTTTGTGAAGGGGAAGTTTTAAAAAGAGCCCTACACTGATTCACCCCCCCTCTTAGTGTTGTCAGTGTGTCCAACAATTGGTATCAGAGTGGGCCTTCACTATAAGTATTAACAAGATTGAAGGAGATCCATGGACACACAAATGGATGATGAAGTTCCAATCCTTGATGAGGAAAACTATTCTATATAAAGAATATAAATGAAGGTGTATTTGAAGGAAATAGGAGCGGGTGTTTGGAAAGAAGCTATTGGTGGATCAATTCCTTTGAAGAACAAGTCAAAGTTTGAAGCTCAAAGGGAAGAAAAGAAGAATGATGCATTAGCTCTCAATACCATTCTTAGTGGACTCTCAAGTTCTATCAAAGAGAGCATGAGACAATGCACTTCCACCAAGGATCTATGGCTAAAGCTAGAGGAAACATACCAAACAAAAAAGGAAGACCTTAAAGACAACTCCATCAAGAAAAATGAAGGTAAAGAATCTCCAAAATCCTTTATTTGCAATGATTATAAATGTGATGATGTTGGCAAAAAGGAAGACCTTGAAGATAATGAAGGTAAAGAATCTCCAAAGACCCCTGATTGCAATATTTCAAAATGTGATGATGTTGAATATTTCTCTACAAGTGAAGAAGAAAATCTAGAGACAGTATATGTAGAATTAAATGATATTTATCCCATGGAAGAAGTAGAAGAAGAAATATCAGAGCTTAAAAGTAAATTTGAATGGGGTCTATTTGAATACAACTATGACCATTGTGTTTATGGATAAATTCGTGAGTGCGGACACAGACCAATCTCCCCAGATCCACCTAGATCTGGAACAAACCGTGACATAATACTACTCTTTCCCTAGATCTAAATATTGAATGAACTAAGAGAAATGGATGGTGGACATACCTTATGAACGCTCTCCTTTAATCTCTGTTGTTTCTTGCTCTGCTCTGATTCTCTTGTGTCGTTTCAATCACAACAACACAAACCAATCACAGCAAAGGCATTAATATATTCAATACCTAGTCTATACATGTGATCAAGGAATCATGTAATAAGATGACATCATTGTTATGGGAAAGGGACATATTCAT
>ML786655.1:237651-287348 GCA_009831015.1 Picea engelmannii | reverse complement strand
AGTTGCTGCTACACATTTAAAGAAGATGTCATTAAGAATATTTTTAATTATGATGAATATGGTCGATGATTAATTTTGAAGTTGCACATGATACAGTAATTGGTAAAGTTGTTGAAGTTCTGGAACAATCACAAAAGTGGCCCTCTTGTTTACTTCCCATATATTATTTTTCTTCCATATATGGTTGGCCCATTTTATCAACTTTGTTGTCGTACATATCAACACACCACATTCAAACCTTTCAAATATTTAACTTTTACCATGCCTTAAAATTTGACCTACACCAAAAACAAAGTTATAATTATCATATCATTGTTTGCCATTTTCTTTTCACGAAAAGTAAACCAATTATCCAAATTCTTTATCCTATAACAAAGCCACATAAGACTCTTTAAGTTGCATGATCATATGTCCTATCCCTTTCAAATATTTAATTATAACTTGAAGGTAATACCAACTTGCCTTCTGGTTATGAATTTAATATTGTTCCATGCCCAAAGCAGAAATATGTTATATTACCATGATCTTTTCCCTTTGTATACCTTATCCCACTTGGAGGATTTATATAACAGTAATGTAAAGAATTTGAACCAACTGGCATGCAGAAGGATAAACTCTGTTTCAAATGGCAAGAGACGACAACTCATCAATTTTTGGCATTCTTATGATGTAAAACAAAACAAATAGCATTTGCGCCGAGGATCAAGAACCAAGAATATCACTGAGTTTGGTTGCATTAGAAGAACTGACAAAATTCTCTATTGGAACAATTTGGCCATATGTTTGTATAGCATGTTTAGGAGCAATTTTGATTGGATACAATATTGGTGTAGTTAATATAGCACTTTGGTATCTTGCAAAATATCCTGGCTTTGCAGAAGACATACATTTACAAGCATGAGTACTCAGCGCAAACAATTCTAGGAGCCACAATTGGATAATTTGCTGTCATGTATTGATGGAGAAACATAGTAGAAGGACATTTCAGTGTGATGCTCTTCGTGACCTGGATGATGCTCTCACATGATACATCTTTTTGCAGCTTTCCCTGCAGACAAGACAGATGGAATTCCTGCTGAGCATGTTCACAACTATCGAAGATTAAGTCTGGAGTGGCAGGCCTACGTTCTGGAATAAATTCTTTACGTAAGACATTTGTGTCTATGAAGGAAATTTACTACCAAGCAGAAGTTGATATGCTTCGTAAAATTGGAAAATATGACAGAAATGGCACGCGTTGTGTGAAGATGCGCGAATGGTTTGACTATCAAAATCACACTTGCATAGTCTTTGAGAAGCTTGGCCCAAGCTTATATGATTTCCTACGAAAGAACAATTACAGACCATTTCCCATTGATCTTGTACGGGAGGTTGGAAGGCAATTGTTGGAATCTGTAGCATATATGCATGAGTGGAAACTAGTTCACACGGATTTAAAGCTTGAAAATATATATTTTTTCTTCAGACTGTGTGAAGGTTCCAGCTTGCAAGGGTGTGAAGGGATCTCCATATGACTTTAAAAGATTGCCAAAGTCGAGTGCAATAAAGTCAATTGATTTTGGAAGCACCACATCACATCTCAACAGTCTCTACAAGGTATTATCGAGCTCCTGAAGTTATTTTGGGTCTTGGATGGAACTATCCTTGTGATATTTGAAGTGTAGGGTGCATGCTTGTGGAGCTCTGCTCTGGTGAGACTTTGTTTCAAACCCATGGAAACTTGGAACATCTTGCGATGACAGAAAGGAGTTGATGACACTTACTGGGAGCTTGTAATAAAAGATATCCAAGATGCACGCGAATTATTTGAGCCCATTTATGATGCAATTGGAGGAGAAGATGGTTATGTTTCTGTTGAAGTCTCGCTCAGACTCGCACTTAAGACCGGAGGGACTGTTGAGGCTGCTAAGTGGTTGCACAAAAGAGTCAATCGCCACAATGTCTACATTAAGATTCCAATAACAACATAATGCATTCCATCTATAAAGCAAGTTATTTCACTTGGTATCAGTGTTAATGTTACCCATATATTCTCACATCCACGATATGAAGATGTGATTGATGCATACAGGGAAGGTCTGGAATCTGTTAAGCGTGATGATCTTTAAAAATCACGAGTGTTGCTTTTTTTTTTGTAAGTCCTGTTGACACACTCGTAGACAAAAGCTTGAAAAGATTGGAAGTGATGACGCACTTGCTCTAAGAGGGAAGGCTGCCACAACATAAGCTATTCTTGCATACAAACTATATCAGGAAAAGTTCTCTGGCCTTCAATGGGAAGCTCTTGAAAAAAAGGATCAAGAAAGCAAAGATTATTGTGGGCCTCAATTAGTGTTAAAAATCCATCATATCCAGATACGCTAATCCTCTGATTGACCCTGAAAATATCACAACAATGCCAGATCAGGCACTCTAGACATTCATGGACCATACACAATAAATTTACAGTTTACAAAGACAATGCTAGTAGATTCAACAAGCTGAAAAAGGCGTGGCAAATGATGGCTGTCCAAAAGAGGGCGGATCATGGAATTTAACTATCGTTTTATTTAAATCGAATGGATAAATTGGATGTGCCATTTCACATAATTAAGTTGAAAGGAGTATACTTATTTTAAATAGAATGGATAAATTGGATGTGCCATTTCACATAATTAAGTTGAAAGGCGTATACCTATTGGAGATGGGCACAATTAATCACCTTTTAATCTCAAAATTCTAATCTGATGGCTAACAATTGAAGATGCTGGCATATTCTTAGTCGTCCTCTCAAATCAATGAATGTGATTTACTCTTCATAACTTCCTTGTATTTTTGAATGCATCAGTTAACCTGTTTACTTTTTAACATTTACCTAATCATATTAAGAAATTATTGTACTACTATATAATTGTCAGTTTAACTAATTAACCTTTGGAATTACCACATTTGAAATTAACTTTTAGATTTCCTCAACTCTATGTGCGTTTCAGCTGTCCGTGCGTTTTAACTGTTCGGGAGGAAGCATCGCCTTTCGGCATTCACCAGCCACTTTGCGGCTGTGCTAGTAAATATATAAGTGAACATAAGGAAATCGAGCCTTTAGAGGATTTGATCCATGGTTCAACTCTTCAACGAACAAAAAAACAACACGTGGACAAGGAAATTCTCTTAACTAATATTTTGTTTCTTTTAAATAAAATTAGTTCTTTCTCGTGTGGGATTAGATTCATTAGCCTCAAAACTGCCAAAACTACCAGGTAAGGGTCCATCAAATGATATAAAGGAAAATGCCCAGCAATAGAGAGGGATTTTTTTTTTTTTCTCTGAAAAAATAATTTTAGAAGAACATTTAGAGAAATAAAATTCTGAGAGAGAACTTTGGCAGAAAATTCAGAGAGAGGCATGCTTAGAGTGCCGTGAGGACTATTTTATTTCATTCTTCTCTTATATATTCAACAGGTATTGACGAAATCGTTGACAACATGGAGTCTTGCGAAGCAACGATAAGATTAAAGTGAGGATGAGCTTGCTGGCCTTCATAAGGTGAAAGTTTACTTGTTAGTTTGCTGTATTCAAGCTCGATTTTATTCGATGCTAATTGGTTTCTCATGCAGATTTTCTCCTTGTGATTCGCCTTCATTGCTCCATTCCACTTCTGGCTCAACTTTCTTTTTTTCTTTTCGCTCTTGATATTTCTATTATAACATTGTTCTAGAGGGGCTAAAGATAATATACCTGGCCCTAGTCTACGTAGAGACTTGTAGGTTTCAAAAATTCAGGAGTTTGTATGGGAAGTATTTTAAATGAAAATCAATTTCTTTTTCACTATTAAACTATCTCTTTGTTATTTCTTTAAAATCCCCAGTTTTCCTAATCTTTATTAATTTAACACTTTAAATTCAAAATGTAAAAAATTATATAAATTCAAAAGAACATAATGCACTATGGTTAATGGGTGTATATATATTTCTTTCTTTTAGTTATTTTTAAGATATAAGGTTTTGTTATTTTTACTTTTGTAATTAATTTTGTTGTAATTAAAAGAATGTTAAAGTAACAATCATTTACACTACTTTTTCAATTAATGTTTTATATTTATTTTGTTGGTAGTTATTAAATCAAATTTTGTTTATTTAATTAATCCTTTAGGAATTAACCTTTTTCAACTTTTGTTAAGTTTTAATTTTTGCTAAACAAATACAAACCAAATGTTTTTTTTATTTTTTATTTGCATTTATTTTATTAGATTTAAATTTTGTTATTTCAAATGTATAAATTCCACATAGAAGTAATAAATTATAAAATCACATAAAAATTAAATATTGTTAAAAAGTAAAATCACAAGGTAAAGGAATTCACTCTTGGACTGTAGGTTAGGGGAAAATTTTGCCTGGAGTTCAATGCACATTCTTGTCTGGGGCTTTAAGCCTAGGGTAATATTCCCACTTCTTGTCGCCTAGCCCCGCGGGAGGTTGAAAATGTTGGTGTTGGAGACTCTCTAGTCCCTCGACGTCAACATATTTTTGGCGACCATACCAGGGACAACCGTTCAATGGTTCGTTCCTAGTTTTGTTTTAATTCTTTCAATTTTACTTTTATTTTTCCTAGACCTCAATGTCTCAACTGATTGGGAGCCTGTTTGGTGGTTGTAACCCTGTGGTTTCAGCTACTAACTCTGGGAAAGTCATTCGCAAGTATGAGATTTTTGAGTTTGAATAAGACCTAAATAATTCCCCTTGGTTTGCGCCCACTCCTTTGAAGTTCGCTCATCCGGTTAATCCTTTACCTCACAAATTCAAGAATCATTTGCCTCTATTTAATGGCAATGGAACTGTTATAGTGGTTGAACATCTTCGCACATTTTCAAATGCTTGCGCCATTCTGGGATTAAATAATAACGATAGTTGCATGATTTTGTTCATGAATTCGCTTCAGGGTGATGCCGCCTCTTTATTTGCCAACCTTCCTAATGGATGCATCTCTATCTGGTTTGAACTTTCTTACTGGTTTACTTTTACCTTTGGGCATTTAGATAGTCCTTACGAGCATCTTAAGAGGTTTAACCAATTACACATGAAGGATAATGAGAGCATTCTTACTTTTAATCTTCAGTTTATCAAGTTATACAATTTAATTCCTACTCCCATTCGCCCTACCAACTTGGCTGCCCTATTGTATTACTACGAAATTCTACCTCCTCTTTACTGATGGCGGTTGGAATAAAAGAATGTTCAAAACCTAGAGCTAGCCCTATCCACTTGCCTCAACTTCGAAGAGAAAATCCATAGAAAAGGTTACTCCTTTGGCGTTTATGATTCACACAAGGATTTGTCTTATTTAATCCACATCATTAAGAGTTTGCAAGATCTCATGTTCTTTCTTGAGTCTCAATATTCAAATCATACTGGGAGTATATCTTGGGAACCCTCTTCCCCAAGGCCTAATTATAATGAATCTACTACTTGTGGTCAAGAGCTTGGATGTGAAGAGGATTATGATTATATCATGATGCTTGATGATCAATCCAACTCTCACATCTCAAACATCACCCTTCTTAAGCCTCATGAAAAAACTCAATCCCAAAGTCATATTTCATCTTGAGCCTTTTATCCTCATGCATGCGATGGTGAATTTGATTATACAGATAAATAAAACCTAGGCTGATCATGTCAAACCAATTTATGATACATTTGTATTCGATGATGATGCTAATGAGTGGTCAAATGATGTAGAACAACATGACTTTAATGATGCATGTGAGGAATCCTCTTTCAAAGATATCCGTGAATTCAATCGAGATCTTATTAAATTGTATAAAATTTTCGCTAATCCTTTGCTTCAATCAAAAGAGGTTAAAGAACTTGACACCATCGAGCATGTCCCTCCTAGGTGCACTTTTGATTTCGATGATAGTGAATATTGTAGGGACATTCCTATGTTTTTAAATCCATGTTATGAATCTTCTTTGCATCATGACGACCTTGTTCTTGATAGAAAGGTCCATAAAGATGATACTAATTTGTTTTCTGAATTCATTGATCATCCATTTAATGTACAAACCCTAAATTTTAAATCTGATTCAATTGATATTTTCAGTATTAAATGTAAAGCATATGTTGGTTGGCATGTCTTGGAGGTGGGTGATCACTTCTTTTGGGTATTGATTAATCATTTCTCCGCACCATACACTTTTGTTGTTTGTTCCTCCACGTACAAATTTGTCAAACTCATAAGACCTGCATGCAAAGCATGCGACACATTCCTTTACGCTAAATTTCATCTGACCCGAGTCCAAGCTAATGGTTTTCTTTCCTCTTTACATAAATAAAAAAAATAAAAATAAAAAAAATAATAATAATGATAAAATTTACGGGAAGGGATACATTAGTTTTGGGTTGATTTCACAATTACTCAGTTTATTTTCTAGCTTGTATTTCTTTCGATTTCTTTTTCTTTTGCCCTTTTTATGGTTAGAAGTGATGGAGCAATCATTGGTGATATTAAAAGACAACCTATCTGTATATTTTTAACTGATTGACCAAATGTGTTTTGGTGGACAACAGACTTGTAGGTGAACCAAGTTTCCTTCCTTTGTCATAATCCCTTGCTTGTCTACCATGTGCTTGCTATGCGAGACATCCTTGCTCGTCACAGACGTCAGTCCTATCCACATATTCCTTCTTTCCCTTTCTCCGTCCCCTTCATTTTGAGATGCCTCCAACATACATGTTGTGGATGCTTAGTGTTAAACTTGGGTCTTTCTCTCAATGCACATCCACAATAGTTTTCTAGCCTTGTAATCATCTTGTCAAGATTCAAAGAGTTTTCCCTTCAGGTTATACAACAGGACCAAACCCCCTCATACTTACCACTTTCAATGAGTTATTCTGCGAAGTCCCGATCTATGAATCCATTGACCTCCATCGTGTCTTCCCCTATTGTATAAATTGGTCCACCCAACCCTATCAGCCTCTTCTTGTTCCACATCGAGTCAAACCCAATCCTGTCATTACCCTCCCTTCCCCTTTCTTGCAGATAACAATGATCGTAAGTTATTATTTAAATCTTGCATGCCACTGTAAGCGACGTGCATTTGTTGGTTGAAAATTGTTGATGATGATTTTTTTCAACAATACTTAGCCGGAAAAGCATTGCTAGGCTCCCCATCTCATTTCGCAATTGCTTGCGCAAGGTCTTGTGTGCTCATGCTAAGTTGCTGCTACACATTTAAAGAAGATGTCGTTAAGAATATTTTTAATTATAATGAAAATGGTCGGTGATTAATTTTGAAGTTACACATGATACGGTAATTAGTAAAGTTGTTGAAGTTCTAGAACAATCACAAAAATGGCCCTCTTGTTTACTTCCCACATATTATTTTGCTTCCATATATGGTTGGCCCCTTTTATCGTACATATCAACACACCACATTTTAACCTTTCAAATATTTTCCTTTTACCATGCCTTAAAATTTGACCTACGCCAAAAACAAAGTTATAATTATCATATCATTGTTTGCCATTTTCTTTTCACTTGATAAAAAAGGGGAAAAGTAAACCAATTATCCAAATTCTTTATCCTACAACAAAGACACATAAGACTCTTTAAGTTTCATGAACACATGTCCTATCCCTTTCAAATATTTAATTATAACTTAAAGGTAATACCAACTTGCCTTTTGGTTATGAATTTAATATTGTTCCATGCTCAAAGCAGAAATATGTTATATTACCATGATCTTTTCCCTTTGTATACCTTATCCCACTTGGAGGCTTTATATAAGAGTAGTGTAAAGAATGTGAACCAGCCGACAGGCAAAAGGATAAAATTTGTTTCAAATGGCAAGAGATGATAACTCATCAATTTTTGGCATTCTTATGATGTAAAACAAAACAAATAAGATTTGCGCCGAGGATCAAGAACCAAGAATATCACTGAGTCTGAGTTTGGTTGCATTAGAAGAACTAGCAGAATTCTCTACTGGAACAATTTGGCCATATGTTTGTATAGCATGTTTAGGAATTTGGCCATATGTTTTTATAGCATGTTTAGGATAAATTTTGACTGGATACAGTATTGGTGTAGTTAATATAGCATTCGGGTATCTTGCAAAAGATCCTGGCTTTGCAGAAGACATACATTTACAAGCGTGAGTACTCAGCGCAAACAATTCTAGGAGACACAATTGGATCATTTTCTGTCATGTATTGATGGAGAAACATAGTAGAAGAAGGACATTTCAGCTTGATGCTCTTCGTGACTTGGATGATGCTCTCACATGATACATCTTTTTGCATCTTTCCTTGCAGACAAGATGCATGACACTCCTGCTGAGCGTGTTCAAAACTGTCGAAGATTAAGTCTGGAGTGGCAGGCCTACGTTCTAGAATAAATTTTTTACGTACGACATTTGTGTCTATGAAGGAAAGTTACTACCAAGCAGAAGTTGATATGCTTCGTAAAGTTGGAAAATATGACAGAAATGGCACGCGTTGTGTGAAGATGCGCGAATGGTTTGACTATAGGAATCACACTTGCATAGTCTTTGAGAAGCTTGGCCCAAGCTTATATGAACAATTATAATCCATTTCCCATTGATCTTGTACGGGAGGTTGGAAGGAAACTGTTGGAATCTGTAGCATATATGCATGAGTGGAAACTCGTTCACACGGATTTAAAGCTTGAAAATATTTTTTTTTCTTTGGGCTGTGTGAAGGCTCCAGATTGCAAGGGTGTGAAGGGATCTCCATATGACTTTAAAATATTTCCAAAGTCGAGTGCAATAAAGTTAATTGATTTTGGAAGAACCACAACACACCTCAGCGATCTCTACAAAGCATTATCGAGTTCCCGAAGTTATTTTGGGTTTTGGATGGAACTACCCTTGTGATATTTCAAGTGTAGGGTGCATGGTTGTGGAGCTCTGCTGGGGTGATACTTTGTTTGAAACCCATGGAAACTTGGAACATCTCACATGACAGAAAGGAGTTGAGGACAACTGCTGGGAGCTTGTAATAAAAGATATCCAAGATGCATGCAAATTATTTGAGCCCATTTATGATGCAACTGGAGAAGCAGATGGTTATGTTTCTGTTGAAGTCTCGCCTAGACTCGCACTTAAGACATGAGGGACTGTTGAGGCTGCTAAGTGGTTGCACAAAAGAGTCAATCACCGCAATGTCTACATTAAGATTCCAACAACAACAAAATGCATTCCATCTATAAAGCAAGTTATTTCACTTGGTATCAGTGTCAATGTTACCCTTATATTCTCACTTCCACGATATAAATCTGTGATTGATGCATACATGGAAGGTCTAGAATCTGTTAAGGGTGATGATCTTTCAAAAATCACGAGTGTTGCTTCCTTTTTTGTAAGTCGTGTTGACACACTTGTAGACAAAAGCTTGAAAAGTTTGGAACTGATGATGCACTTGCTCTAAGAGGGAAGGCTGCCACAACACAAACTGTTCTTGCATACAAACTATATCAGGAAAAGTTCTCTGGCCCTCGATGGGAAGCTCTTGACAAAAAAGGGGAAAGAAAGCAAAGAGTATTGTGGGCCTCAATTAGTGTTAAAAATCCAGCATATCCAGATACGCTAATCCTCTGATTGACCCTGACAATGTCACAACAATGCCATATCAGGCACTCCAGGCATTCATGGACCATACACATAAATTTACAGTTTACAAAGACAATGTTAGTAGATTCAACAAGCTGAAAAAGGCGTGGCCAATGATGGCTGTCCAAAAGAGGGCGGATCATGGAATTTAACTATCGTTTTATTTTAAATCGAATGGATAAATTGGATGTGGCATTTTACATAATAAAAATATAAGTGAACATAAGGAGATTGCGCCTTTAGAGGATTTGATCCATGGTTCAACTCTTCAACGAACAAAAAACAACAAGTGGACAAGGAAATTCTCTTAACAAATATTAATATTTTGTTTCTTTTAAATAAAAACAGTTTTGTCCCATGTGGGATTAGATTTGTTAGCCTCAAAACTGCCAGAACTACCAGGGAACGGTCCATCAAATGATATAAAGGAATCAACGCCCAACAATAGAGAGGGATTTTTTTTCTTCTGAAGAAGATAATTTTAGGAGAAAATTTAGAGAAATAAAATTTTGAGAGAGAACTTTGGAAGAAACTTCAGAGAGAGGTATGCTTGGAGTGCTGTGAGAACTGCTTTATTTCATTCTTTTCTTACATATTCAACATGGTTTGACGGAATCGTTGGCAGCAGGGGGTCTTGCGAAGCAGCGTTAAGGATATTGTGAGGATGAATTTGCTGGCCTTCATAAGGTGAATGTTTAATTGTTAGTTTGCTGTATTCAAGCTCGATTTTATTCGACGCTAATCGGTTTCTTATCTCTGAAACTATCTCTTTGTTATTTCTTTAAAATCCCGAGTTTTCCTCATCTTTATTAATTTAACACTTTAAATTCAAAATGTAAAAATTATATAAATTCAAAAGAACATAATGCACTATAGTTACTGGGTGTATGGGTGTATATATATTTCTTTCTTTTAGTTATTTTTAAGGTATAAACTTGTGTTATTTTTACCATTGTAATTAATTTTGTTGTAATTAAAAGAATGTTAAAGTAACAATCTTTTACACTACTTTTTCAATTAATGTTTTATATTTATTTTGTTGGTAATTATTAAATCAACTTTTGTTTATTTAATTAATCATTTAGGAATTAACCTTTTCCAACTTTTGTTAAATTTTTTTTGCTAAACAAATACAAACAAAATGTTTTTTTATTTTATTATTATTTGCATTTACTTTATTAGATTTAAATTTTATTATTTCAAATGTACAAATTCCACATAGAAGTAATAAATTATAAAATAAAATAAAAATTAAATATTGTTAAAAAGTAAAATTAGAAGGCAAAGGAATTCACACTTGGACTGTAGGTTAGGGGAAAAATTGGCTTGGAGTTCAATGCACATTCTTGTCTGGGGATTTAAGCCTAGGGTGATATTCCCGCTTCTTCTCGCCTATCCCCACGGGAGGTTGGGAATGTTAGTGTTGGGGACTCTCTAGTCCCTCGACGTCACCACAAATGTGCCTCGTAAATATCTCAACACATGCTTCGCTGCTATCTAATGTGTCTGTCTCTGCTGAATCATAAACTAGTTGAGTACATTCACTGCATAGCATATATCAGGTCTAGTGTTAACCAAATACATCAATGATCCAATCAACTATTTGTAAAGATGTGGATCAATCTCTCCTGAATTAGAAGAAGCCTTATTCATTTTCTTCAAATTCATCACCATCGGTGTAGGCATGGATTTGTAGTCTATCATCTCGAATTTCTTCAATATCTCAACTATATATTTTCCTTGACTCAGGAAAATTTCATCAGTCCTCTACCACACTTATAGTCCCAAGAAGTAGTGCATCATACCAAGGTCCTTCATCTCGAATTCAGAATCCAATGCATGCTTGCATTCAACAATGAGCCTTTCTGAACCAATGAGGAATAAGTCATCAACATATAGGACCAAAATCAGGCACTCGTCACCAACAATGTGATATTATAGGTTAGGATCAATAACACTCTTGCTGAAGCCAAAAATCATCAAGTATCTATCAATCTTCCCATACCAAGCATGAGGTGCCTGCTTTAGTCCAAACATGGATTTCTTCAACCTACACACATGAGACTCCTTCTCATGTATCGTGAATCCATCTGGCTGCTTGATGTAAACTTATTCCTCAATCTCACCATTGAGAAATGATGTCTTTACATCCATCTGAGGTAGTTTCCAACCCATGGATGCAACTAGGTAAATAATCGTACGAATGGAAGTGTATCGGGCAATGGGAGCAAATGTCTCCTCACAATCTATTCCCTCCACCTGAGAGAATCCTCTGGCCACAAATCTAGCTTTGTACTTCTTGACACTTCCATCAACTGCATGTTTGATCTTATAGATCCACTTGGAAATCACTACAGACTTCCCTTCTGGTCTAGAAACAATATCCCACTCATCATTCTTCATGATGGACTGATACTCTTCGGTCATGGAATCTTGCCAAACGTGCTAACCTGCTGTGTCTCCATGACAAAAAGGCTTAGTATCAATGATGTGGCTGATAGATGAAACAGAGCTTGAAAATCTCCGTGGTCTCTTGCTCTCTTAGAATGTACCACGAGGAGTTGGATGTCCCTCTACATCCTGCAAAGTCTTTAGAGCCCATGTAGGCCTTTTCTGGCCTACTTCAATGTCTCTGGGAACATCAACTAGAGCTAAGAGATCAACTGGATCAACAGTATCTGTAACTGTCTTCCTCTGAACTGCTGAAGGGGGAGAAGATACTGCCTCTTCTTTTTTCTAACCGTCAATCTCCATCTAAGATTCTCTGGATCTTCAAATGGATATATCTTCCTCAAAGGTGACATCTCTGCTAACCTTGATTTGTCTTTGACCAAGGATGTATATCCTGTATGCCTTCGAAGATTCACTGTACCCCACAAATGTACCCCTTCTGCCTGAAGGGTCTAGCTTCGTCCTCTTCTCCTTGGGTACATGAAATTATACTGGACACCGAAATATCCTGAAGTGTCCAACCTCAGGCTTCACTCCGGTGAAATATTCTTCGAGAGTTATATTCTTCAGAACCTGATGAGGACTCCTATTCTGAACATACACAATTTTCATCGATGCCTCTGTCCACATAATCATAGGTAGATTCTGATCATGTATCATTACTTTGGTTGCCTCGATGATGGATATGTTCTTCCTCTTTGCAACCCCATTCTGCTGAGGGTTATAATGAACAATGTAATCCCTCTTTATCCCTGTCTCAATACAAAAATCACTGAAATCCATGGAGGTGTACTCTCCTCCATTATCTAATCTCAACATTTTGATCCTCCTCCCGGTCAAGTTCTCAACTTGAGCTTCAAACTCTTGAAATATCAAAAGGACTCCATCCTTGGTATTCAAGAAGTAAATCCATGTTTTACGAGAGTGATCATCGATGAATATCACATAGTACAAATATCCGTTCAAGGAAGCAACAATCATGGGTCCACAAACATCTGTATGTATCAAGTCCAAGACCCCCTTGGATCTATTGTCACTTCTCAAAAAGGACCCCTTGAAATTCTTTCCAAGAGCACAACCTGTGAAAACACCATCATGCTCAATATGTATCTTTGGATGTCTTGTCACCATCTGCCCTAGAGCAAGAAGGGATTTATAATGTAAATGAGCAAGTCTTCTATGCCATAGCTCGCACAAGCTGATAGTATCATGTAACAGGGCCTGGATTGGTCGGACAATCAATCTGTACAAACTATTTTCTCGAACACCAATCACCCGAGCATAATCCATGTGTGATTTCTTGTGCCATGTAAGAAATTTTTCTTCAGAGAAAGTAAAATTTAAGCCTTTATCCTCTAAGTCAAAAACATATACAAGGTTCCTCTTCATCCCAGGTACATATAGTACCTCACTTAATTCAAGTGGTATGTCAGAATCTAGTTGGAAGGTAGCAGTTCCAACTGCTTTCATAGTATATCTGGAATTACCACCAAGTACAACATGCAGACGAGAGTCTTTCTCTACAAGGTCTGTAAGATGTTCTTTATATCCAGTCATGTGCCTGGAGGTACCACTGTTAATCAACCAAATATCACTATTAGTAGGAATTGTACCTAAGAGTGATGATATGAAGAAGAATGCTTTATATTTTATGTCTTCATCTCTCTGATGTGGTTCTAGATCAACATCGGCAGTGCATGCATGTTGTATTCCTTTCTTCCTAGTAGGACAATTTCTCGCAATGTGTCCATACTTGTCAGATCTGAAACATTGAATCCTTGAAATGTATTTTCTATGTTCGTGACCTAGAGCTGTTGAAGTTTTCTTGTCTTTTAATGATTTGCCAAAAATTCTTCTATTTCTTTTTCCTCTCTTTGTATGAGAAGCAAGAGCTTGATTGTCATCATGATGGGAGTCTTGCACTCCTCTGGATATAAGTCTGGTTTCCTCCTGAGTGCAGTCTGTCCATAGATGATCAAACTCAAGTAAATATTCTCTTCCACTGATACTTTGAAGGAATGATCCCGAATGTATTGGAAGAGCATTGAGAGTAGTCATGACAAGTTCTCTGTCTATTAAGGTTTCTCCAATGGCACCTAACTGAGCTATGATCTCTGAAATATTCATGAAGAAGGTAACAATGGTATCAACTTTCGTTATCTTGATATTTTGAAGTTGGTGTTTCAATGTAAGAGCTTTGTTTGTGTTGTTTCTCTCAAACATCTTCTTCAATGCATCATACATTTCATAAGCTGTCTTCAAGGTAGATATGCGAGGTAATAGATGATCTCTTACTGAATAGATGATTATCTTTCTTGTTGTGACATCGTCTGCCTTCCATTCAACCTTCTCTTCATCGGTTGCTGTTGCTAGTAGAGTCTTTTCTATCAATCTCAATAGGTCATCCTCTTCTAGAGTGATGTGTAATCTTGACTTCCAGGAGCTGAAGTTGCTTGATCCATCAAGCCTATCTTCCACCAAAGTTTTGTTCCTCATGGCTTGCATAATATTCACAAACCCTAATGGCTAGGCTAGAAACCCTAGCGTTTTTCAAGATGAGGTCTCTGAGGGATTTATTGGACTTATGACTTCCAACAAGAAACCCTAGAGAGTCAAAGGAACCTCAGTAAGCTGCAAAAATACTCCAACAAGCTGCATAAACTCTAAAATTGAAATTCTGCAGAAACCCTAGAAACCTTAGGGCCAAAAATAAAATTTTCTCTGATTTGCAATCTGAGAGTTTCAGGAGGTGCACTGAAGGAGGCCATACTTGCCTATGAAAAAATTTGGCCCAACTTTCAAGTGGAAGGTGCTAGAACTAGCTTGACAAGAAAAATGGAGGGGGCCGTTTTTCCAGTTGCAGCAAGAAGGTGACGACTAGCTCTTCAATGGCTCTTCATGAACTATGCTATGAAACCATGTTGAATTTTTGATACTTATCTCATGCACACGTATTTTATTTCAATTTAGCATGTACTTGAACCATAAACAATGCAACAATACCATATACAATAGCTACAATAACCAAGATCAGAAGAAGAATAACCATGCACAAGAAAAAAAGAGTTTATGTTTGGAAAAACCTTCTCAATGAAGGGAAAAACCCAACAATCCTTTGCTATAGAGTCAAGAATATATCCCCCACACCATAATCCCTAGAGCACACAAGAGGGTGCTTCTATGACCTTGAAACTTGTGCCTAAGAGAAGTGCACACTTCAGCCGTACAAGTAGCTTGAGAGAATGTTACAATGAAGTGTGTGTGAGTGTGATCCACATTGGGGATCTACTCTCTTAATAATAAAATACCTAACACAACAATAGGTGTGTCTATTGGCACAATAGGTCCGACTTCTATAACTCAATGATATAATTAATCTTTACAAAAATATTATTTATCTTTACAAAAATATTAATTATCTTTACATGGTAGGGCTGACTTGTACCCTTTACACAATTAGGGTTACACAATAAATCTTACTCTTAGACAATATAGCAAGGATATCTCACATCCTTTAGTGCTCAGCCACTAGGGACACATCCACCTGTGCTCAGCCACATGGAAGTCACTCTCAACAGATCAACTCAACGAAGTCCATAGGAGTACCATATGGAGCGCCATCTCAAGTCGACTCAAGTAAGTCCATAGGAGTCTGACAAGAGACCATCTCAAGTTGTCTCAACTTAGCCCAGAGGAGCACAATAAGAGACCACACATCATCTCAACTCAGTCCAGAGGAGTATGACACACCCATCACATGGGATCTCTCACAGATTGTCTCAACTCAGTCCAGAGGAGAACGACCTAGAGAATGTCTCATGAAGCTGCAATCATCAACAAGATCTATGCTTGAGAAAAACATTGTGGCCTTGTGATAGTTTTTAGGTTGCTGATTCGTTTTCTAACAGTGTGTTTCAAGAGTTGTAATATGACTATCCTCAGTCTTAGATACTAACTTCATTCTATGGAAGTGTTAGATGTAGATGATTTTGGAGGAGCATGAGCTTTAGCATCTTATGGAGGAGAATGTTCCACTTCATATAGATGGTGTTTAGAATATAACATGAAGACTTGCAAGGAAAAGTAATCATCCTCAACTCGGTGAAGGATCATCAAATATCTCACATCATCAAAAAGAAGACCAGTAAGGAGATGTATGATTCTCTAGTCACTCTATATTAGAGTGGGAACATCAATTGAAATATGCTTATGGGGAATAAGTTTAGAGTCACAAAAATGAGCAAGATAGACATTGTAGCTAGTTATTTGATGAAGACTATCGAACTCCATGATCAACTTGCTGTTGTTGGAGAAGAGGTCAAGAGTGAAGAGATAGTACCCATAGCCTTGATTGATTTTTCATCTTCTTAGTAGTGTGGGGTGTCTGTGATTGAGATAATCTTCCCACATTTGAGGAGTTATGGGATGATTTTGTATAGGAGGAGATGATATTGGAGACAGATGTAGAAATAGAAGAGGAAGAATCTAGCTCTTATCAATAGGATGAAGATAGACACTAAAAAATGACTCAAGATGATTTAGGTTCCTTAAATTATAAAGACTTAAGAAATATCAAGTGTTTCAAGTGTTATAAATTTGGAAACCATGTTTCTCAGTGTCCCAAAAAGAAGGGGAAGGGAAAACAATAGCCGCATAAGCAATTTGTAGGGAGTCCATAAGCCTATGCTAGAGTGGGATGATCTTACATCTTCGTTGGATACAACCTTCTCCATGGTCTCATGCCTTTCATTTAAAATCATCTGGTGTTGGATGGTATGTGGGAAATGGGGCATCTAAACATACAACCTTCAACAAGAAGGATTTTAGTAGACTTCAGGGGCATGGGGTAGACAAATAGGTAGAGCTTGATGATGATTCCGTGTATCTAGTAGCAAGGGTGAGATCCATTTCATTTTGTATGCCCTCAGGGCTTGGTGTTGTTTTATATGTTCTTGGTTTGACTAAGAATCTACTTTCAATTTCAATTATGATAGATCTAGGACGTGTTGTTGAGTTTGATGATAAAAAATTCATCATTCAAAGGAGATGCATGGATTTTGGTCAAGTTTTGGCTAGAGGTGTTTGGGAGGGTGGTTTGTACAGGTTGTCGGCCGATCCAATGAGAATCCTAGTGCATGACATTTAAAAGTTATGTGAACTTTGGCACAAGAGGCTAGACCACTTGCACTTTGGAACATTTCCTATCTTGAAGGACATGGTGCATGGATAATTGGACTTCAATATTGAGAAGATAGGAGTGTGCAAGGTCTGTGCACTCGACAAACATGCTAAGACTGCATTTCCAAGTAGTGAGTCATTGTTATGTGGACCCATGACTTTAATGTCACTATTAGGTTGCATTTATTATGTTTCATTTATTGATGATTCTTCATAGAGGACTTGTATTTACTTCATGACCAAGGATGATGTATTCATGAAACTTCAAGAGTTTAAAGCTCTTATAAAAATCAAATAGATAAGAAGAGTAAATTATTGAGATTAGATAATTGAGGAGAGTACACCTCCAATGAGTTTGACACTTTTTGTAGGGAAGCAAGGACAAGAGCACGTTGATAGTGCCTTACAACACATAATAGAATGGGTTTTCCCCACAATAGAATGGGTTTGCATAGAGGAAGAACAATCCATAATATAAATATACGAGGTAATGATCCATGATTTAGATCTGCCTAGTTGTCTTTGGGTAGAATCATGTTGCACAATAATCAACATTTTGAAAAGGTGTCCCAGATATTAAAGGACAAGAGACCAAAAGAAGTTTTTTTCTGGTGAGAAACCACAAGTATCACATTTTCATGTTTTCAATTTCCCTGTACATGTTCATATTCTCGAGGAGAAAATAATTAAGTTGGAACCTTTTAGTTTGAAGGGTATTATTATGGGATACAACAAGAATTATAAGGATTATAAGGTCTACATTGACTCAATGGAAGATAGGTGTATGTCTAGATGTCAAGTTTGACAAGGGTGCATGGTCCTTCAAGTTTCAGGAGCCTCCAATGAAGATAGAGGAGGTAGAGAAGATTTCTACCCCAAACACAAATCCACAAATTATATATAGATTGGTGTAGATTGATTAGATTCTAACATAGTTACAAAGACTACCTTTCCTTCTAGTTTAATTAGGAGGCACAAATGGTTTACCTGTATAGTAAGCGAGTCATAGAAGCAAGTAGGATCGCCTAAGACTTATTTTCTAGGAGATAGTGCCAAGACTAGTGGGATTAGGGAAGTCAGTGATTGATTCCAGGTTATCGTACAACGCAAAATATTCCACTGATGACAATATTGGGAAGTATATGGATATGTTCACTGGAAGAAGATTTTTCTAGAAAGGACTAGATTGAGGAGATTTTTTCTCCAGTGGCTAGGTATACTTCCATCAAAGCCATTATGTCTTTTAGCATTAGTATTTGAATGGTCTTTATATCAGATGGATGTTAAGACAACTTTTCTTAATTGTTTGATTTAATAAGTATACATTAACCAATTGAGAGGTTTTAAGGTGCATGGGATGGATACCCATGTGTGTAGGGTGAAGAATGCCCTTGGTGAAAGTAGGCACCACATGCTTGGTACTCATATATTTATGAGTACATGTATAGTTTGGGCTTCACTAGGACTTTTGAAAATCCTAAGTTGTAGTATATGCTTGATAAATTTGATGTTCAGATCTTAATGTTGTATGTAGATGACCTAATCTTGGCTATTAATTAAAAAATCTCATAGCATGACGCATGAAGAAACTGGCAAGTGAAATTGACATAAAGGACATAAGCTTGATGCATTATTTTCCGGGTAAAGAGGTTTGGCAAGGTTCAAGGGAATTCTTCCTTGGGTAGGGGAAGAATGCAATAGATATGGATTGTAAACCTCTAATCACTTGTATGGTTCCGAATTTGAATTTATCTGTTGACTTAGATTTAGATTTGGTAGATCCTTATTTATACATGGAATTGATTGGTTCCCTTATGTATCTAGTGAATACCAAGCTTGATATTTGTTTTGTAATGAGAATATTGAGCCAGTTCATGATTGAGCCTTGGTAGATTAATTGGAGGGCTGCAAAACATGTCCTTAAATACTTGAAGGGTACAATTCACTATGGTTTGAGATATGAGAGACATGGTGATTTATTGTTGCATGGATTTTTTGATTTTAATTGGGCAAGAGATGTAGGTCTTACGAAGAGTATTTCATGGTGCTTTAGTGTGGGTTCAAGAGTCACATCCTCATTTCACAGGGAGAAATTATCAATCATACTTATTTCAATATAGATAGAGTACATGGTATCAAACATGACTAGTTGTGAGGTTATCTATCTTCACAAATTGATAACATAGTTCATTGATAATATGTTGGATCCCACAATTGTTCATTGTAATGCTTAGAGTTGAATCAAGTTCTATGAGAATCCATTGCTTCATGATTGTTCCAAGCACATCGATGTCAAATAACATTTCATCAGAGATAGAGTTTAGAAGAGAGCATTAAGCCTGGAGTATGCTCCTTCAGAGTTACATGTTGTAGACATTCTGACAAAGTCCCTATCAGAGAGAAAGGGCTTGATGGAGAACACTTTCCTTGCAAACAAGGAGTGTTAGTTTTTTTTATTACATGTGTTGCTCAGTGAGTGCCTCCCACAAAAGTAATGAAAAACTAACATGGGGTTTTATTGGTAGTTTAATTAGTTTTGAATAATATATTAAATATTAAAACATTGGCATAAAATATTAGATGAGATCAAATTCCTTGTTTAACATCAAGGTCATTATTTACATTATGGTAAGGGAGATAGAATTTATCAAAGAATTTGTTTTTTCCTTAAATGATATCTAACTGTAATAAACTATAATAGAGCTCATAGGTTGCCATAGTTTTATTTAAATATTGAAAATAATTTGATCAATAATATACAAAAGGTCGCATGCTAGGATAAGTAGTGTTATAATTCATCTAAAAAATCAATATTTTTAAAATATTGATGAAATTTACTTGCCAAAGCTTTAAACGACCAGAAACTGATACTAATATCTTAATGAATGGCTTATTTTACTTGGGGGATGATATCCTTTGTTCTAGAAAATACTTTAGACTATGATTGTTGGTCTTGATATGGACATACCTCCTTGTGAGATATGGGTTCCAAGTCTCAAATGCATGAAGGATAGCCATAATATTTTTCTCATTTGTGGATTTACCCTAATTGTGGTCAAACATATTCTTATTGATGAATGCTACGAGACACCCTTTTTGCATCAATTCCAATCCAATACCTTTGCATGAGGCATCATATTCTAAGACAAAATTAATAGTAAATTTTTTCACTACTAATACTGTATTAGTCCACATGTAATCTTTAAAGTTGAGAAGGTCTGCTGAACTGCCTTGCTTTGTAAAAGTGCATTATTTTTTAGTAGTGAAGTTAAGGGAGAAACAAATTTTCCATATTTTTGTACAAACTTCCTTTTTAGAGTCCTACCCTAACCTCCCTACTTTAGGCTACCTAGGAGTTGGTTGATTGTTATATGTGGCCATCCTCTTTGAATAAGTCCCATTGGATAGTAGTTGATATTTATATAATGTATAAGGGTCCAATTTATAATACCCACTAGATAGTTGGTATCAATTAGTAATGGGACCACAAGAAGTTAGGGTTTTTTCTGTTGAAAAGTTATTTAAAGAGATAGAAGACTATGGAATGTTTGTCTTGTGTTGTGTATTTGGAGCTCTCTTCAGTAAAAGGACGTCCCACCTTAAGAGGCAAGTGAACATTGTTTTCCTTCTTCGCCTTCTCATAATACAAGGGTATCCTTTACATATTTCATCTCATTGTCTCTTTTTTCTAGTTATTTTGCAATTATATTCTTTGCATACCTTGTCGTGTTTCAATTTTAAAGGTTATAGAATACTATAAGTGGCATCAGAGCTCTTTCCTGAGCCGACATGCCTCCAAATTTTAGTATATATATTTTTTCAAGCTAGAGAAATATTCCAACATCATTAAATAACATAATGATCTATCATTTAGTGGGTAAAACTATGGTTAGGGACGAATATACGTAGGAAATACAAGTGGAATCATTTTGTTGGAAATCCTTGTAAGCCCTCTTGGTACCTTTTTATTAGTATTGCATCAAACATCACCTGCATAAGGAATCTCACTTCCATAGACGTTAAAATTAATTGGAAGTCCCCTAGGTATACCTAAAACCAATTCTATCTCAACTGATTGGTCATCTTGTTACTATAGTACACCAAGAACAACACTAAGGGAGATCACTCTCTAGTACATGGGTAGTTAGCTCCTATGGATAAGGGCATGGTCGAGCCTCCCTAGTGCCATGATATATTAGGTTACATACTAATGCTGGACCCACAATTATATCTTAGAGATATAACACTTGGCACTCCTTTGTCTCTAAGACCTTGCACCCTAGCTTCTATAGCTAACAAGTGAAATTCCTACATCTTTGCATCTAGAAGAAATTTGGAGATTTTGTCACCACAGTAATAATCAATTGAGTAATACTCCCACAAGAGTAGTACTTAGAAAAAAAATTCCTATCTCAAAATATTCTGGGCATCATGCTAATTGCTTGGATATCCTTCTCAAGTAACCCTTTTATGTGGACCCAAAAGTATAATGATTCAAGGAATATATGAACATAATCCTTTCAAGCCATCAATTGTAGTGAGATAAGTGGAAAATAATAGTTCCACAAAATATTCGATGCTCGTATGGTTAAAACTTGTAACATGGCCAACTTAGAGAACCAAAAACATGCCCAACCCACTTAGCATCAAGATACAAATAACAAGGTTGCTGCCATTGAGGCTACACTTAATGTTATGAATGAAACAATGAAATCACATGGAAATTGCTTGAAATTGTTGGGTTCCCAAGTTAATATCAGTGTACCAGATCTAAACATTGAACTAACCAAGGAGGAATCCCCAACCCAAGAAACACAATCCATGCACACAGTTTTTCAGGATAACCCCCACCCACACTTTCAGGTTCACAATTCATGTCACCATTTTCCAAAGGTGGACATGAAAAAAATTTGATGGGTCTGATCCCTTGAGTTGGGTTAGACAAATTGAACACTATTTATCTCTCCATGGCATTACTAATGACCTACAAAAACTAAAAGTAGGGGTCTTATATTTGGATGTTGAATGTTGGAAGTGGTGGCAATGATATAAGATGGCTTATAAAGGTGAAATTGCTGGGACCCAATTTATGTAAGTGATTTATGCTTCTTTTGAATATGACACTCACCATTTAGGATGCCTGACAAAGTCATGAAAAACCAACACAATTTTCATAAGTTGGCTTAATTTTTCCCTCTATGTTGAGTGATGCTCCCCCTATGAACAATTTGTCCACTCAAAATTGGGAATGATTAACAATTTTCACTCTTGCAATCTAAATTCTAGGAGAAGATATCCCCTCTTGGCCTATTTCATAATTATCTCCAGTGATTCATCCATTAAGATATATAAGGGTGGAGAGAGAGAGAGAGAGAATCCTTTCTAAAATCCTCTTTTGTCTTTGAATAATCCATTCCAATAAGTGCAGTGTAACACAACCGACCCCCTAAATCCTCTTAGGTTGGTGGGATGTCAAGTTTCCACTTCCATTGAGATTCAAGTCTCAAGTTTACACTCTTATTCAACCTTTGTCCCTCGTAGTGTGCATGTGGACTTCTTCTTCTTTGAATTCTGCACTGCGTTCAACTGTGACAAATCCACAGAGTCATCACCCTTTCTCGCTCAAAAATTCCTTGGAAAAATGCATCTACACGGACCAAGGATAAGTTTCCCCGATCAAATGGCTCTGATTCATCCAGTCTGACCATATTGATGGTTTGCAGTGAGTCGAGTTTCCTCCCCATTAGAATGTAGATCACACCTCCCACATTTCATTCTCGATTGAACTTCTCCAACATCTCAATCCTCGATAGATCTAATGGTCTTTGGGTTAGGAAATCAATGGTCCCGATCTACCTGACACCTCAAAGCATGCGATGGATAATCAGGTTAAATCAAGGGCTCTGTTAGCACCCTGTAAATATGCCCGGCTGTCAAAACAGACGACATGGGTAACTGTTTCAACCAGCTTTAGAGTTGAGGCACTAGCCTACTCAACTTAGAGAGAGCTCTCTCGTGTCACTTGATACATCTATGGAAATCGGTGGCCAGAATTGGTTTGTTTTGGGGTTTTAATAAATTTGTTGAAGAGATGAAGATGACCTTTGGGCTATGGGGTCAAGAATGTAGGATGTATTTCCAAATCGTGAAAACAATCAAGAGGAAAAGGCTAAAAGAGGAAGTGACTTTTGAATTTATGCTTGAAAATTTTAGATGGTATCAGAAGAAAAGAAACACACAACTATTATCAAAGAATTATAGTAATGCATTCTGAAATGGTTTAGAAGAGATGAACAAAGTCTAAATCGTCAAGCCGAGAGCATCGAATAATGAATTCTGGACTTTTAGTTTCTCAATTTAGACAGAAGAAAGAAAAATGAAAATACAGAATAATAGGAATCACATACTATGAGAGAAAACGAGACTTATAACACCACCAATTAGAATCTTTTCATAAAAAGTCCCAAAACCTGCCTCTACACCCATGTATTCATTCTAGCCCCAGAGATTTATAAAGTTTTCTTGCATAGAGGGTAGGCTCCTCTTTTCTCCATCATTCTATACTTGTGAGGCCAAGCATATATAGAGGAATTTCATATGGAATTTAAAACGTTTTGACTTCCTCATAATTCTAAAAACAGATACGAGTTACAAAAAAGGAAGAACATTTGTATTATTTAAAGGGACCGTTAGTAATTGGTCTGTCATATCAGGACTCCCTTCTCTTAAGCCGACATCTATCCAAAACTATCTAAAATACACCAAAATTTTACCTGAGGATTCACCTCAGCTTGGCGATTTCCTCCTCCAGGGTACTCCACCAATTGAAAATTTCCCCGACGCTCTCTATCATCTCAGTTTTGGCCTCTGATTTCCTCCTTTTTCTCCTCTTCTTCTTTGTGGATGGGTGGTAGGTGTTGTCTATGTGTTCATTTATGACAAGATCCCTTATAACGAGGTTTAATGTTACTCCCGACTCTGTCTCAGTTTCAGGTTCGGTATGAAATTTAGTCACATGCATCTGCAAGAACCATCTTTCATTCTTGCTTTTTGACTTTCCTGGTACCTTAGCTAAGAACCCAATTGCGCCAGACGCCATTTGACAGATATTATCCATGTTTTTTGGACTTCGTAGAGACCTTGATTTGGCCACCCTTTGAGTTTACAAAATTCGGGAGCGCAAGCCGAGCTTGTTTTTCTTACGCATAAGATGACAATTTCCCAGAATAAGATAAAATGATTCATATCTGAGATTTTGATGTTCTGTGTACTTTGCTCATGAATTACTGTCACAGTACCTTGGTGTGCCACACTTCATCAATCCACTTCGAATGATGAGCCTCGAGTTAGTTATGCGGTGACGTCCTTTTGGTACGTCATCCAGGGAAGTACCTGAACCAGTGATGTGAGGTGATCTGACCAACCGCCATCCTCCCCGCGAGCTATTGACATGACGTTTTGAACCATGTGACATCGGGGCCATAGGAAAAGTGGTTTTAGGCAATCCACCATCTCCCCCGATGCATGTGTAAGAGCACCACACGTTCTTCGTCGAAACTAGAGTAGTTTTCCCCGGTCTGCCTTCGCGATGTTAAGTTCCATGCTATTTGTTTGTATGATGTAGGTTTCGACCGTAGATTTGATATTCTTCGACTGTAGATTTGGGATTCTTCAAGATCAACGGCCCGCCAAGATACTCCCTTCTTAATTCCGCTACATTTTTTCATACGCCGCGGAATATAGCTGAGCGCCTTGAACTATCGCCCCTCTACTGTGGTATAACATCTCGCTAAACTTCAGAAGTTTTTAGATCCCGATAAAAATTGTTAGGGTGATAACATTGGCTCCAACTGGGGATGCTATCCTCCCAGCGAGGCAACAAAGAACTCGTAGACCCGGTGCCCGATCCATGGGGATTTTCCCCAAAACATGTGTGTGTCCTACTCTTACCAAGCTCTGTGCACTACTTCCAACTACATGGGGGACGTCCTAGTGCATTATTGAAAACTGACTATATCTAGTGCTAGAAAACTCAAACTGGAGAAATGTTTGACCGACAAGCTTATTTTCACATCTCTACCTACCCTAAAACTACTGGGATGACCACTCACTCAAGTGATGCTAAAGTGCCAATGCAACCAATCAAGCAATTGGTTTCCTGATTTTCCTTTCACATTTTTCTCAAGCTGGTAGAAAAACATAAAGGATGGCAGCTGAAAAAACAAATTGAATCCAAAATATGAGCTTATGAATGAAGAAAATTCATTCTTCACTGAAGACTGTAATAGGATGGCCATCGGATCTTGAAAATCATGAAAAATCATTTCTCCCTGATGAGCAAAAACCGAAAGGCAAGTATTGTTCATCAATGTTAGTTGTTTTTGCTCTATTTCTTCTGTTTTGAGAACATCTTCGAATGAAATGGCGATGATAGGTTTGTCTGCTTGGCCATGCATATCAACAAAAATATCCATATATCCTTGAACATCTTCAAACATGACAGCCATATAATATGCACCAAGGTTATCCTCTTGTTCATCAAACAACTTTGATGTGGTTTCATTAAATGTATGGAAATTTGTTTGAGGACAACCACTTTGACTTTCTAGTGAATAAATAGAAATAAGTTCCTACTCATGCACTACTTCACAGTCCAAAGCTCCTGCGAATGGATTTTCAAAACCCTGATTTTCAAATGACTTGAATAAAACCACTACCTCTTCATTATCTTTCCGTGTTTCTGATGGACAAATGGCATACACTGCTTCACCTATGTCATTTGTTTCTTTATTGCTGGAAACTTCCATAGATGCAATTTCAGAATCTTCATCCATGTCTATGTTACTTAAAAATTTAACCACGATGTCATTCTCAAGGGAAGAGAAAATACTCTGAAACACCTTTTCATGTTGAGAATCCATACTGATTTCAGTATGGAGAAAATGACCTTGAAAAATACTTTCTGGAGCAACTTCTTCTTCCTTTTCAAGATGATAGCTGAACATAGACTATAAATCTGATCTGGCATGACCCTTTATGTGATTGTCCATAGAATTATCACCACCACTCCGTTCATGCTTGGAGGATCCCTGTCCTGAGATACTACAAATATTTTTCTTCAATAATTTGAAAGAAGAAAAACATAATGGTAGGGTTGTCCTACCTAATTTGAAATTGTCTTCAATTTCATTGTCAACATATGGTTGTATTTCAGCGCAAGCAATAGGGTCTCCAAGCGCATGAAAAGAATGTTGTGACATCTTGTCATTATGCTCCATTGATCTAGCGTGGCTTTGCATAAGCACAGATTCTTTTTATTCGATGATGATTTTAGGATTTTCTTTCAGCAATTTGAAAGAAGAAAAGAATAGAGGTAAGGAATTCCCTTTAGCTGATTCAATACTTTCTTCTTTGTAATTGTGATATGCAGCCTGATTGCTTTCATTATACTACTGAAAAGGAACATTTTCTGATAGAGAACATGTGGTTGATTTTTCCAGGGGGTCAACATCGTAATCATCATATTCATTGTATATAGGCAAATCATTAACATATGCCATGTCATCTAACAAGAAAAAACTTAGAACATCAACCTGTTCTTCAACAAGCTGCTTTTCACACTCATATTCTTGACTATCTACAAATGAATACATAAAATGATCAGCCCTCTGCTCATCATGGAATGGATCAACACCTCCTCTTTCGACAAGTGGCATGTGATTTTTTGCAAAATCATAAGCATTGGAAACTTCAAGAGGACCCATGATATTGTCAATTTTATGCTCAAGATTCCAATCAACTATTTTATGTTCACATTCACTTTCATGTCCTTGAACATTCAACCCCTCATTTTGGGTTTGTTTACATGCTTAGATGTTATGTTGAATGTCCTGAGCATCACTAAACATTTGTTGTAAGGACCCAGGTCTTCTTTCCATCAGGAGGAAAGAAAAATCTGGATGAAGAGCAGTTGCGAAATGGAGCATGGCAACAGCTTCATAGGGTTGAATTTCTTTGGACAAATAATAATAGACGCTAGAGAAATTTTTACTGAATACATAAATAGATTCATTGCTGCGTCTTTTCAAGGAGTAAAACTCAGTGAGTTGCATCTCTAAGGATTTCTCCTTGCCCCAAAATTAAAAAAAATCCTTCTTCAATTCCACCCATGAGCTGATGGTTTCTGGGTGTAAGTGTTTGAACCAGTGTTTGGTGTCTCCTTTCAAGGTTTGAGAGAAAAATATCATACACACATCGTCGTGGTCAATATCAAATAAATCTATAAAATTCTCAAACCCTTGAATGTGCTTTTCAACAGATATGATACTCGATTCTCCGTCGAACACAGGTAGGAACTCATAGTAATTTGAAGGGAAATCATGAAGGGTTTGGGGTAGCTTTAAGGGTATATATCTATGTCGGGCCTTAGGAGGTGTTGAGCCAAGAATAGTGGGAGAGACATTAGTTTGAGTCTCATGGGATTCATCAACTTTGTCATTGTCATTGCGTGGCCTAGGTGAAACCTTTTTATCAGAACCAACGACAAGGCAAGGGTATGCATGTGCAACGTATAGAGGAGGAAATATAATTTTAAGTCTTTCATGATCATTATTAAGATACAATAGGTGAAAGAAAGTTCATTTGGCATTTTCAAGGAAGGAGCAGATGCAACTTAAAATGAAAATGAAAATTCTTTGTAAGGGGTCCCATTTTGAGTACCTGTTTTCCCTCATGATGCTCTTCCTTGCCCCTGTCTAGGGGTTTCATCTTTCAGTGAAGTTTTAGTCTCGCGCTTGAAGTATTCAGAGCAAGGTTGCCTCTTGGAAATTTAGGATTCTTTTATCAGTGGAGTCGCCTTCAAACTGAAGTGGAGTCGCCAGAGCAGGAATACAACCAATGTGTGCCTAAGTGTCTGCCGCTCTTAGACCCTAGAACTCAATCATGTCGTTCTTCCCAGGGAAAATTTTTAAATTTTGTCCCCGACAACGACGCCAAAATGTTAACACCCTGTAAATCTGCATGACTGTCAAAATAGACGACATGGGTAACTGTTTCAACCAGCTTTAGAGCTGAGGCACTAGCCTACTCAACTCAGAGAGGGATCTCTCATGTCACTTGATACATCTATAGAAATCAGTGGCTAGAATTGGTTTGTTTTGGGGTTTTAATAAAGTTGTTGAAGAGATGAAGATGACCTTTGGGCTATGGGGTCAAGAATGTAGGATGTATTTCCAAATCGTGATAACAATCAAGAGGAAAAGGCTAAATGAGGAAGTGACTTCTGAGTTTATGCTTGAAAATTTTAGATGGTATCAGAAGAAAAGAAACACACAACTATTATTAGAACATTATAGTAATGAATTCTGAAATGGTTTAGAAGAGATGAACACAGTCTAAATCGTCAAGCCGAGAGCATCGAATAATGAATTCTGGACTTTTAGTTTCTCAATTTAGACATAAGAAAGCAAAATGAAAATACAGAATAACAAGAATCACATACTATGAGAGAAAACGAGACTCATAACACCACCAATTAGAATCTTTTCATAAAAATTCCCAAAATCTGCCTCTACACCCATGTATTCATTCCAGCCCCACAAATTTATAAAGTTTTCCTGCACAGAGGGTAGGCTCCTCTTTTCTCCATCATTCTATACTTGTGAGGCCAAGCATATATAGAGGAATTTCATATGGAATTTAAAACGTTCCGACTTCCTCATAATTCTAAAAACAGATACGAGTTACAAAAAAGGAATAACTGTTGTATTATTTAAAGGGACCATTAGTAATTGGTCTATCATATCACGACTCCCTTCTCTTAAGCCGACATCTGTCCAAAAATATCTGAAATACACCAAAATTTTACCTGAGGATTCACCTTAGCTTGGCGATTTCCTCCTCCAGGGTGCTCCACTAATCGGAATTTTCCCCGATGCTCTCTATCATCTCAGTTTTGGCCTTTGATTTCCTCCTTTTGCTCCTCTTCTTCTTTGCGGCTGGGTGGCAGGTGTTGTCTGTGTGTTCATTTATGAAAAGATCCCTTATAATGGGGTTTAATCTTACTCCCGACTCTGTCTCAGTTTCAGGTTCGGTATGAAATTTAGTCGCTTGCATATGCAATAACCATCTTTCATTCTTACTTATTGACTTGCCTGGTACCTTGGCTGAGAACCCAATTGCGCCAGACACCGTTTGACGGATATTATCCATGTTTTCCGAACTTCGCAGAGACCTTAATTTGGCCACCCTTTGAGTTTACAGAATTCAGGAGCACATGCCGAGCTTGTTTTTCTTACGCATAAGATGACAATTTCCCAGAATAGGATAAAATGATTCATATCTGAGATTTTGATGTTCTGTGTACTTTGCTCATGAATTACTGTCACAATACCTTGGTGTGACATGCTTCATCAATCCACTTTAAATGATAAGCCTCAAGTTAGTTATACGGTGACGTCCTTTTGGTACGTCATCCAGGGAAGTACCTGAACCGATGATGTGAGGTGATTTGACCAACTGCCATCCTCCCCGCGAGCTATTGACATGACGTTTTGAACCATGTGACATCAGGGCCATAGGAAAAGTGGTTTCGGGCAATCCGCCATCTCCCCCGATGCATGTGTAAGAGCGCCATGCGTTCCCCGTCGAAACCAGAGTAGTTTTCCTCGGTCTACCTTCGCGGTGTTAAGTTCCATGCTATTTGTTTGTATGATGTAGGTTTCAACTGTAGATATGAGATTCTTCAAGATCAACGACCCACCCAGATACTCCCTTCCCACTTCCACTACATTCGTTCATACGCCACAGAATATAGCTGAGTGCCCTGAACTATCATGCCTCTACTGTGGTATAACGTCTCGCTAAACTTCAGAAGTTTTTAGATCCCGATAAAAATTGTTAGGGTGATAACAGGATCCAACCGGGTTAAGGGACAATTCTAGACTTAGTAGTCCCGTAGTCTCTTCTAGACACATTCCTATAGAGGTTTTAACTCACACCTTCACGATTTTAAATCCTCTCTCTAGAAAAAAAGAAGCTTTCTATCCAGACACCCAAATGGGAATTTTATATCCTGCAAACTTTCCGTTTCAAAGGGCAGGGGAAAACATAGGGTTATTTGCCTGTACTGGCCTCCCATACATTATTATCACAGTTAATTCATTTACCACTTAAGGGGATATTGTATCACTCCATAAAACTCTAAACTAACAATCATTAATCATATTCAGACCATTAACATGAACATAATACAATTACAATCATTAACAAACATTTGATAAACATATCTAGGAAAACACTTATATGTTCAATGATGTTTCCAACCATCCAAATGATTGAGGGGAAATGCCTTTCCACCCAACTATAGGATATGATGCACTCTTCCTTTCTCCAGAAAGCCACCCCTGTGCAAGGCCTTGATATCACTAGAGGACTCTCTCAATTGTCTGTCAATTCAAGAAATGGAATGGGAAGGTTACTCTCCTTCACTCCATTGGAAATCGTAGAAGTTTCTCTCTTCCCATTGAGCTTAGGGCCTCCATGAGGTTATCACGTACCTTCTTAGTTTATTTTCCTCTACACATGGGAGTCCCTTCTCTGCTACATAGTCCCTTGAAGACCTCCCCTTACCAGTGTTGATTTAAGTACTAAGTCACGACCCTCTTTTTCTCCAGTCTGGATATGGGTCTTATCTATTCCAGAGTGACCATTCTAGTCTTGGGTAAGCTTCATATATTCTTCAAGAAAACTTTCCAATATTCCATTGCTCATATTTGTATGCGAGAGCTCTATTTCTCGTTCGCATCACCATCTATTTATGAGTCTGCAACTCATCTCTGTGTGTGTTTGTTCTCTATTTCCCTGTGTATTGTGATTTGGGGATGTCGTGCTTGTGTATCTATGTGCCCTTCTGTTTTTTTTCCCTCTTTCTCCTTATTCATTTTCCTCTGTCGGAACATTCTCCCTATTCCTTGGGATCTCCACTGGCTTCTTTCAGAAGTAAGCACTAGGGTCAATCTACCAAATTGAAGGGGAAAATATTTGCGTACTTCTTGATGACACTGCAACCGACCCTCCACTCTTCCAAGTACCAGTTCTGAAGGTAGTTATAATTGCTCCAACCAATTGATATGCGTGCCATTAACAAGTTCCTTTTGGTCAAGGTAAACATCTTACTTTGGATAGGTTATGCATTCAAGTCATGTAGGTGTAGGTTGGATTGCTGGGAAATATTCCTATTTTCTTCATCAAAACTTCCCAGTTCCACCTCACCAGTCCCACTCGCGGTATCATGGAAAGTATTGCAAGGCTTCCATATCAATCAGTTGTCTAGTGTTTTTTTATTAATCGTAAACACAATTACAAGCTTCATTAATCACAATACATGAAGTCTTAAACATGATTACAGTCTTGGGGGAAAATAGGGTGTTACATTCTTCCCCTCCTTAAGGAGACACCATTCTTGATGTTCTTAACACCATATATATACAATTTTATAGAGAAAAAAAATGGGTATGCAACTCTCATGGAATCTTCCAGTTCCCAAGTGGCCTCATCTACTTCAAAGTGCTTCCATTGCATCTAGACCTGCATGATGGATCGATTATGGAGAAATGTCTCTTTCCTGTCCAAGATGTGTTCAGGCTCAGGTTGGAATTCTCCCTCTAGTTCCACCTGTATCATAGTCCAATCAATGAAATGATTATAATCATGAATATACTTCTTTAATAAATATACATGGAACAAATTGTGAACTATAATAGTAGGTGTTAGGGCAAGTCTTTATGCTACTGTTGCCACTCTTTCTAGGAATTCAAATGAGCCACAATAGCGATGCACTGACTTGGCACAAGTTTCTATCCTTAGGGAGCTTCTTTTGGATCACACCTTGAGATACACATGATATCCCACCTTAAACTCCTTATGGGTTCTCTTGCTATCTGTACAACTTTTTTGTCTATCCCGGGTTGTTTTTAAATTCTATCTTATTCTAATCACTTCTTTCTCCATTTCCCTCAACAAGTTTGGTCCAATTATGATCCTGTCCACTAGACTATCCCAATTGATTGGAAATTTGTGTATTCTTCCATACAAAGCTTCGAATGGGCTTATCTTCAATGATTCTTGATAACCATTGTTGTAGGAAAACTCTACGAGGGGTAGATATTCCTCCCACTGTTTGGGATGATGCATGACATGCATCCTTAAAATTTCTTCCAACACTCGATTTACCCTTTCGTTATGATCATCTGTTTGAGGGTGGTAGGCCATGTTGAATGCTGGTTGTGTTCCCAAGCCCACAAACTAGCATTTCCAGAAATTCGATGTGAACTTCACATATCTATTTCACATAATAGTCTTAGGAATACCATGAAACTTGAAAAGATCTTTCATAAAATCATCAACAACATTTATAGCCTTAAAAGTAGATTTTATTGGAATAAAGTGTGATGCGTTGCTTAACTTATCTACCACTACCATGATTGCATCATGTTGCTTAAATGTCTTTGGAAAGCTTGTGAGGAAATCCATGGAGATAGTTTCCCACTTCCATTATGGAATTTGCAATGGTTGCAATAATCTGACATGTTTCTTATGTTCAAATTTGATCTATTAACACTCTAGACATCTTGAAATATACTCCGCAATGTCCTTCTTATTCTTGGCTAGTAATACAACTGCCTCACTTCTTTTATCATCTTCTGATAAATGAGATGACCCACATAAGGCCTCTGATGAAACACATCCATAATGAGGTGAATCAACTCTGATGAATCAAGTACATACAACATGTTGTTATACAACATTAGCTCATCTGCTGTAAGCTGATACTCCTCATACTTCTTCATGTTTGTCTCTTGCTGCAAACTTTCTTTCACAAGATTGAAAATATTATCTTCTTGCAAGAGATTTCTAATTCTTTGCTTAATGTCAGACTCACCTATACTTGTTGTTTCTAGGCGTGTTGTCTACACACTTCGACTGAGTGCATCTGCAACTTGGTTTTATTTTCCTTTTATATGTTTGATCTCTAAATAAAACTCGCTAAGTAGCGCCATCCATCTGGGTTGTCTAACATTCAGTCGTGGTTGATTGAATAGACACTTCACTCCATAGTGATCTGTCATCAAGAAAAATCTTCTCCCAAGTAGGTAATGCCTTCACATTTTTAACACATGCACAATTGCTGCCAAATCTAAGTCATGGGTGAAATATCACTACTCATGCTCATTCATCTTCCTTGATTCATAACATATTACATGTCCTTACATAAGAACTCCACTGAGTCCTTCCTTACAAGCATTGGTGAAAATCAAGAAATTTTTTTTGGGTTCTGCAATGTTCAAAACAAAGTCATTGGTCAAGAGGTGTTTTAGTTGTTGAAAGCTGGACTTACACTCTGCTGGCCATATAAAATTCATCCCTTTTCTTTACAATGAGGTAATGGGGTGATCGATCTTGGAAAATATTTTAATAAACCTCATGTCGTATCCAACTAATCCCATAAATGATATTACCTTATTTATATTCTGAGGGGATGGCTAATCCATGATTTCTTTGATCTTTCATGGATCTATTACCACTCCCTCTGTTGAGACCGTGTGGCCCAAATACTAGATCTCCTTTTGGAAGAAGTCACACTTGCTATATTTAGTGTATAGTTGGTGATATCTTAACACATGTAACAATAACTTAATATGTTCTTTGTGCTCTTCCTTGGTCTTGGAATATATGAGGATATCAGATCAACAAATACTAGAATGAACTTATCCAAATACTTGTTGAGAACACTATTCATTAAACACATGAAGGTGGCTGGTGCATTGGTAAGCCCAAATGGCACCACCACAAATTCATAGTGTCCATACCTCATCCTAAAAGTTGTCTTGTGGACGTCTTCATCCTTAATCTTGACTTGGTGATATCCTAATCTCAAGTCAATTTTAAAGAATATTGTAGCTCCTCTGAGTTGATAAAAAAGATCATCAATCCTGTGAAATAGATATTTGTTCTTGATGGTCATCTTATTCAATAATCGATATTCAATGTACAACCACAATGTAACATTTTTTTTTCATGAATAATGCGGGCTCTTCCCATGGGGATACACTCGATTTGATATACCCTTTATCCATAATTTCCTTTAACTGCACTTTTAACTCCACCTTCTCTGGTGTAGTCATTTCGTAGGGCACTTTCGAATATGGTACTGCTCCTAGTACAATATATATTGAGAAATGGAGGTCTCGTTTAGGAGGAAGTCTAGATACCTCCTCTGGGAATACATCTATAAAATCCCATAACATTCGGTGATCCTCAATATTCAACTCTTTAATCTCTGTTGCATCACACACTTGTATTGCATACAAGAGACACCTTCTTCAACTAAACTTCTTGAGCTACAATGTTGATATCTGTCTTACTGATACAAGATTTTGAATTCTTTGCAACACTCTTGTGTTTCCTTGTTCATATTCACATTCTAAGGTCTTGTCATAATAGTTTAATCTCACCTTATGGAAAAATAACCAATTCATACCTATTAGCACATTATATGATCCTAAGGGTAGGATGTTTAAGGTCGCTTGTGTGTGTAGTTCACTCATGTCAAATGAGCATGCCTCTATTACCTCTGTTACCTTTCTCTTAGTCCATGTGGCTAACTAAACCAACCATGATTTTGCATGCTTTTTCCTTTGTAAGGCACATTATTCAACAAATTGAGGCGAAACATATCTAAGGTTAGAACTAGAGTCAATTAAAATAGAAATAGGTTGCTTGACAATTATACCTTCCAACTCCACCACAAAATCTTGGTGGTCTGCTTCTTGATTCTCAACAATTGCATAAATTCTCGGCACACGTTTGGCAACATCATTGACTATAGTAGCCTCATGAAAATGGTAAACTCTTTTGGTGTCATGCTGTTTGTGAGGGAAATCTCTCAACAAATGTGCCTCTCCACAACCCCAACACTGTAGAGGTCCTTTCCTTTACTCTACTTTTTCTCTTACCTTCTCAACTAGCCTGTTCCCACTCTAAGATGAGAAGTTCTATTGGTGCATATTTTTGCTTGGATGACCAAAATGAGCATCTTTCTTCATATTCTTATAGTGAGATGATTTAAATTCCTTCCTATGAAATCCAGGTTTATCCTTTCTCTTCCAATATTTGAGAGGCTCATGCCTATGCTTGGATTGGTCATAGCAATAGTTAGCCTTTTTAATGGTATCCTCCAAGGTCTTAGGCTCATCAAACTCAATCCTATCCCGATAGGAATGTGGTAATCCATTGAAGAAGCATTGTATTCTTTCTTTATCATCCATAAGGTAAGGAACATACCTCAAAAACTCTAAGAACATCTGGTAATAAACATCCATGGTAAGTTGCCCCAATTTGTGTTCATGGAAATCCTTAATTTTACCATCATAATAATTTTCTGATAGGTATTCCTTCCTAAAAAACTTCTTGAATTGTTTCCAGGTCAACTTGCTTTCCTTCAATCCCTTAAATTATTTGATTTCCTCCCACCATATGGAAGCTCCTCCATTCATATTGAATATGGATATCTTATCCTTTGTATTTTCTGAATAGTTGTGTATTCAAAAATACTTTCTTAGTCCCAAAATCCAAGCCTTGACTTCTTCTCCCTTCTTGATTTCTCCATCAAAGGTAGGCGACTTAACATTCTTTAACTTTTCTATTAGAGAAATTTGTGAGTGTCTCTTTTCTTCTTCTTGGAAACATTCAAACCCAATGTCATTGTTGGACACTTCCTATGCAATGGTATTCCGACTAGATGACTCTGTGGAAGTAACTCCACTAACTCTTCTTTTCTTATCATCTCGATGCCTTTTCCTGTAAGAACTTATTCCTACATTACTATGAGCTGGTCCATGCTTGTAGACATCTGAAGGGATCTTCAATTTCTCAGACTCTTTTAGTCTTGCATTACCAATGGCTGGACCTTATTGCAAGTACTTTTGAATATCAGATAAACTTTGCAGTAATGATGCATTCAACTCTGCTTTCTCGGCCTGAGCTCTCATGAGCCTCTCATTATATGCATTCAGACTTATTATTGTGGCTACAAAATTTGGAGGGGTTTCTTTGGCCCTCCTTCCATTAGATTCCTCATCTCGAAAGTGTGAGGTGTCCTCCATACTTTGTTGCACCATTCACCTTTGTTCCCTTTTTCAGTTCGTCCTATGCGTTGGAACAATGAAACACTATTAGCCATTACATTAAAAATTATTGGCATAAAATTCTGGGCTTTATCAAACATCAATATACTTGGAAGTTCAGAAACAAGATTCCACTCCTTATCAGTCCTGCTCAAAATTGCTATTAGTACTCATAGTTAAATCATTCAAAAACAAAGCATACACTTCTATCATATAAATTTTCCTTAAACAATCATACGACCTTTGGCGAACCATTCAAGCCTAGAGTTTGAACTCTGGTATGATACAACTATGTAACAAACCTGACCCCCTAAACCCTCTTGGGTTGGTGGGATGCCAAATTTCCACTTCCATTGAGCTTCAGGTATCGGGTTTACACCCTTATTCAACCTTTGTCCCTCGTGGCGCTCATGTGTACTTATCCTTATTTGTTTTCTGCACCGTGTTCAATTGTGACAAATCCACAAACTTGTCACCCTATCTTGCTCAACAATTCCTTGGTGAAATGCATATACATGGACCAGGTATAAGTATCCCTAATCAGATGACTCTGACTCAACTAGTCCAACCATATGGACAGTTCACAGTGAGTTGAGTTTCCTCCCCATTGAGATTGCAGATCACACCTCCCATATTTCAGTCCCGATCAAACTTCTTCGACAACTTCATCATCGACAGATCCAACAGCCTTTGGGTTAGGAGATCAACGGTCCCGTTCTAATCAAAACCAAAAACTATGTGATGACTAATGGCTCACTCATTCTCTGCTTAACACTTGATCAGTGGGAACTACAAAAAAATATATGGTTGTGATCTTATTGGGATACCCTATCCATAGATCAACGACTCTTGCTCACTCAGAAATATTACATCGGAATATGTCTGCTCAATGTGATCACTCAACTTCTCGAGTAGTTCTTCCCGATGAGAATCACCTCGTTGGATATGAAGGTCCTCGAACCCTCACATCCAATAATCATATATCAATTGAATCTCACACATGCTCGAAATTTAACCGACAATATAACTTCATCAAGGTTCTTTCTTCAGGATGGATCATTCCAAATCCAATGGTTCAGGACTTGTCAACTTCAACATCGACATATATATGGTTCTCCTCATCCTCAGGCCTTTGACATCGATCATTTACTCATTGAAAAATCCTCTTGTGCCTCTTCTGAGACCTTCGCTACTCAACATTTTCGATAGACTCATCGACTTAGTGCGCAAGGGATCTACGATCTAGATCTCATTGTTCCATTCTCTGATAGATCAATGAATCACATAATCTTGTAAGTCTCCCATTGGAGTTCCACTATGGCTTCACATTTCGAGTTTCCTGGAGGATTCACCTTCCGATAGAATTCCCACAAAACTTGGATCTTCAATGAATGGTCACAATCTAGTTTCTTCTCTTGATCAACAACTATCGTTTCTTCTAGGTTAAATCAAGGGCTCCAACTAGGTTAAGGGTCAATTCTCGACTTTGTAGTCCCACAGTCTCTTCCAAACACATTCCTACAAAGGTTTTAACTCACTCCTTCATGATTTTAAATCCTCTCTCCAGTAAGAAAGAATCTTGCTACCTAGACACCCAAATGAGGATTTTATATCCTGCAAAATTTCCATTTCAAAGGGTAGGGGAAAACACATGGTTATTGGCATGTATTGGCCTCCCATACATGATTATCGTAGTTAATTAATTTACCACTTAAGGGGATATTTTATCACTCCATAAATCTCTAAACTAATATAATTAATCATATTCAGACCATTAACATGAATATAATACAATTACAATCATTAAAAAATATTTGATAAACATATCCAACAAAACACTTATCTGTTGAATGATGTTTCCAAACAACCAACTGTCTGAGGGGAAATTCCTTTCCACCCAATCGTAGGATATGCTAAATTTTTCCTTTCTACAACAAGACACCCCCATTCGAGACCATGATACCACCAAGGGACTCTTAATTGAATGTCAAGTCAAGGAATCAAGAAGGTTACTCTCTGTCACTCCACTCACAACAACATAAGTTTCTCTCTTCCCACTGACCTCAAGGCCTCCACAATTTTATCAGGTACCTTCCCAGCTGGATTTACTCTGCACAAGGGAGTCCCTTCTTTTCTACATAGTCCATCGACAACCTCCCCTTACCAGTGCTGGTTTCTTTCCGGCAATTGCCAAGTCACGACCCTCTTTTTCTCTAGTTTGGATATGGGTCTTCTCTGTTACATGGTAACCATTCAAGTCTTGGGTAAGATTCCTATTTTCTTTAGGAATACTTCCCAGTATTATTTTTCTCAGCTCTATATGTGAGAGCTTTGTTTCTCATTCAAATCACCATCTGTTTGTGAGTGTGCAACTCATCTCCGTGTGCACTTGTTCTTTGTTTCCATGTGTATTGTGATTTGGGGATGTCATGCTTGTGTATTTCTGTGTCCTATCTGTTTCCCTCTTCCTTGAGATCCACAATGTCTTCTATCAAAATTGAGCTCCAGGGTCAAGCTCTCGAATCAAAGGGGAAAATATCTGTGTACTTCTGGCTGACACTGTGACCGACCCTCCACTCTTCCAAGTACCAATTCTGAAGGAATTTATAACTGCTCCAACCTCCTGATCTGCATGCCCTTAATAGGTTCCTTGTGGTCAAGGTAAACATGGTACTTTGGACATGTTATGCATTCATTTCATGCAGGTGTAGGTTGGATTGCTGGGAAAGCTTCCTATTTTCTTCATTAAAATTTCCTAGTTCCACCTCACCAATCTCACTCATGGTATCATGGCTAGCACTGCAAGGCTTCCCTCTTAGTCAGATGTTTGGTGTTTTTTTATTAATCATAAACACAATTAAAATCTTCATTAATCACAACACATGAGGTCTTAAACATGATTACAATATTGGGGGAAAACAAAGTGTTACATGCGATCCATAACCCTCCAATGTAAGCTTAAATCCACCTCAAAAAATATTAGAGAAGCTGAACTTACAAAGAGTTGCAAGGAGACGACAATTAAATATGTCAAAGGCATTATGCATGCCAATGTTCATTGTCATTACTTTCTCCCATTTTATTTACTAGAGTGTAATTCTTCCTAGGCCATGATGATATTCTCTACAATCTACCCACCCTTTAAAAAGTCCCCTTGTTCCTCTAATATTAGCTTGGGGAACTATTGTAAATTCTAACCTTGTACAATATCTACTACAAACAGATATTCAGAAAAGAACAGAAAAGATACAATGGAAAATACAAACATTACACAGAGATTTTTCCCCTGGAAACCCAAACTGGGAAAACCAGCATATTCTATATTTATTCATTGTGTTACAATGTTTACAATACAAAATACATATAGGAGCCAGCGACATCCAAAACCCTAACCCAATGACCTGGATTAGTCCAAAACCCTAACCCAATGACCTGGATTAGTCCAAAACCCTACTTCCTTAACTGGAAATAGAAAACCATCGGCAAAGAAACCATGTGCTGAAAAACCACCTAAATATAATGCGATCCCGAAAATGTGGTCTTGATGTGAATTTTTTTTTTTCGAGGGCGCTGCCCCTGAACCCTCGTGCGGGGGGCTCCGCCCCCATGCACCCCCTGAGGGGGGGCCTACCAGCCCCCCCTCTAACCCCCTTGCATTCCCAGTGCAGACGCTCAGACACTACTACTCGTGCAAAGAATATAACACATACCCAACAACTATTGATCACTTTTTCTTGAAGGGAAAGAGATCAAATCTAAGGGGAATCTATGAGAGATTCATAGAGCACCCTCCATATTTTGTTAGGATCCTAACCTCCCTAACCCCTCAAGTAGATAAAATAATATTTTTTTTATGTAATAAATACCGTCATTAGTAAATACCGCCTATATAATAATGTCATGAACACAACTAATGTAGGAAGACTCACAAGAAGGTTCCACCTATAGAAAGTTCTCCCTCTAGAATTTTCTCAAGAAGACAGAAATAGTATAAATAAAGGTAGAAAGCATGGAAAAGATTGTCTCGCTAAATATTTTGTACTCGAGATTTTCTCTATTGGAGGTTTCCACCTCGAAGAGGCAAGTGAAAATTATTCGTAGAATAATAAAGGTATCATCTTTTGGATCAATATTTTCATTGCTCTTAATATTCTATTTATTTTTGCTAACTATTGTGATAATAACCATTCTACTATTTTTCATCTTTTCTTCTGGTATCTTACAAGTGGTATCATAGCTCTTTCCTCTACAGATTTATAGATTTTTTTTCCAATCTAGAGACATGTTTTGGCATCTATAAAGCACATTGATATTTCATTAAGTGGGTAATACTACGATTGGGGAAGAATACAATAATGCATTACACATGGTTTCACCTTGTTGGAAACCTCTTTAACCCATGTTGGTACCCCTTCAAGTAGTACCACATTAGACAAGACCTGTACATAGAATTTCACTTCCATGTCCCTCGGGTATGTCGGAAGTCCTATAGGTATCCTAAAAACAAGGATTTCTTGGTCCTTTCAATTATTGACTGCTATAGTGGCATTGAGAACAACACCTAGTAACACTACTCTCACGTACTTGGGTAGTACAACTAAATGTATGATTAACCCTCCTTAGTTATATCCCTAAGATAGTGGGATGAGTACTACTGTTGGAACCCACAAGTATATAGAAGATCTATAACATAGGGAAATGCCTTGTCCTTAGTGTTAACGATATTTCTTGTAAGGGGGTTAGAATGCAAAAGAATGGGTTAAAACCCACTTGTCCTAAGTTTCGAACGCAAGTGCGCCTGTGGTAAGCGGCAAGCAAGTCTGAGCGGCAGCGATTCGCGTGCCCAGATCAACGATGCGTATTGGATTCCGGACCCCCCCGCCTTTCTACCTTTAAGCGGAGGGGGGGGGGTCCGGAATCGGGGGTGCATCTCTTCAACGGTCCTGATCAGCACGCCCGGATCAACGACAATAAAGGCAATTCCGGACCCCCCCTGCCTTTCTACCTTTAAGTGGAGGGGGGGGGTCCGGAATCGGGGGCGCATCTCTTCAACGGTCCAGATCAGCGCGCCCGGATCAACGGCGCTCGCGCGACCCCATCATTCCCAGCCGCCCTGTGTTTAGCCTGCTTGGGCCCTTATCCCATCATGTCGCCTTCCAGAACCACCTTTCTCCTGCTGCCGTGTGTCATCCAGCCACCTCCCCTCTTTGGTCCGTGCGGTCATCTTCACTTCTCATCATCCACTCGTTGCTTGCCATGTGTCCCGCTCTTGTCCACGTCAGTCTCTCGCCAAAAAGCAAGTCCATTATCCCTCGTCTTCCCCCCCCCTTTTTTCCGCCTATTTTCTTCCGCTAGGTGCCCTCCTCTGTTGCCCCCCTAACACCTCACCACCACTCCTGTCATGCGCCCCATCCTTCGCGCTGGGCTCCACGCTCATTCGCCAAGCCAGTCAGTTATTCCAGGTGGCAGCGCAAGAGGCCCTCCACGTCCCAAAGACGCCAAGTTGGCTGGGCCATCCTCAATCCCGATGAAGTAGTTATTGAAGCGGTTGGTGGTGGTTCGACATCGCCTCCGCCATAATGGGAAAACACGGCCATGAATTAAAGGCACGTCGATTCGCCATTGGAACTGTCAAAGAGTTAGATTGCGTCTGACATAAGTTGCATGATCTCTCAGAGGTTGACTGTCAGAAAGCCATGCAGACGCAAAGCCTTCAATGCAGTGTCTTGATTTCGCTGCGGTTGTTGTTCTGAGTATATGAAGGCATTTTCGCCATTTTTGTATCTATCGATGGTAGAGCTAAGCTCTCGACTGTAATGTTTTGGCAAACATTCTAGTTTTCTGGGTTACGTATCTGTGTTTGAGATTTCTTGTTTTATGACAAACAGTTCTCCTTTTCCATCTATGTTTTCGTCTGATATCAGAGAGTTCATGATCGAATGATTCGCGTGGATTGTTGCAGTGATGTTATGATAAAGGATTTGTTGTGGCATTATTGTATTCTCTGATCTTTTGTGTTTGAATGTAAGAGGATCTTGCGTTCGAATGCTTTCTCCTTCAGTTTGTTACAAACTGGATGTTTATGATATATTTTCGCACTTTTCTCATGCAAGTCTTCCCCCTACTCACCCTTATTACAGCTCACTGTTTGAAGTTTATCTAAGACCTCACTCACCCGTGCATTCCTGGCCTAGTTTCTGAGTTGAGACGACTGTTCTGAGTTTGCTTCCATTTGATCACCCCTTTTAAACAAATCGTGACGTTAAACTGATGGGTGTCAGGCTTTGCTCCTGCAAGAAATCCAGGAGTGACTTCTGATGCTAACATTTCTGGCGCCGTTGCCGGGGACGAAGTTGAACATTTTCCCCGGATTTGAACGACAAAGATCAACTGATTCTGAAGGTGCATCAGATATCAGAACTTGAAGATTGATACTGTGCACCTGGCTACTCCATTGTGACGACTCCGCTGGGGAGAACCTGCTCTATCAACTGTGGCTTCGAGAGGCAGGCATACGAGGTCTAATCCACACTTGCCTTTAGCTACACCAGAAGCTGACGCGGACGTGGTGCGCAGAAAGGGAAAGAGCTCTGCAAAATGAGTTTCCATCGCCGAAACAGGTAATACGCCCTCCCCTTCTGTGAGAACTCCATTTTCTCATTCTCAGCTTCCTAGTCATCCTTCCTCCGAGGTTTCCCATTTTCTAAATTTCAGGAGTGTTCCTGCTGAGTTTTCTCCTCTTGGTCTGGTATCAGAAAGAGAGATCCTTGTCACTCCCCCCTCCCTGAAGGTCGCGCCTCATCACAGACCTCAAGCTTCTGAAGGCTCCACCACCCCTCCTTTTATTGCTACTGCTGCACAGAGAGAAGCATCTGCACATTCAGGTCCCTTGTCTCTCTCTCTGTTTCCTCCGTTGTCTCCTACAACAACCTCTTTTCCGACATCTCCCGTCAATACTCCTTCTCCTCCGAGTTCTCCTTTACCTAATATCCCTATGGCTGGTGTTAATCCCCCTCTAAATAGAATGGATGCCATAGTTGCTGCCAGATATGCCCCTCTAATCCTACCACATCCTTTGAATCCCCTCCCTGCTGGAGACTACTTGAAATACATGCCCAAGTTCAGTGGGGAGGGAGACATAACTGCTGAAGAGCACCTAGCTGCTTTTTATAGTTATGCAGACAAATTGAACATCGAGAGAGAAGATGTCTGGATGAGAGTCTTTGTCCAGAGCCTAGATGGAGAGGTGAGGAAATGGTTCAGAGGACTGGCCCCTGGATCTATTGCTGGCATTGAAGCCTTGGATAGCATTTTCCTGAGGCAGTGGGGAGACATAAAAGATTTCATGTATTACATGACAGAGTTTGGGTCTCTGAGGAAAAAGGAAGGAGAGTCTGTCTCTGACTTCTCCAAAAGGTTTAATAAGATGTACAACAAGATCCCTGCAGAGATAAAACCCTCAAAATCCTCTGCCCAAATTTCATATGCTGGTGCATTTGATCTTGATTTCTACCTGCTATTGAGAGAAAGAAGAGCTACCTCCTTAGCTCAAATGCAAGATGCTGCCGTAGAAGTGGAATCCAACATATTGGCAGCTGACAGACTGAGGAACAAAGCAGACATGGACAGAAGAAATGGAAGATCTGAAGCCTCAACTTCCAGCCCATCATTGCCCCACCCTCAAGAGAATGAACTGGCAGAGATAATGAAGTTACTGACCGAGGAGGTGGAGAGATTGAAAGTGGAAAGGAAACAAATGTATAAGGGCCCTCAGAACACTGAAAATAAAGGAGGTTTCAGGAGGCCAAATAATATCGCTCCCCCAACTATGCACAGAGAAAGGGGAAGAGACAGAGAAGACCAGAGAATTCAGGCCCCCTTTCAGAACCATCTGGTTGCCCATGAGGAGGAAAGAGAAGCAGATGAGCTGGATCCCAAAATCCACTGCCTAGAAGTCACTCCTCCTTTTCCTCATCTCACTCAGACTGCTTATGAAGAGTCTCTCATGGATGGTCAGCTAAATGAATTGAGCAAGGGAGACAAAGCTAGTAGCGGCCGAGGCAGGTACAACCTGAGATCCGACAAAAGGGCGGCAACACCTGACGTTCCTGAGCCATCCAATAGAACAGAGAAACCTGCTAATGAAGTAGCAGATGCTCACAGAGGTAAGAAGGCTCAAACTCTCTCCCCCATCGTCCATAATCATGTTCCTGAAATTAGAGAAATCCCAAAGCCTATGTCTTCTTTCAATTTCGAACATGAGATTCAGAAGATTAGAATTCCTGTGCCACTCACTGAGTTAATTAAACATGGGGAATTCAAAAAACGCTTCTCTAAGCTGTTGAGATCTGAAACCTCATACCGTCTCACAGACTCCATCAACCTCCAAGATGAAAGGCCTGCAGTTTTCCTAGGTCCCATGGTAGAAGAAAGAGATGATTCATCCCCTCCTTTCTACACATCCCTGAACATACATGACAAAGTGCTGCATAATTGCCTTATGGATTCAGGGGCCTCTCACAACCTCATGCCCAAAACTGTCATGGAAGAGTTGGGACTAGAAGTCACCCGAGTCTATCATGACCTCTATTCTTTCGACTCCAGGAGGGTTCAGTGTTTGGGAGTCATCAAGGACCTAGTAGTTTCCCTGTTTCAGCTGCCCATGAAAAGTATGGTCATGGATATTGTGGTAGCTGACGTCCCCCCTAAGTTTGGCATGTTGTTGTCAAGATCTTGGATAAAGAGACTAGGGAGAACCTTGCAGATGGATCTCACATATGCCACCATCCCAGTGTTTGGAGGGGAGCATAGGAGACTGTACAAAGAAGCCCAACTGGCCTACATAATCAGTGATGAAGCCAACCCTACCAATCATCCCATCTATGCCTTGGACACTGATTTAGGCTCCATTTTACTACAGCTCACCCACACTCCTGAGGCCCCTTTACAGATCAGAAAGCAGCCCATTCTTAATCAGGAAACCCCCCCTCCAATCACCTCTGTTTGGAAGATGTTATTTGATGGAGCTTCCTCCAGTATGGGTGTGGGTGTCGGAGTAATATTCACATCACCCTGTCGAAAGACCATATCTCTGTCATACAAGCTAGAATTCGAAGTCACCAACAATGTGGCAGAGTATGAAGCTCTGGTTCTGGGATTAGGAGCTGCCAAGGAAATGGGAATTAAAGAGATGGCTGTGTTTGGAGATGCAAAGTTGATCGTTCAGCAGGTCAAAAACGTTTATCAGGCTAAGAATCCTCGACTCAGAAATTACAGGAATGAGGTATGGGACCTCGTTGATAATTTCTTCCTGGCTTTCAACATTTCCTACATTCCAAGGGAGGAAAATTCTTCAGCCGACTTTTTAGCTTTCACAGCTAGTGTGCTCGAAGTTCCCACGCTGCCCACTGCTGGGTCCAATGTGGAAATAAAGTACATACCTTCTATACAAGACAATGTAAAATACTGGAAGGTGTTTGAAGATGATCAAGAAATTGAGAAATTCCTCCAGTCCATTGATGACTTTTCCACAATGCACATAGATGAGAATCCTGACGAGGAAGGTGACCATCACCCTGGGGAATTTGTGAATAAAATTGTTGATCACCAGATCATTCATCTACTGAGCAATCACATCCCGAAAGGACTAATCCCATTAGAAATATTGTTCGACGGGAATGATGTGGCAGTGAAGGGTAAAGTTTCAGGTGATAATGATGACACAGCTGAATGCAACATAGGTACACCTGAGGAGCCTAAATTGGTCAAGCTGTCAAGGAGTCTGACTAAGGAGAAGAGAGCCGGATATACTAAGTTGCTGGAGCAGTTTGCTGATGTGTTTGCATGGACCTATGAAGACCTCAAAATGTATGACACATTAGTCATCGAGCACAAAATCCCACTAAAAGAGGAGGCTAAGCCATTCAGGCAGAAGCTGAGACAAATAAATCCCATCTTGCTACCTGTCATGGAGAAAGAGGTAAAGAAGCTGCTGGATGCCCAGATCATTGTCCCCTTGAGATATTCTGAATGGGTAGCCAATTTGGTCCCGGTGAGAAAGAAAAGTGGGGAAATCAGACTCTGCGTTGATTTCAGGAACCTGAATAGAAGTTCCAGAAAAGACAATTATCCCCTGCCCAACATGGAACACATATTACAAAAGGTCACTGGCGCATCCAGGATATCCATGATTGATGGCTTCTCTGGATACAATCAGATATCAGTCATGCCTGAGGACAAAGAAAAAACAGCCTTCACCACTCCTTAGGGCACGTTCATGTATGCCAAAATGCCTTTCGGACTGATGAATGCAGGAGAAACATTTCAGCGGGCCATGGACATAGCCTTCATCGGGGAGAAGGACCAGTTTGTGGTGATATATTTGGATGACATCACAGTCTTCTCCAAGACTGATAAAGAGCACTGTTGCCACTTGAAGAGAGTTTTTATGAAGTGTCAGAGGTATGGCCTATCCTTAAACCCCAAGAAATCACTGTTTGCTATGCAGGAGGGGAAGCTGTTAGGTCACATAGTGTCAGCAGAAGGAGTAAGGATTGACCCGAGCAGGGTGGAAGCGATCCAGGCCCTGTCACTTCCCAGGTCTAAGAAGGAAGTTCAGACATTTTTGGGGAAGATTAACTTTCCGAGGAGATTTGTCTCGAACTTTGCCGAGCTGGTGAAACACATTACAGCCATGCTCAGGAAAGGCAATGAAGTGAAATGGACCGCTGAACCCAGGGAATCCTTCGCCCGAATAAAGAAAGCATTGACCGAGGCACATGTGCTAATCAGTCCCGACTATTCTAAATATTTCCTGATTTTCTCATTTGCTTCTAATGACTCGGTAGCAGTAGTCTTGTTGCAGAGAAATGATAAAGGGCAAGAGCAACCTATTGCTTTCTACAACAAGGCGTTGAGAGATGCTGAACTCAGGTATGAGATCATGGAGAAGCAGGCCTATGCATTGGTGAAAGCTCTCAAAGCTTTCAGGATCTATGTTTTGCACTCAAAGATCACTGCATATGTCCCTTCAACCTCTGTGAAGGACATTCTTATACAACCTGACATAGACGAAAGAAGGGGAAAATGGATCACCAAGATCCTGGAATTTGACCTGGAGATTAAGCCCACCAAGTTGATAAAGGGGCAGGGTTTGGCCAAGCTGCTGGCTGAATCCAATTGCAAGACTTTGGGGATTAACCTCATCAATGAGCAAGCTGAGTCATCCGGCAGAAATCCTCAGATCATCATACCCCTAGCATCATGTCCCTGGTACAAGGATATCTTGTATTTTCTACAACAATTAAAGCCCCCTGACGGATTAGGAAAGAGTAGGGCCAGAGCTCTGAAGCTCAAAGCGGTCAGCTATTGTCTCATTGAACGAGCTTTGTATTGAAGAGACCCTCTGGGGATACTGCTAAGATGTCTGGACCCGCTGCAAGCCCAGAAGGTGATGTTCGATTTCCATAGCAGTCTCTGTGGGGGTCATCATTTTTGGAAGACCACAGCCCACAAAATCCTCCGGGCTGGGTATTACTGGCCTACCTTGTTTACTGATGTCTGTAGGGAAGTCAGGGCTTGCATCAAATGCCAGAAGTTCTCAGGTAAGCAACAACTCAAATCTCTGCCATTAAAGCTTGTAGTAGTTTCAACACCCTTTCAGCAGTGGGGATTGGATTTCATCGGAGAGATTCATCCTCCCTCAAGTGGCCAGCACAGATGGATCCTCACTGCGACTGATTATTTCACCAAGTGGATAGAGGCTGTCCCCACCAAGAACACTTCTCACAAAGTAATCATCAGCCTCTTGGAGGACATCATAGCCAAATTTGGTTGCCCAAGTAGGATTGTCACTGACAATGCCACCCCCTTCAGGTTTGAGCCTCTGGTCAAGTTCTGTGAACAATTTGGGATTTCACTGGTTCACTCCACTCCATACTACCCTCAAGGAAACGGACTGGCAGAGTCCTCCAATAAAAGCCTAATCAAGCTCATCAAAAAGCTACTGGAGGACAATCAGAGGGCCTGGGACTCAAAGCTCAAATTTTCCCTTTGGGCTGATCAGGTAACAACAAATAAATCCTTGGGTCTCTCACCTTTCCAACTTGTTTACGGAATAGAGGCCGTTTTCCCCACTCAACTCGCCTTACCTGTGGCGAGTTTCCTTCAAGATTTAGAAGTAGAACCTAACCATGTGGTCAGGAGGATTCATCAAATGGTGGAAGTGCAGCAGATCAGAGAACAGGTCATAGATAGAGCCTGCAATCATCAGCAGAAGATCAAACAGGCTTTTGACAGGAAGAACAGAAAGAAGGAATTCAAGCAAGGTGACCTGGTACTCAAGTGGGACGCACCCAGGCAGGACAAGGGAAAACATAATTAATTTGATGCCCTCTGGTTGGGGCCTTTCAATATCCTTGAAGTATTTGCAAATAACACATACAAGTTGCAGGATCTAGAAGGCAAAGAAGTTTTTAGTGGCCCAGTAAATGGGCATTTCCTGAAAAAATGTTTTCTGTGAGCCGCATTCGGCTCTTTTGTTTTGTAAATATTGTTTTTGTTTTGTTTTCAGTTTAATAAATGACTCCATAGCCCAACAGCAAAGGCAATGGATCTGCAGAAGAGTTCTTAGAGCATCACAGGGACGACTCTATCCCCCATGGAGCCAAATGTTAACGATATTTCTTGTAAGGGGGTTAGAATGCAAAAGAATGGGTTAAAACCCACTTGTCCTAAGTTTCGAATGAAAGTGCGCCTGTGGTAAGCGGCAAGCAAGTCCGAGCGGCAGTGATTCGCGCGCCCAAATCAACGGTGCATATTGGATTCCGGACCCCCCCGCCTTTCTACCTTTAAGTGGAGGGGGGGGGGTCCGGAATCGGGGGCACATCTCTTCAACAGTCCAGATCAGCGCGCCCAGATCAATGACAATAAANGGCAATTCCGGACCCCCCCTGCCTTTCTACCTTTAAGCGGAGGGGGGGGGGTCCGGAATCGGGGGCGCATATCTTCAACGGTCCAGATCAGCGCGCCCGGATCAATGACGCTCGCGCGGCCCCATCATTCCCAGCCGCCCTGTGTTTAGCCCGCATGGGCCCTTCTCCCGTCATGTCGCCTTCCAGAACCACCTTTATCCTACTGCTGTGTGTCATCCAACCACCTCCCCTCTTTGGTCCATGCGGTCCTCTTCCCTTCTCATCATCCACTCGTCGCTTGCCATGTGTCCTGCTCTTGTCCACGTTAGTCTCTTGCCAAAAAGCAAGTCCATTATCCCTCGTCTT